>CM023098.1:21429825-21945803 GCA_013103745.1 Gardenia jasminoides | reverse complement strand
AAAATTAAGTAATTTGGAAAATTTTATATCTAATTTTTTGGCTGCTAGATTGTGTGCTATTGGTTTGTTTTGCCTTCTGGTTTTTGGATGTTTTGAGAGTATGTTTATGGTGTATTTGGTTTTTCCAAAATTTTGCATGCTACATTCTTTCCTGCTTGCTCTTGCTTGTCTTTGTTTCTGGAAGCTTGATGTTTTTTTTACTGATTTTGTTGCTGAATATTTGTAGATAGTAGAGAGAGAGAGAGAGAGAGAGAGAGAGAGATTTGAGAATTGAGAGGATAGAACCGCTTGTTCATTGATGATCAAAAGAACTGATGCCTGTGAGCCTAAAAAATGTTTTCAAATTTGAACTTGAACTCCATTTGTGTACATTGTACCGGAAATATGTTTTCAAGTTTGAACTTTGAACTCCATTTGTAATGCTTGTATTGGAAATTGGATGGAAGAGTTGTTGGACTTGGACTATTATTTGGTCATTCATGTCTAGGATTTCATGATTGTTTATTAAATAGGTTGCAACTTGTAAAGTATTGTATAATGTTATTAGCCTTAATTCTGATTATGAAAATGGTCATTAAGCTTGTTCCATACAGGTTGAATTGCTAGAAACTCGAGCCAAACTTGAGCTCTTTATCAAGCTTCTAATGTCAACTTTGTCAACTCGAAATCAAACATGGGTATTTCTTTGTCGAGTCAAATCAACATGCATTTTTCTTGGCTTGTCAAGCTCAAACTCGAGCTGAATGACTTGGTTGAGCCTAGCTCGATAAACAAAAACTCAACTCGACTCAAGTCATTTGCAACCTATGTTCAAGTATATAATTTGAACTTTCATCTCTTCCTGAGGGAATGTGAGAGGTTAGTCCCTCACTTGCTCTTTATATCTACTCTTTTGAAAGCTTTTTGACTCATTTAGAGGGTAAAAAAATACTCTTTCTAAACTAAGGTTTGGTATATCTTTATGTGCAAAAGTGTACCAAACCTCTTAAATGTGTAAATGGTTAATTCCTCACCTACTCTTCATATCTATTCCTTTGAAAACTTTTGACTTCATTTTCTATGTGAAAAGTAGCCACCTTCTTAAGCTAAGATTTGTTATACTCTTTTGTGTAAACGTATACTAAGTTTCTTAAATATGTAAATATACCCTAAGTTATGGAACCAAATATAAGTTAAACTATTACTATCTAGATAAGTTTGACCATTTCTTAAAAGGACCTTAGCGAGTTTAGTATTTACCACAATCGATCTCAAATCTCTTGAAGTGTCTTTAAATCTCTTTTATAGCACAAAAACTCACCTTTATAAGAGAGTCTTGGTGCACCATATGTGTGGTAATCTGTACATCATATTTCTAAAACTGCAAGTCATGACCCAAGAAGAAATAAAGGAAAGTTAGGCATTTGTCGAACTATGTAATTCAAACTTCTATCTTTCTAGAGGGACCTTTGGAGATTAGTCTCTTACTTACCCTCATATCTACCTTTTGAAATCTTTTAGCATTTATTTTCTAGAGAAAATAAGTCATTCTTCTTGATATGATCCATGGCTGGCCAAGAAGAAGTGAATTTTCAAGTCCGTGACAATCTGGTTCAAGGAAGCGTAAGACTCTCCAAGAAGTTAGACGCGTCTCAGCCAAATGGTCACACCTAAGGCGCGACTGAGCAGAAGACTTAGCACTAGTTAGGCGTGCCCACACTAAATGGTCACACCTAGGGAATTTATTTTCGCTTGTTAGTTAATGTAATTCCTATGTCACTAGGTTTCTTTAGTTGTTTTATTGAATAAACTCAGCCATAGGTCATGTTGACCAAACGACCGAACTAGACAAGTAGGGTTTTAGTTATTTTAAGTGAATCCAAGTCTAATTAGGGTTTGAGTCTTGTAAGGCTATAAATAGCCAAGTATTTTTATTATTCAAAAGACAAGACAAGTAAGACAAGAATGATTCCTAAAATTGAGAGAGTTTCTCTTCTTGTTCCTTAGAACGTCCCTGATGCAAAGTGAGTGTTCTCTTTGTTCAAGTTTAGGCTTATCAATCAAAGATCACGCTTGATTGTGGCTGCCTACCAATTCCTTGGTCGCTAATTCACTAGATTGTGGGTTGAGATTTTATCAATATTGTTGCAAACTTGAGGGTTAGAGGCGTGGGATTTCCATTCTTTTGTATCAATAACCTATTCAAGATAGATCGCCCGCCATGTAGCAAATTCGCTTCTTCAAGAGCTGGAGCTTGGGGATCCGATTCACATCACTCTTGTATGGTTTGGGGTACACCATTTATGTGCTACAGATACCAAAACTCTTCAAATATTTACTTCTATGTTTAAGAGGAAACTAAAAGTAATTTAAAACGATTACTAGAGGAACCTAGTAGGTTTTTTCTCCACTCACACCTATATTAAATCTCTTGAAATGTTTTAAATCTCTTTGTAGAACAAAAGTCACTTTCTTATAATAGGTATACCTCTATATGGTAATATATATCATATTTTTAAATTCATATACCATGGTCTAAGAAGGAATCAAAGTATGTTAGAGTAATTATTCAACTATGTAATTCATATTTTCGCTCTTTCCTTGGAGGTTCTGGGAAGTTAGTCTGACTTATTCTTCATATTTAGTATTTGAAATCTTTGACATTCATTTTTTAGAGGGAAAAAAAAGTCACTCTTTCCATACTAAGGTTTGATGTACCACATGTAACGACCCCACCTCCCCCTAAGTGCAACTGGAGGGTTCATGGACCGCCTAACTCTAGCCGGGACTCACCCACTCAATTCTATCAAAACCACTAGTTACACTTACAAGAGTACAACCCCAATAATTTCATCAAAATTACAATAGTTTTAACTCCAAGTACAATAATCCATCAGGTTCACAAATCAAAACATTCTTATACAAAAGTGCGGAAATCCTACAAAACTAAGTTCCTCAATTGCATAACCCGCTTCAAAACCCGCAGGAAAACAAATCTTATGGCGTAAGCAAACTCAAATGAGGCCAAGAAAAACATGTAAGCATGCAAGATCAAGTAGTAATCACATTCACTAAGCAAGATAAGCAACCAGAACTTTTAGGCAAGAGTACAAACAAGGAAATTAATTACACATTAAATGAAAGATACAGAGCTCGTAAGCTTAGTCCACCGCTTGATCAGATTTCAGCTTGAGTTGACACCCGTCAACATAACAAAACAAGTCCATAGAACCACACTTGTCAACCATCTCCTTCCACCATTTCACCCCCCCCAATCGGACCTGCGTCAAAATAGGTAATTTGGTAATACTGGTATACCTAGGCAAGTAGTCGGCGAACGATTCCAACCGATGAAATGTAAAGACCCATGGCTTACCAATCCTCAGCCAAGCCCTTGTCGCCCGAGATGAAAGGTTTACCGATGAGTTTTGGGCATCCCCAGATGTTTAAATATCAAGTAGGATGATGAGACAATGCTCAATCATCAATCAAATACAAGTATAGGTTTAGGCAAGTCAATTACAAGTATAAGTACAAGCAAGGGTTCAAGTCAAGAGAGGTCGGACGTGATAAAGTACACGCCCACTCGAAGTTTAACAATAATATGTTCAATTCAAGCATGTAAAACAAGTTTAAGCAATTCAACAAATTATGCACTTGACACTCACCAATAGTCGAGAGCGTAGAGCAAATCGAGATCAAACAAGCTTCTCTGTGTCCACGTGATCACGAGATGCATAATCAAAACTACCTAAGTGCATTCATTCAAAGTCAACTTTCAAACAGCTAAACTTTTCAATTCCAAATTAAGAGGAATTCATGAAATTGGAAAATTCCATTTTCCAAATTTGAAATGGTGTACAAATACTCAAAGGTTACTTAAAACCAGAAATGTTCCAAGGCAAACTTTCATCGCTTCCTTAGAAGAATTTTTTAGTTTTGTGCAGTATTCTTTGGAAAATTATAACTTGAGTTATTTTAGTCCAAAAATTACGAATCTTATACCGCTGAAAAATAGACTTGATGAACTAAACTTTCAGAAGACACTTGTGAGATTCAGATCATAAACCAGTTGAATTTCAGCTTAAAGCTACTGCAACAGTAAAAACAGGGCATAACAGTCTTGGTTTTCAGTCAACTTTGAAAATTCACCAAAATTCACAAAAATCGAACTAGCCCTTGAAATTTATTGTACTAAAATAACTTGGATTCTAGTTTCAAACACCACAAACAGCATTTGATTTTGACTCCCGAGCAAGAAAATATAGTCATTTGAACATGAGGCATCAAGCTGGTCTGACACTAAAATTTTTCAGGTTTGAAGAGCAGTTTTGAGACATCATTTGAACAATGAAATGGTACTGGAAAAATACCAAATTTTGCACACATAAACCTCAGTATGTAAGATATGTTTTCAATAAAATTCAACTAAAGAATCATACGGGAAGGCAGTGATCAAAACAACCAAAGTTAACTGAAATTTTAGCTCAATTCTGTCCAGCAGCTTTTCTTTTCTTTTTGAAAGCTTACAACCAACAAAAACACTTCCATTGATGAAAGAGCTAGAAGCAGTCCAAAGAGAATTCATTATTCAAGAAGTCATTCATCATTCAAGTAATATTCAAGAGATTGGAATTGAGGATCACAAGCTTTATACATTAATCCATGTGCTTGAAGATGAGGACGTTGCATGGGAGAAATAAAATAAGCCCTAAATTCTAGGTTTAATTTCGGCCACTTAGGGTTATTGCCAAAACCGAATTGTTTCTTTAAAATTTTTGGCTGAATGGTTTGTTGATTAGATTAGGAATTTAAGTCCAATTGTTAATAGTAGTTTAGCTTTTTGTTAGTTTCCTAATCTAAGCTAAAAAGGGTTAGATTCCTTAAAAAGAGCTTAGTATCAGTTATTTCCTTAATTGTTTCCTAGTAGTAGTAGGATTAGTTTTTCCAAGGCTATAAATAGGCCTTGTATTGGACAAATTATTCACCAAGTTTTATCAATCAAGTTTTCAGCTTATTCCCGTGAGAATAGCACGTCTCTTTTCTAAGAGATTCTTCTTTGAATACTTGAGAGAGATTGAGTGTTCAAGTGACTTATCAATCAAGAACCGCACTTGATTGTGGCATCTTCTATCTAAAGCCTTGGTTCGCTAATTCATTGTTCTACGTGTTGAGATTTAATTCAAGGTTCGTAGTTCCGCGAGTTAGAGGGGTCGAGTGTTTTCCGCAACTCTAACTTGATATTCGTCTAGGTCCTATATCAACTCACATCATCCATTGATTTCCACAATTGACCCCAAGTTCATAACAATGTTTCTTGTGCAATTAGTGACTGAAATGTATCAAAATTCTTAGACCTAAAAGCACTAAAACAACAAGCAACAACCGACAAATGTAAAAAAACAGTAAGAATTTTCCAGATTTTTGGCTTCTTCTTTTCATACGATTTTACCACACCAAATGGAATGATTTTCGCAACTAAATTTACACACATATAGACCAACATTTCAATTCTCAAAATAGCCAAGAAACTCATGAAAATTGCAACAAAATAAGGGCTATGAAATTAGAAAAGAAATCGGCAGATGTATTTCTCCTCTTCGATTTTGCTTCTTCCTTTCTTCCTAACTTTCTAACATCAAAATCAACTAAAATCACCACCGTATCATCTCATCAACATCAAAATAGCCACACATTCAAGTCTTGTGGGAATCCAAGAGCCCACTTCAACAATCCAAATCCAACAAGAATAACATCAAGAAGCTACAAAGGTTAAAGCTACAAAATGAAACCAAAGGAAAAGATTTTGAAGAAACTAGAATACCTCCAATGGCTCAAGAAGAAACCCTTGTTTGTAATGTATCTAAGCTCCCAAACAACCCCTTCAAGCTTCTAGCCTGCTCTCCATCTCTCCTTGATGATCCCAACGCCCAAGTGAAAAGAAGATTTCTCAAGTTTTCCTTGGTTGATTTGATCAAGTTTGATGTAGTTTTTGAAGACAAAAATGAAGGGAAAAGGGGGAAGGGAGTTCAGGTGAGAGAGAGAGAGAAAAAGTGAGAGTTTTTCTTGTGATTTTGATGAATAAATTGGGGAAAGCAAGAAGAAATGAGAACCACTAATTTTTGGGTACAAAAGTCAACAAGTGAACACTAGTTCATTAATGCCCTAATTTGAGATTAATTCCAATCACTCACTTCTAATCCCTCAATTAGCTTTTCTTAATCTACTAATGATCATTCTTATTCTCCAAGATTACATCACTCCTGTCCAAATATTTGCCTCGAAAAAACATATTTTCTCAATTTTCCACAATTGAGCGATAGAAAAATTAAATTGAAGGTTAAACAAGGTTTTAAAATAAAATGAGGTAATGTATGGGCAATTGCAATTAAAATGATTTAAATCAATTATTCAGAGAAATTAAATAAATAAGTAAATAAATAGGCAGATAAAATAAATTTTGGGTCCTCACACCACATGACCCCATTTGATGACTCAATTCAATATTTAAAATTAATGAATTCGGATCTTAATATGTTAAAACATGTTTGATAACAAAAAATAGGACATCTGAATTAATTAAGTGGCAATCAATGTTCTTGGCAAAATTCCGCCTCAACATTAAGTGATAAGCTATTCACTTATCGCTAATGTGATATGCATTCAAATGTAATAGATTTAGTACTTAACAATTCAGTCGCTTAATAGATTCACATTTTAAATTTTAGATTTCAAATTCTAATTTTCAAACTTTTATCAATTGCATCCCATGTGTGCAAAAGTATTCTAAATCTCTTAAATGTGTAAATCCATTTCCCAAGATGGAACTAAAAGTAAGGTAAAACTACTCCTATCTAGATAAGTTTGACCTTTAGCTTTCCTAGAGGGATATTAGTAGGTTCGATCCTCTACTCATACTATATATCAAATCTCTTGAAGTGTTTCTAAATCTCTTTGTAACACAAAAGTCACTTGTTTGTAATGATTTTGGTACACCATCTGTCCATCAAACTTTTCAATACATGCATAAATTCCATCTTCCTATATCCAATGGTATCCATCAAGATAAATTTTAAGCATCTGTTTATGATTAATTCCCTAGAAATGGAAGATAGAGTATCAAGGAGAGTGAAAATACAAAATGCGTGAGAGATTTTGAGAATTTACAATTTTGGGAAACCACTTGTTAGAAAGGGAAGAACGAAAATCTTTGTCTGAAAATTTTGAACTTTCAATCAATATTAATAGGATTGTGGCTGCTGTTAATACTTTTTATTATGTAATAACATTTATTGAACACTTTCCAAAGGAAATATGGCCCTAAATTGTGTGGTAAATTTGTGCACGTTGTTTGGTCCTTTATTAGCATGGTCAAATCTTGACTGAGGTGCAAAAGACAAAGTCAAACGGGACTATAGCCAGTTTAATTCTTCAAGAGATAAATGGAAGTGGAATTAGCCAATTTTCAGTTAGATAGATCACATAGGATTAGACAAGCTGAAGTATAATAATCAAAATCCTGCAGCTCAATATACTCTGCTACGAAACATAAAATCGTGTAATTCAACAATCTGCAATCCCTAAGCACCACTCAGTCTAGTCTGCCCATCGATTTTTTTTTTTAAAAGCAAACTTCATGAACAAAATTATTGAAAATCATCTAATATGATTTGATCTACATTATTTAAATCTTTCCATTGATGACTTCTCATCTTTGTATTCCCTTTTTTTCAGTTAATTTTCTCATGTCTGTATTATCAATCTAACCAACATGTATGAAAATTGAGAACTGAGAACTGAGAACTGCACCAATGACTTGCTACAAAATTTTTCATCTTTTATTTCTATCAATCACATGGCACTTTTGTTATTTGCTGTCCACTAGAGTAATCTGCTACTACTTTTCAGGCTGACTTCCATTGGGTTCAGCAACTTCAAGTTCATTAGAACTAGACACTTGAAGTAAGCTGGCCTGAATTGGGCTTGGAGACTTAAATGAGCTCTCAGCTTCATTGCCTTGGGCCGGAACTGATCATACGGACAATACAATGGCCAGTGGCAACCCTAGTTACAAAAAACATTATTATACCTGTCCAATGCTTGTGGGTGGCATATTTTTAAAAGGGTTAATGACAATTTATCCTTTTAAAATATACTCTAATTCTCATTTTACCCCTAATATTTATTTTTTATTACTTAATTCCCTTAGAAACAAAAATACCCCTCTATAATTCTAAGTTATTTTCAAACACTTTGCTTGTTTTAATCATTGAACTTTAACTTGCGATTTGATTTTGATCAGTCTAATTCATGGTGATAAAGTTTCACATGAGATAAGTGTATGTTTGTGTGTGTGTGTGTGTGTGTGTATGGGAATATACTAACAATTAATTATTTTAAAAAATTAGAAAAGAGAAGATTGTAGTAAGTAAAAAGTCATTATAAGAAAACAACAAAAACAATTCAATACTGACATTTGAATCTATGATTGTGAAAATAGGTAATTGACTATGAATAGTGTAATTATAAGAAAGTAGAGTAAGATTTTTTCTTCATTTCTTGAACTAGAAAATAGATGAAATTGATTTGTAAAAAACATATATATTTTTTTGAGTTTTGTAAATTAGAGAATGAATATTCTAAATTTTTTGTTAGAGAAATTTATTACTTTTCTTAGAAATAAAATTTAAAAAATAGGAAAAAACTAATTTGGAATAAAATAGAGATAGAGAAAAAAAGGGAAAAAAATTACATAGTACAGGGGTATTTTTGTCTCTTAAGGGGTTAAGTGACACAAAATAAAGATTAGAGAGTATAGTGAGAATCAGGGTGTACTTTAAGGGGATAAATTGAAATTAACCCTTTTTAAAATAAATAGTAACAAGGATAAGCTGGAATGATATAAGACGGAAAAAAAAAAGTTGGAATGATATACATTGTAGTTGCTATATAAGCTAATAATGTCGTAGTCAATCTAATGTCTTGTTCATAAATATAAAAGTTAAAATTAGTGTTAGTGTAACATAATCTTTAAAGTTAAAAGTTATAGTAAATTAAATTATTTGTAGTTCTCTAAATTTCAAGTATGTTCGGACAATTCATATATAAAGTTATATGCGTAATTTTGTTAAACTCATATGTTCACATTGAACCTTTAACTGTACTTTTGGAATAATTTTTGTATTATATGATATTTATAATGTTTTATATTATACCACTTCTATATCTTACAAACTGTGATCTCAATAAGCGGTATTATAATCTTAACTAAAATAACCATTGAACTTGGCATTCTAAGTGAATTTATTCTTTTCCGATTTTGGCAGCATACTTGCAAATCTTACACAAAAGTTTAACGTCATGGCATATCTTATTCAAACGACATTTCTTTGATGAATTACATAACACTACACCCGTCTAAGATCTGCCCCAGCTGTAATATGCCCCTTCAAAAGATTTTGATCAGAATTTTATTTTTATAGCCTTCTATGGCTAACTGTGATGACCCCACTTCCCCCTAAGGCGAACCAAAAGGCTCGGCAGACCGCCTGCCCAATTCTCGTCGAGACTCACTGCAGTTTCTCCATCAAATTACCGATATCAAATAATTACAATTCAAGATCTTCAAAATAATAATTACATTTCCAACTAGTCCAAATACACCCAAAAGTCCAGCAGTCCAATATTACAAATAGTACAAGAGATAATTTGGCTAGTCACACTAAGAAAGATCACTACACAAGCTTTCCTTCATCTCGAGCCCGGAGGGAAAATAAAATATTTTGGGATGAGTTAGAAGTTCATGTTCCAAACAACAAGCATTTAAAGCCATTAGAATAACACAAATATTTTTTTTTCAATAACTCACTTTTGGTCAAGTAACCATTCAAGAGACATTAATTCAAATTCACGAAATCTTTCAAATATTCAATCATTTAACATTTAATCAATCAAACAATCATTAGAGAATACAAGTGCTCGTTTGGAGCCATTCATTCAAATCACGTAAATCTTTCAAATATTCAATCATTCAACATTTAATCAATCAAAACAATCATTAGAAGGATACAAGTGCTCGCTTGGAGCCATTCATTCAAATCACGAAAATTTTCAAATATTCAGTCATTTAACATTTATTCAATCAAACAATCATTAGAAGGATACTAGTACTTGCTTGGAGCCATTCATTCATTCCCTACCATCTACCTTATTCCTCAAAACATTTGACAAGTATTTTAAAACCCCATTGCATTCATCACTCTTTCGTTCATTCATTTGTCGCTAGTACTCCACCACTTCAAGGTAATGCTTGAGTATACCAACAAGTGTCCTAATGTAAGCAACACATCGACCAAGTCTCCATATCGATGAATGGTTAACCATGAGAGGCTAGGGCCCGCGACGGCTTACATTCATGCACAAGTAATTCGAACATTGATAAATAGCTATCAAACATTTTTGGAAGGGAGCGACAACTGACAATCAATTTCAACCTTCAACCCCATTAAGAGAGTGCAATAAAGTATACACCGCCTCATGAGCGAGGACCCTTGACGATCAGCCTCTTCACTTCAAGCCTCATTAAAAGTGAGGAACAATTGTTATTTAAAACAAAATGTAATACTTTAAGAACACATTTAGTAATAAATTACTTTTTAAATCAAGATAAGTAAAATACCAATCCAAATACTCACTTATAATGATCGAAATTAACAATTAAAGTTTACTTTGCATAGAAGCACTAGTATATATTTAAACATGCCCAATCAATTAATTAAGCACCCAATCAAATCATGGAAACATTTAAGTACAACTAGCAACAAGGAACACTCACAAATCCTTCATAAATTATTTCACTTGTAAAAGTATTTTACTTGGAAATAGTGGTAAATCATTTCTTTGCAAATATGAGTCGAGTAAATTATTTCACAAGTCATTTTCAAATAGTAGTAAAATATTTGATTTAAAAAAGGATTGGAACACTCACCACTTAATGCCAAGTTCACAAGTCTAGTTCAAGTGCTCCTTCGGCTCCTCCAAGTCCTAAGATCAAGGAAATGAAGTATAATAAGAGCCACTACTCCAAATCATAACATTTATACAAGTACTACTTCCAAATCTTACTAAGAAGTCCCAAGATGTTCTTCCCTCGAAACTCTCCTAAACCACATGTTTTGCTTGCTCCACTTAAGGAAAAAGTCATGTACATGCCAAAACAAGAAGTCAAGGGTATCATGGAATGAACAAAATGCATTTAGAACCAAGAGGTGTGAAACAAATGCGAAATGCACCAAAGTGCTTCTTGGCTGGAAAATTGTTCATCACCAGCAATAGTTTTTGAAAAATCATAACTCAAATTCTATAAGTCCAAAAATCATGAAATTCATGTCCTGGAAACTAGATTGAAAGATCTAAAAACTGTTAGAAGACACCCTTGTGAAATTAAGTCCCTAAGAAGGTTAAATTGGTTGTTCAAAATTATGTTTTAAACCTAAGAAACAGAACAGGTTTTGAATTTCAGTCAATTTTGTGGATTTACTGGGAATTGTAGAAAATGAATTAAACTCTAAAATGTGGTTTAAAGATCTCTGAGTCTAATTTCCAACGCAATAGACAGAGCTCAAATCTGACTTTTTTACATCAAGTTATGCTCATTTTCTCGAGACTACGCAGGCAACCCTGCGAAGATTTTCAAAATGTGGCAAGTTGGAAAAATGGTTTCTTTCCATCAAAAACTCATAGTTCTGATTAAAATCCAACATACATTTGTAGTTTAAAGTCTTAAGAAGTGTTTGAGCAAGATTTGGCCAAGAAAACACCATGAAAATTTTGAAATCCAAGTTGAAAACTCAGCCCTCTGCTCGCCAGCAAGCAGAAATTTTCTCAAGTTTTTCTCCAAGAATCAACCATTAAATTCCATATAATCTCACTCAAATCCATAAAGGTTTCATCAATCATTAGCCCCTATGGTATAAATAGCCAATTTCCAACAAGATTCAACCAAAGATTCAAATCTATAACAAGCATAAGGGGTCACTAGAATATCTAGTGCCTGGATCTTTAAGCAACTACTAGATCCACCATAGATCTTGCATAAATCAAGTAGATCTACCTCTATCAAGTGTCAAGAACCAAGATTATGGGTAGTTCTAGGGATTACCTCCAAGATCTATCAAGATCTAACCAAGAACAAGCAAATTCTCCCAAACTTTGTTCCTCAAGAGTTGCTTCATGTCGGTCATGATTTCTAACCCAAGTTCGATCTTTCTTGCAATCTTCAAAGAATCAAGAAGTTTCTCTCCTCCAAACTCTCTCTCACCTCTCTCTCTCTCTCTCTCTCAAGCCCCTCTCTCTTCTCTCGACTCACTCAAGAAGAAGAAGAAAAGAGATTGAAGTTGAGGTTGCTTGGTTCTCTTGGATTTTCTCCACAATTCTCTCTTCAAAATGGAAGATTTTCTTGAGTTCTCACACTCTCTCTCTAAGGTTCTTGCAAGACTAAAATGGAATAGAAGTCAAGAATGAAGCTTGAAGTCTTGAAAGAAAAATGGGTGGTAGGGAAGTTGCCAAATATCGCTTCCCATTGGCTAAAAATCTAATGAAATCTTATCTTAGCTACTAGTTTGTCTATTTTGCACTTAACTCCCTCTAGTTTCAATAATGTGCAACATTCACCCCACTAATTATCTCTTTACCATTATTCATTTACTCTCAACTTACTATTCACTCGATCACTATTCACTACGGTTCAACTTACCAGCACTCGAATAAAAATCCTAATATTAAGGCATCCATGCACATTCATATGAGTCGATAATCAATACAATTATAGATATATAAACATAATTGAGAAAAATGACAAATGCAAGTGAAAAAATATAAGCAAAACAATTAAAGAAATTCCGGGTCCTCACACTAACTACATCCATTTTATTCATAGGTTTTTCAATATATGTTTTAGCTAAATACCTGCCGATTTTATTTGTAATTTTGTTGGGAGAAACTTAATTTTATTCCTACCACATGTGCCATAGAATGAAATCTTGAATAATTAACTTCATTTTATTGTGTTTCCACCAAATTTATTTTGCCTTGTGCCACTGGCAAATTAATAAACAAAATAAATGCTATCATTTTTACTATTCGTACAATCAAAACAAATTTTCTGGATAGGGTTTATTGTGGATGGAGGTGTCAAAATTACACCATATCACAAACTTGTGATTGTGTACCTATACACTCAGTTTATATCATAAAAATCCGGTCATTAATCCTCGTACTTCCTAGAGAAAAACTAGTGTCTCCATCCACAAAAAGAAGCAGAAATTTCAACTTGTGAAAAGTAAACGACTAGGAAGGTGTAAGTTACATGTGTGTGTGTCTGCATGGTCTTGTGATATATGAAATGTCAGGGAAACACAAATTAATAGTGACATACGTTTCGAGAAAAAACTAGTGTAAAAAGAGAAAAAGAAAGAAAAAAAAGTGAGAGAATTTTTGAACTTACGTGCAACTTTTTCATCTTACCAATCATCCTTGATTTTTGCTTTAGACTATGTCCAAATAATTATATGGTTCTAAATGATTCTATCATATATACTTAACTTCAAAATTTTTTTATCATTACCAGATAACCATATTTCTGTCAGTTTGAGGATAACTTGACTTGCAATTAACTTTTGACCATTAAAATCACTGACCAGATTTGGTAGAGGGCAAACTGCATATTTTCCTTACAACATGAAGGGAATAGCACAACTGTAGTGAATGTTGAATGGATTTTTTTGCATTTTACCCTAGTTTCATTTTTTCCATAAGAAATCGTTGACTTGTCTTGGCTATTGAATGACTTGGTTGTGTTGTTCCTGATTTGGTACCAAAAAGTGGGTTTTCGAAGGATGTTGCCTCTTTTGAGTTCTCTACCATGTTAATAATGCGTTGCTGTTAAATGCTTTAACATGTATAACATGTTAAATTATTCTCTTACAACTATTAAGTAATTAGTTATCTTCCATTTAGATTACTTTTTTTGGGGAGTTTTTGTAGAAAAATCTGCTGTAGCAAATTAATATATGTGAGATAAAAAAGTGATTAAGAAATATATTAACAAAAAATGTAAAAATTTTTCTTATAAAATTGCAATCTAAACAAGGAACCTTTCTTTTATATTGATGTTGGCTGCTCTTTGTTGGTTTTCTCCCTTAAGTTTGGTAATTGTAATTCATGGGGTTCCAAACATAATTGTGTTTTTGTTCAAATACCAGATATTTGATTTGTCAGAAATTTGAGGACTAAATTGATCCAGCGCTCATAAATTAAAGTAAAATGTTGAGTGACTAGTAATTGAGAAAATTTAATCGCTTCTAAAGCAATTAAACCAAATATTGTGTTAATGAAGCATATAGCTTTAAAGCAGTAACCACAAATGATTTTGGACAAACGTATAGCTTATTTTATTTCTTTGTCGTAGAATTCTTACTACTTCATAAATTTTGTCACTCAGATCTATACGGGATCCTTCTCTCAGGAGCAGCAAATGACTAGGAATAACCAACAACCCCCAACCGACCAAAAAAAATAAGTAAAAAAACATTAGAGGGAGAAGAAAACACATCCTTGCACTGCTTTGTTCCTATGAATCTAAGCAGTTGCAATTGGACCCATTACAACATTGGCTTCCACGTTCTTCATGAGTTCAAATCTTGGCTCTTTGGCCTGGAATTTAAGTCCAGCATAGAGTTTCATGTAGTCATCAAAACAAATTTTGGGTAGACTTCTTTTCTCTCCTCTGCTTCTTTTCTAGCAGTGCTGATGTGGATAGATAACTGCATCACTACCTGGATTGTAGAATGAAGCAATTGACATCCTATTTCCATCTGTTTGAGCTATGACTCTGTGGAGCACGCTTTGTATTTTCCATTGGTAATCACCTGTGATTAATTTGTAACATAATTAGAATCATAAATAAAAGAAATAAATGAATAAATGTCAATTGGTTTATTAATTTTGCACAAGTTAATATTGCCATTTAGTGTTGCTTACAAATTACAATCACCCCTCTAAATTTAGTATGATATTCAGTATTTATAAGTAATTTTATGAGAAGTAATAATTATTGATAAGTAATAATTAGGAGACGTGTAAGAAATCTTTTGTTTCTTTTAATTAGTATCATCATGTTATAGAAGTATGAAATATTTAATCCCAAGAAATTAAAATTTACCTCGAGCTGGTCACCAAGGTTAACCACAATAGAGTGCCTCATTGGAGGAACATCAACCCATTGATCATCCTTGAGGAGTTGTAGGCCACTTACTTTATCATCTTGGAAAAGTAAGATGATCCCACCAGCATCAGTATGTGCTCGAAGTCCCTTGATCAATTCTGGCTTGGGACATGGGGATAGTTGCCAACCTTAGTTCCAAAATTGGGACCTTTTGAACCATGAAAGGCTTTCTTCAAATAGCCCTTCTCAAGACCAAGATTTTCACATAGTAAATCTAGAAGTTCCTCAGCCAATTTTTCTAATCTTACAGCAAACTCCTTCATGATGGTCCTGCGTCGCTCATAAGAAAATTATGAGGAAAAATTGATTGGATAGGTGGAATAAAAAGAGAAAAATAGCCTATGAAAATTATGTCTATATCTTGCTTTTAGGCGTTGACAAGGGACAATTTTAATATATTTAAAAAGCTTTAATATATTTTAAGCAAAGTTGTCAATAATTGTGTCTGAAGAAAGGCTATTTTATTGATAAACCTGAATGGAAATCTAAATCTATCTGTTTCTTGAGAAGAGACACAGAAGTATGGCTGCATGTGTAGCACGTTCAATCAATTCAAAACTTCCTCTTATGTTGGGACCTAGGAACAAACTAGCACAACAGTATTTGTGGTTTTCAGTTCCTGTTAAGATCTTGTCTTGAATAACTGTCCACAATAACATAAAGATGAGAAGAAAATTTGTCCTAAAGACACAAATAACAAAGATAACAAAGACTCAGAATTACAACCTTTACCAACCAAGCTATATATAAATTATTACAACATAAAGACAAATTTATACCAATGGTTTCTTGAGTTTGTTTTTTTTTTTTTTCTATTTTTTTCCCTGTCAGCAAAATGTTTAGTGATCCACATAAGATCACTTGCTTCAAAATATTTCTTGAAGTGGGAAATGTGCTATAATTGTTACCTATATTCATCATCCAGATCAGGGACTTCTGAAATGTTTGAGACAGGAAGGTGGCGCAAGAAAAATGTGCTCTCCCAATCCATATCAGTAATCTCAGCTTGTACACCCTCCAAAGTCTTGCTTGCCACCAACTCCTTGAACCTTGCTCCATGCATTTCTTGTAATGCCCTTTTGTCAATCTTTCAACTGTATCCATCATCTCATGTGGGATTCCATGGTTCACCATCTACATCAAAATTTCAACACAGAAAAAGAAAAAAACAAACAAAAGTTAATGGAAACTTCTTATAACCCATTAAAACTAAAACTAACTCATGAAAATCCTAGGAACATTAGTTTGTAACATCAAAGAAAAATAAAGAATCTGTAGTACCTCAAAGAAACCCCAATTTTCACAGGCATCCTTATAATCTCCATAGTGGCAGCTCTCTTGTCACCATTGAGGTTTTCCATGTTGATTACTGGGAAGTTCTCCATCTCCTAGTCTTTGTTGTTGGCTTTCTTGCCTAAATGTGTGTTTGTGTGTTGTGTGTGGGATATGGATTTGTTGTGTATTTTGTGTGTTTGACTGTTGTGTGTGGGATTTGGATTCTGGGGTGGCAATTTATAGGAGAGAGCTAGCAGGATTGGAGACTGGAGAATGGACCAAAAAGAATTGAAAATAATATAGTGGTCCAAAGGTTGTAAAAGGAAGGAAATTACCATTTGTCCCACATGACTTAAATTCCAGTTATTTTAGGTAGTTTTGCCTTGTTAGACCATCTTACCTGAAGTGCAAAGGGCCCACTTCTGATGGCTGCACATTTTCTTTTGTATTTTGATCGATCACGTGTGGCTGCCCCATTTTGTTGTCTCTAAATTTAATTAATATTATGAATATTATTACTATTAATTATTATTATTTTGAAATGGGATCTGAGCTGGTATCATACAAAACTGCTTGAATTCTTGGATGGATTTGTACAATAAGAATTATTTTAGACAAGTAAGTTTTGTGCATGTAATGTATACAAATAAAATACTTAATTTAAATAAAAATTATATGTCATGCACTTAAACTCGTCTGAAAACATAAAAATTTGTATGTTAATGATGTAGAATAGATTAATTCATACTTCAATCAATATAACATTTACGTGATAATTCATGCAGAAATTCTATATGGCCTAGTTATGTCAAAACTTACAATTTTACATTTAAAATATGTTGATATTATCTCATCCAACCTGTCCAAAAAACCAATCTCAACCGTTGAAAATCAATTGAATATTGCTCCAACAGTTCCTTATCCATCATTTAGCAATTATTGAGGCCCTCAACCCCATTTTATACATAAACCCGTGGCTGCGGATGGAAAAGTTTTTCAAGCACGGCAAGGTCCTTGTCAAACACACAGATGTTTCCACTTTCCTTGCTGGTTCTAAAAGGAAACACAGTTTATTGGCTAATTTAATGAATCCAACTTGGTTTTTTTTTTTTAAATCTTCTTGTTTGTCCATCTTAAGAAGAGAAGCAAGCATGAAGAGTTAGAACTTCTAACTTCTTGCATTAGCGACTCTGTTTAATATTAAACTAAATTCAGGTCATATAAATCAGTCAAGTTTAAGTCATTATGTCAGCCCTTTTTTTAAAATCGTTGTGGCAGTGGCAGAGTCACAAGGGGGGTCAGTGGAAGCGGCCCACCAAGTTTTGAAAAATTCCTTTTGATCCCTGAATAGTTTTAAGAGTTTTCATTTAAAATGCCATCCCTCCCCCAAAGAATTTCAAAAATACCATTGTAACGCCTCCCCCAATCTAAATTTTGCCTCATGAAAATTATTAGTATCTTTTAGCGTTTAAATACTTTTAGACTGATATTTAGTTAGTTCGTATGCATAATCTAACTTCATACTACATGCTTCTTTAGAATTTTATGCATTATCTCTAAAAAAGTCTCTACATATCATTTTCTTTACCCTCCTACTCCTCCCCACACTCTTACCCCCCCTGTAAGGGCCGTAGAATTTTGTCTTAACAATGGGTTGAATGATTTTTGTGTGATTAATTTTGTTGCTTGAGGTTGTACTTAGAATTTCGAAACCCTAGTTGACTTTTAAAAAAAAAAATTTTTTTACAAAATACCTAATTTGGAAAACCCTAATCACATAATCGAATTATGAAGATGAACGATTCGAATTTTCTCGGAGTTTAACTAATGTAGGATTCCATCATGAAAACCCTAGACTAATTGCAATAAGACTCACTATCAGGAACTATACTAGACTTAACTACATCCTTCTTCAAATTAAATTTGATTATGTTAAAATCCAAGCCAGATTTCGGACTTTCACAAAACTTTCCATCTTAGAAGTTTTGTCACTCTTGAATCATTTCATGAACCACCAAATTGAATCACCATTGAGCCGTTTCACTTCAGCTCAATTGGACCGAAATTCATAGCTTTGAACCACCAGGAATTCCCTCCAAAATCACCTGCAAAATCTTCCAAAAACTCCAGCAAGAATTCAGCCGCCTCTCTCTTCTAATCCTTGGCTGCCATTTGTCAAGGAGAAGTTGGAAATTCCAGGCAGTAGCACCTTTCTTCTCTCCCATAAGGACCATGCTTGGCAAGCATGAGAAGCTTCTTCAGCTGGTTCAAACTTCAAATGATTATTCCACCTCATTCATGCCCAATGCATGAAGAAGGCTGGACACTTGGTTGCTCACTTCAGCCAACTTTGGCTATTTGAACAAGTTACCTTCAGAAATTTTCTTCTTTCATGCTGTCCGACCTCATCAGCCTTGATACCCCATTTCACTTCAGCTTTCCATCACAAACCATACCAACCGAGAGAGAGCTTTTCCTTCACTTGCCTCTTGTCTCAAAATTTTCCTTCTTCCTCTAAGCTCACCGAAAGTCCCTCTCTCACTTCCTCCCTCATTGTTTTCGTTTCTGGAGCAGTTCAGCCCAACACCAAGAGCTGTGAACCTCAACTACAAGCTGCCAAACCCGAACTGAGAGGTTGGGCAGAATCAAAGCTTCATCTTCCATTCGAACCTGGAGTAAGTCAAGGTAAGATGTCCTCTCCTCCTCGAAAGAGATTCTGGGCAGCTTAGCATTTCAGCTTCCCATCCTTGACTCCTTTAACTTGTTGTAGCTGAGAAAAAGCTAGCTTGAATCCCCTCCAAGCAGCCGATATTCCTCCATTCTTGATTCACCAGCCGATAAGGTATAGCAACTAGTACAAGTTCTTATTCAACTTAGTTCCTTCATCCTTAGCATGTTATGTCATATTGTAGCTAAGGAATCGGACTGCTATACCTAGGTCACCTCTCTTGTGCTCTTGTTGTGAAGGCTGGTTGAAGGTAAGGATTCTTCTCACTCATTTCAGCCGAAAAGAAATGAAATTCCTTTTCATAAACTCCTTACCTTAAAGCTGAAATACTCTTACATGTTCGATCAAACTTGAAATTATCATGCATGGTTCGGATGAGATGAGAACACTCACCATTTCACTTTTGACATGTTCTTTACTTGATTTAAAAATTCTGGTTAACAAAAGAATGGTTATTATTTTTGGTTCACTTAATTTTTCCATAGCTGAAAAATAGTAGACTTTATACCACTTCTTGCATGCATGGTAGAAGCTTACCTCGCACCTTCTTGATGAAGGAGAGCCAATGGATTGGCTGAAAACTTGGAATGAGTGATGAAATGTCTCATTTTCTTCTTCCGAACTTATCTCTTGCTTAGTGTAGATGATAACCGAACTTGCTTGGTTATAAAATTCATAGATTACTCATGCCTGTAGGTTTTTTTCCAAGGCTGGTTAGGTTCATCTTAAAAGCTGCATGACTAATGTGTTTTAAACTAACCTATGCATGTGAGTTTTATTCCCTCATAAGAATTTCATGAGATCATGTTTCATGCTAGACTTGCATTCGGTCAGCTTGAAAGTTAACACTATGATGGATGTATTAGCTGTACATAGATTGATTTAGCTGGCTGGAAACGAATTCAAACCACAAACCAAGTGCAAATGAAACTGTTTTATAGAAAAAAAAAATATAATACTCAAACCAGAATTTTCCATGGGAAGCAGGATTTTTAAACCAACCAGAACAGACTGTTCATAACTCTCGATTTATAAACTCAAATCACATACTACTTGCGGCATTCAAAACTAGACTCATAGAGCTTCGATTCGTATAACGTGACGCCGTAGTTCATTTTCTACTCATCATGGCAAGCAAATGAGAATTGCTGAAAACCAAACCTGAAAATTCTGGAATTAGAATTTCAAACATTTTAAAGACAAACTTGATGGACTTTTGAACCAAAACGATTTTAACATTTTTTTTGAGAAGAAAATTCCGTTTCTTATGGTTATGGAACAATACAAATTCACAAAGAAGATTTCCAACTTAATTTGTAGCAAACCACGAACATTAGGGTTTCTCATGCCAACCTTTTAAAAACCCTCGATCGGGAAATTTACTGTTCAAACAAACTTGATTTTTCTTCAAAACTTAACTCGTTTAAAATCTCGTAAGGGAATTGTACCCACGCAAAATCCAAACGAGCAAATTTCAAAGTCATGTTCTTCTAAAACGAACCTCACGAAAATTATCTTTTCGACAACAAACGACCTCAAAACCCTACCTCAATTTTTCCATTTTAATACCCCATTATTGAAATCTTTAAAAGATAGTTTATTTTCTTCAAACCTATTTCAAACCCTCGGAATTTCCAAGTTTTCACACTTACGTGTTTTGACCTGAAATATATATCTTTTTGGAGCAACTTCAATTACCAAGGTTCATATCAGTAGTGATATAATAATTACTGCTAGTTATATGAAGACTACTTTCTTATTTATATAATAGAAGTGAATTGGTCAAAATTGATTTTAATAATTAAAAGTTAAATTATATTTACCTCAGGATCGGTCGGTGACCAAGTCGAGGACGTTGACATCGAAACCTTCGACACAACTTTGCCCTAGTTAAGGTGAGGGTTCCAAATTGTTGTTAAATGTTTTATTAAGTAATGAGAACATGCTTGTTTGAAATGTGCCACATGTTAGAATTGTATTTGATGGAAAAATGTTACTTGTTGATTGAAGCACGTATTTGCTAAGTGTTATTTGCCAATTAACGTGCTTAATGTTGAATAGTATATAATTCCATGGTTGAATTATTTCAAAACCATTGATCAAGGAGGAGATCGTGTGTACTTTATCGTGACTTACGACCCTCTCATTTTACAAATGATTTGAAATGCCATAATTGTGTATGTGCCTGCACAAATGTGCATGAGTGATAAGCGCTTGCGATGTGCTGCAATTGGCGGGATCCCAAACCTGTGAGGCGAAGTCGGCCTATTCAGCGGTATTAGGCTTGGTCGGGTATCATCGATGGACCCCGGGAATGAAATGAAAGGTTACCTCGAGTGTACACCACCCAATGAATGTTGGTTGTCGGCCCAAGTCGGAGTAAGATGGGTTGAGAATGGGAAGCAAAGACGCTATTGAACAACATGGAAGCAATGTATCCTTCCACAATAAATGTTATTGATGCTTTCCAATGTGATATTAGAATTCAATGTTTCATGAAATTCTTGAAGGAAAATGCTGTTGTGAAAAATTTTCCTTATATGATTGATTAAATGAAAGCATGCTCAAATGTGATAATTGTTATGTGTTGGGATTCCTCATTGGGCTTGTGAAGCTCACCCCATATATTTTTCCCTCCCGTGATTTCCAGGTTTGACTCGAAAGGAGGATTGAGAGCTGTTGGATTTTGTTGGTTGTAACCTTTACCCTTGTTAAGACTAATGATGTTGAAATCCCTTTGGTTAACATTGCCTAGGAATTGTGTATCCTAGATGGTTGATGTTGAATTTTAGTTTGATCTATATAGTGCATTGAGAAATATTTGATTTGACTAAACTGACGATTGAGTCTTGGCGTGAGCTAGGCCGGTGGCATGCGTTCTCGAGGTTCACTTGGGAGTCGTGGGGCGCCACATTTAGTGGTATCGAGCTAGGTTAGAAATTGGCCTCGTAAGGTTATAGGGCCTAAATTTGGAAAGGTAGAAGTAAAACTTGAGGTTATAAATTATATAAGCACTTACTAGATTGGTTGTGGTTGTAGGTTATGGCGGACGCGGAGCTAGTGGAGGTCCTGCCCCACCTTGGGGCCCATGCCTAAGGTGCGACATCAGCCTAGAGGATGGGAGGCCCTACCCTTTACTGAGCCCCAATTGAGGGCTAACCCTTGTGGTGCTGAGGGACTATGCATATCCCAACCATGTGATGTTTGCCGGGTCGAGGGAGAGGAAGACTTTAGCCCGCACGGCTGAGAGGGCAAATGCTGAGATTGAGGAGTTAAGGCGGAAAACGAGAGGTTACGTGCTAGGATTCAAGAGCTCGAGGTGTAGCCGATCGCTTGCTCGTCGCCCTGTCGACACCGTCGGCTGCTGGTATCATGGCCAATTGTGAGGCCATGATTGAGATATTGTAGAGATACATTCGAGGGCCGTGGCGGTGAGAGCTCTAGCTGGACAGTGTCTTCAGTGACACATTGAGGATGTTGATTATCGGGAGATAGGGAGGCTTCCCACTTATAGCCCCCCTTAGTGATCCCTCCTGAGGACTTACACGATTTTCCTACCTCCCATGAGTTAGGGTTGAGATTGAATTCCCAATGATAGGTCCCTTTTGCTTTTGATTGGATGATTGTATTAGATGTGTTGTGTTTCATTTCATGGATGTTATGATCATCATGTTATGTCGTGTAAGAACTTGATGTATGATGTTTTATGATTAACGTGAGCTATTTGGTGTTTTACTATGTTGCAAATACCTTCTTTTATTTCTTTATAATTACTTATGGATAAATGTGTGCATAGATAAAGGAAATGGGCAAAGGGGTAGATAAGAGAAGACCACGTGAGGCGGAGCTCAAGACCAAGGGAAGGTGAGGCATCTAACGCCCACCTTAATCGAGAGCAAGGTTAGGAGCCGAGGGACCTATAGCAGGCTTTAAGCAGATGACAAATTTGTTGGAACGGGTGATGGACCGTGACCAGGGACCTAGGGCCGGCTTGACCAACGGGACCGTGGTTAGAGATGATAGGCATTAGAGAGGTTTCAGATTCTCCACCTAAGTTTGTCTGGAGGACCCGATCCGCATAGTAGAACAGCATCGGAAACCATGGTGAACATTTTTGGGGCCCTAGGGTATACAGAAATTCGGCAAGTGACTTTCACCGTTTTCCAGTTTGAAGGTGCAGCACGGGATTGGTGGAATGTAATAAGGGAAAAATGGGTTAGGAATCAAACCTCGTGGACGTGGGCTAATTTCACCAGGGAATTTAATGAAAAGTATCTTCCCCCTATGGTTCAGGAGAAGAGAGAAGATGAGTTCATACGGTTGCGTCGCAGGGGAGCTTTAAGTGTGGCAGTATGAGACCCAGCTTTACTTGCTATCCAAATTGCACCGAGTTGATTGCTACCGAGCCCGACGGTCGCCGTTCATCCAAGGCCTCAATGTAGAAATTGAGAAGCCTTAGCAACTGCCCACACATTACATTCACGATACCCCAGATAAAGCTATGCAGGGTAGAAAATACTAAGGCATCGTCAAGGCCTTCGGTGGAAGCCACCAGCCCCATCAAACCATAGGTCTTGGGAAAAGGAGGGGTCAACTAAGTCAACCACCCCAAAAGCCGAAAGAGGATCCGGAGGGAGAGCTGAGTGGTCACGTGCCAAGGAGCGGGGCAAGGGTACTGGCCCGTGAAGCAAGACAACCTCCGATCAACTTCGCCAATCTTGGCCATCTTGTTGGTAGGCAAACCACCATGAAAATGACTGTGGAGAAGGCGGGAAGCCTAGTATGTGGAAGCACGAGCACGTGATCAACAATTGCCCCGCTTGTTGGACTCAAGAATTAGGGGTACAAGCACAAGGACGCCTCAAACCCAAAACCCTCAATGACTGAGAGGCAATCGCCCGTGGTGCTAGGCCGGTTATTCCCTTAACGATCGGGAGATACTGCCCAGAGTTGGGTGGTAGAGGTACCATTTCCTCTTTCATAGATTGGCTAAGATTTTAATTGACCCAGTGTTCTAGTCACTCTTTGTTAACCCTAAATTCTTATGTGGTGTGGATGTCAAGCCTACTCTTTTGTCTTATGACCTAATCGTGCAAACTCCAGTGAAAGATTCTTGTTTAATTGAGAATGAGGTCTATAAGAACTGTGAATTGTGGATAGGTGAGAGAAAAATCCTAGCTGATTGCCTTGCCCATTAAGGGATATGATATTATTCGGGAATGGATAGTCTAGCCGACTTCATGCAATGCTTGGATTGTAAAATGAAGGTGGTCAAATTTCACATTCCGTGGGAACCTACCTTAAGATTTGATGCTTTCGACAAGGATTAGCCTCTACTGCACTTGTTTCTGGGACTCCAAGCTAGGAAAATGTTGAGTAAGGGTTGAGTCTGGGATATTTAGCCTTCTTAATAAACCCTCAAGAAGATAAATTGAAATTAGAGGATGCGTAAAATTTATTTTGATATTATTACAACTTAATATTTTCAAATAATGTTATTATTATTAGTAATTCGTCTAATTATTTTAAAATTGCATTTAAACGAATTTTTAGAAAATTTAAATGAAAATTCAATTTATTTATTTATTTATTTGTTTAATTTATTTCATTTTGAGAAAAACTTAATTTAGCTCTATATTAATTTTTCAGGTATATTTTCAACATTCCATTCATCTTATTTTAAAATTTGCCCTTTTTGCATCAAATAGACAGAAAATGAGAAAACACGTTTTTCGAGGTAAAAATTCGGGCAGTGAGTGACGTAGCGATGGAGGGTAAGGATGATCACCCGTAAGTTAGAAATGTTATTCAGTGATTGGAGGTGAATTAAAAAGAGTAATTATAATTAAGAGTTTGAAGCTATAGTTTAAGTTGAATTAACCTCCTTGGATTAGAATTTTAATTAGCCATTACTTTCTCCACATAATTCACCCTAATTCACTTCCATTTTATTCCATTTCTTTTCCCTCTCCTAATCAAGATTTGTCCCTTAATCTCAAGCCAAATGAAGTGATTAATTTTCCCTCCAAATAGATAAGTTTGGCATTAATGCAAGGTTGACTTAAGAGGCACAAGACAAGACTTGTGTCTTGACTTTCTCTTCTCATTTAATCTACTCAAAAATTAACACAAAATCCCTCCCTTTTTCTCTCCCTCTTGGCCGAACTTCCTCTCCTCTTCTTCCCCAAATTTTCAGCAAATTTTCGTCACCTAATTCCCTCCAAAAACTCAACCCAACCCCCCATTAATCTTTGCTTGGACTTGCACTTGGTGAAGAGCTTAAGGAAGAGGACATTGTGGGCTTCATCTTGCATTTTGTTCTTGAAGTCTTGCAAACCTAAGAGAGGTATAATCCTACCAACTTCCCTCTTGTCCAATTTCTTTGAATTCCAAGCATGAAAAGTTAGGAATTGGGTGGTTGATAGGTTCTTAGAACCTTGAATGGATGATGATTATGTTGTTTGAAGTGCTAAGCTTATTATGGTGCAATTTGATGATTATGGAGAATTTGTGGGCTCTTGGAATTCCCACTATATATGTGTATTTGTTCATGAGTTGGTTAAATGGTGTTGTATATATGCATTATGTTTGATTTTGGTTGCTAAAAGTTGGAAGAAAACCTCAAGGAAGAACCGGCTTGAAGGAGAAAATTTTGGGGGTAAAATTTTCTGATTTTTGGCTTAATTTCGTGGCTGAATTTTTGGTTAGGTTAACTGCTGGATTTGATGTTTAAATGATGGTGATTAAGCAGTTAATTTTTCCCACAAAAAGTCCTTCATGAATGGTTGCAATTAGGGTTGCTAAATTGGAAGTGAAATCTGGAAAAATCAAGGGGCTATGCTGCCCGATTTTTGGGGGTTAGTTTGTGATAATTTTTGATAGAAGTTGTGACCATTTTTGATCATCATTAGGCTTAGGAAGGTTAATACTAGTTTAGGTTCGAAAATGGGGTCAATTGGTGGTGATTTAGATGTGTTAAAAGTAATGGGAAGAAAGGAAGAGAAATCTGCAGGAATGAATCAAGGTTGTTAAGTCCACTTTGGGCGATTAGAAAACCATCTTCCCGAGGGAATCCTTAGTTGAATTTTGGTATGAACCTAGCCTATATATGAAAGTATTAGTGTACCAAATTTGGTGATTTTTGGACTTGAATTCGTCACTCAAATATCAACTTGAAAGCTGCCCTGTATTTTCGAAATCCCAGAACTGCAGAATTCGAGTGGCCTCTGTTTGCACTGTTCTCTCATTTCATGTTGGGATGTCAGGAATTGAGTTCCTTCAGTGGCTGTTGAAACTCCTTATGTAGTACTATATTGTGTATGAATTTCAGAGGTTAATTAATTTTCTGTAATTTTTGGTGAATTTTCAAAGAGCACTGGATGACCAGCCTGACGAGCACTGTTCCTTTACTGTAGCAGAATGTTTAACGAAAATATGGGTTAATTTCGTCCATAATTTTAATTTTTTGTCTTCTGAAAAGTTTTAGAGATTTCAAAGAGGTTTCCAACGGTACCAAATGAGCAGAATTCTGACTTGTACAACTTGAGTTATGATTTTTCAAAGATTTCAGCTCAAATTAGGAAATTATCGAATTTACTTTCTTATGAGATGAATTTGATCGGTGAACTAGGAAAACCTATTTCCACTCTCTTTTAAGTATTATAGGGCATAAACTTGGAAACTTTGATATAGAAATGGTCGACCCCTTTTTTTCTTGATTTTCGTGCCAACTTAGTGTCTTACTTGATTTTCAAATTAAGAAATCTTGAACTTGACTTGAGTCTCATTGAGACATTTTTAAAGACATTTATCGAATATTATTCAAGTGTTTTGAATGAAAATACTCCTATTTGTCTCAGGTGATCGGGAAGATCCCGGAAAACCTCAATTGATCTTGCGTGCTTTTGCCTTAGACCCGTGACTTGATGAGTGTCAAGTGCATGACTTGTTGTATTACTTGACTTGTTTATTTGAATATAAACTGTTGGCTGAGAGTGTACTTTATCGCCGTTCTCTTTTACTTGGACTTGCATGTACTTGACCGTTACTTGACTTGATTGGTGTTACTTGACTTGGAAATGAATGTCGATTGGAATAATCCATCGACTTAAAAGTGTTAAATGGGGCCTTAAAACCTATTGGGGATCCTTGGGACCCGAGCAAGGGCTTGGTCGGAAGCTTGGTGAACCTTAGTGCTTGTTCTTTGAGCTTGACCTATTGGAGAGGTCTTGCTCGGTATTGCTCGGCATAGCTTTACCTTTTAAATTTACATGCTTTGGTTTGGGCCGAGAGGGTGATTGGACGGAGGTAGTAATAAGTGGAGTTTCTACGGACTTTATCGTGTTAAGTTGTGGAGGGTCAACGTTTGGGGATGGAATGGACTCAACCGCTTAAGTGGAAATTGGCTCCGAGAGCCACGTATCCTTACTTTTGTATTTTTCCTGTATGAATTGGTCTTGTACTTGCATAAATTCACTTTGTAGATAGAGAGGCTCAAGAGGGTCTCCGAACCCAGCTCCGAGACTTTTGTCTAACGTGAGCCCTCGAGTAGTGATTCCTTGAGAATACAATCTCCTGGTGAAAATTGCAATTGTACAAGTGCATGATTGATTTACCTTTTATATCTGAATTTATTGGCTTTCCTACATTTGATTACGTGCTTGCATGTTTTCTCCTTAGCTTCACCGTTAGCTCTTGTTTTCCTTAACAGGTCTCGAAGTGGAAAACGTAGATCGAGGATTTAGTTACTTGGGTAGGATTTCCATGATTTTGTATAAGCTGAATATTAAACTTCGACGTTAAAGATTTATTGTACCTGAAGTTGATGTTATAAGAGTTTTATTAGAATTTATTGAGGATTTACCTTTGTAAGTTAACTATCATTTATTGTTGGACCTCAATTAAGGTTTTAAGAGCGGATGCATGTATTATTATTTTAGAGATCTTGAAGTGTGATTATTTGAAATCTATAATATGCTTGAGAATTTGTAGTGAGTCTTGGCGAGTTAGGGCAGATCCTGATACCAGGTTGCCCTTGGGAGACAGGAGGATGTGATAGCAGTGAGTATCCGAGTATTTCACGAGGAATTAGAGTCCTTACCTCCTAACCGAGATGTTGAATTTAAGATTGAACTCACACCTAGAGCAAACCCTATTTCCAAGACTCCCTATCGAATGGCACCCGCTGAATTGAAGGAACTGAGATTACAACTGCAAGATTTGTTAGAAAAGGGGTTTATAAAGTCAAGTGAGTCTCCGTGGAGCCCGATATTTGTGAAGAAGAAAGATGGAGGATTGAGACTTTGTATTGATTATCGGGGGTTAAATGAAGTCACTTTTAGGAATAAATATCCATTGCCCCACATTGATGAATTATTTGACCAACTGCAAGGGGCAGTAGTGTTTTCTAAGATTGACCTTAGACAATGTTATTATCAATTGAGGATTAGAAAGGAAGACGTTCCAAAAACTGCCTTTAATTCTCGATATGGGCATTATGAGTTTCTGGTCATGCCATTTGGACTAACTAATGCCCCGGCGGCATTTATGGATTTAATGCATAGGGTTTTTAAGCCTTACCTGGACCAATTTGTGGTAATTTTCACAGATGACATCTTAATTTATTCAAAGTCCAAGGAAGATCATGAACGACATCTGAGGTTAGTTTTGCAAACTCTCAAGGAGCACAAGCTGTATGCTAAATTTAGCAAAAGCAAATTTTGGCTGAGAGAAGTATCTTTTTTAGGTCATGTGATCTCTGAAAAAGGAATCGCTGTGGATCCAGCTAAGGTTAAAGCGGTGGTGGATTGGAAGTAGCCTGAGAATCCAACGGAAGTCCGTAGTTTCCTAGGGTTGGCTGGATATTACCGAAGGTTCATTTAGGATTTTTCCAAACTTGCTGGTCCTTTGACCAATTTGACTAGAAAGAACAGTCGTTTCGTTTGGGATTCAAAATGCGAGAATAGCTTTCAAGAGCTTAAGAGTCAACTGACTAAAGCCCCTGTGTTGACATTGCCAAATGAGAAGGAGAGTTTTACGGTTTACACTGATGCATCTAAGGAAGGACTGGGATGTGTTTTAATGCAAGGGGGTAAAGTAGTGGCCTACGCCTCGAGGAAACCCTCATGAACAGAATTATCCCACCCATGATCTTGAATTGGCAGCCATAGTGTTCGCCTTGAAGAAATAGAGGCACTATTTATATGGTGTGGTTTTTGAGGTTTATACCGATCATCAAAGTCTTAAGTACTTGTTTTCCCAAAAAGAACTGAATTTGAGGCAACGTCGATGGATGGAATTCCTAGAAGATTATGAATGTACCATTAAGTATCAACCAGGAAAGGCTAATAAGGTAGCAGATGCCTTAAGCAGAAAAGTTCAGATTTCTGGATTAATGGTTAAGGAATGGAAAATGTTAGAAGAGGTCAGTACTTGGAACCCACGGTTAATGCATGAAAGTGATCTTGGGAAGTGTGACATTAAGTTCCTCCATAACCGGATTAAAGAGACTCAAAGCAAGAATTCCCTTATGCAATTGGGTAAATAAAGTGAAAGAAGGGAAGTTGCCTAATTTCAATTTGGGGAGTGATGGGATCTTGAGATATCAAAACCGATTGGTAGTGCGATGAGGATGAAGAGAGAAATTATGGCTGATGCACATAAGTCAAAATATACTATCCACCCTGGAAGAAACAAGATGTATCAGGATGTAAAGAAATTTTTCGGTGGAATAATATGAAAAGGGACATAGCTTCGGTTTGTACACTCACTAACATGTCAACAAGTTAAATCGAACATCGAGACCTTGAGTTATTACAGTCATTAGAGGTAGTGGAAATGGGACCAGATTACCATGGATTTTGTTACTGGATTACCCCATACCCGTCGAGGTCATGATGTTATTTGGGTGATAGTGGATCGGTTGGAAGTCAGCCATTTCCTACCAGTTAATATGAAATATCAGATGGAGAAACTGGCCCAGATTTATTTGGATGAAATTGTTAGGCTTCATGGAGTGCCAGTAAGTATAGTGTCAGACAGAGATCCCCGTTTTATTTCCAGACTATGGCAGCAGATTCAAAGTGCCTTGGGAACCAAGTTAAATCTCTGACTTATCACCCTCAAGCGGATGGACAATCGAAAGGACCATACAAACCCTAGAAGACATGTTGAGGGCATGTATCATGGATTTCGGAGGTAGTTGGGATCAACACTTGACCTTAGTGGAATTTGCCTATAACAACAGCTACCATTCTTCCATTCAGATGGCCCCATATGAAGCGTTATACGGGAGAAAGTGTAGATCACCAGTATATTGGGATGAAGTGGGAGAACGCAAGATTTTGGGTGCTGAAAGGATACCATGGGTCGAAGCGGCCTATGAGAAGGTTAAACTGATCCGTCAAAGGATACAAGTAGCTCAGAGTCGACAGAAAAGCTACATCGACAACCGAAGGAAAGATTTAGAGTTTCAAGTTGGAGATGAAGTTTTCTTGAGAGTTACGCCATTGAGAGGAAGCCTCAAGTTTGGGAAAGGAAAGAAGCTTAAACCGAGGTACATAGGACCGTTTAAGATTTCACAAAGGATTGGAAAGGTAGCTTATCAGGTGGAACTGCCTGCAAGCCTAGCATGAGTCCATAACGTTTTCCATGTATCATGGTTGAGGAAGTACCACAAGGACCCGTCTCATGTTCTACCAACCCTAGAGGTCGACTTAGATGAATCTCTGACTTATCAGGAAAAACCCTTGAAGATTGTCGATAGGAAGGTTAAAGTTTTAAGAAAGAGACAGATTCCTTTGGTGAAAGTCCTTTGGAGACACCATGGTTTAGAAGAGGCAACATGGGAGTTAGAAGAGGAGATGAATCAAGGATACCCAGAGCTTCAACTGGAAAAAGGTAATAATTTCGAGGACGAAATTTCTTAAGTAGGGAAGATTGTAAGGGCCGTAGAATTTTATCTTAACAATGGGTTGAATGATTTTGTGTGACTAATTTTATTGCTTGAGAATGTACTTAGAATTTCAAAACCCTAGTTGACTTTTAAAAATTTACAAAATACCTAATTTGGAAAACCCTAATCACATAATCGAATTATGAAGGTGAACGATTCAAAATTTTTCGGAGTTTACCGTTGTAGGATTCCATTCTAAAAAAAACCCTAGACTAATTGCATTAGAATCCTTGTCATTTAAAAATACTAAACCCAACCCTAATATTTCTTCAAACCAAGTGCGATTCATGCTCCATAGCAAAATGAAGTCCGGATAGGTTGGCTTTCAAATCAATTCGGATTCTATCAAATTTCCAGCTTGGAAGTTGTCACTCTTGAACCATCACATGGACCGCCAATTGAACCAATGCACCTCAGTCAATTGGACCGTGAATTCACAACCATAAACCATCAGATTTTTCCCTAAAACTACCTGCAATTTCCCCTCAAAATTTCCAGCAAGGAGGCAGCCTTCTCTCCCTTCCCTTCCACGGCTACCACTTGGCAAGCAGAAGCTGAAAATTCCAGGCAGCAGCAGCACCTGCACCTTTCTTCTCTCCCCATGTCCGACCAGCATGCTTGGCAAGCATGAGAAGCTTCATCAACTGGTTCAAACTTCAAATGATTATTCCACCTCATTCATGCCCAATGCATGAAGAAGGCTGGACACTTGGTTGCTCACTTCAGCCAACTTTGGCCATTTGAACAAATTGCCTTCAGAAATTTTCTTTCCTTCTTGCTATCCGACCTCATCAGCCTTGATACCCCATTTCACTTCAGCTTTCCATCACAAACCATACCAACCGAGAGAGCTTTTCCCTCACTTGCATCTTGTCTCAAAATTTTCCTTCTTCCTCTAAGCTCACCGAAAGTCCCTTTCTCACTTCCTCCCTCCTTGTTTTCGTTTTTGGAGCAGTTCAGCCCAACACCAAGAGCTGTGAACCTCAACTACAAGCTGCCAAACCCGAACTGAGAGGTTGGGCAGAATCAAAGCTTCATCTTCCATTCGAACCTGGAGTAAGTCAAGGTAAGATGTCCTCTCCTCCTCGAAAGAGATTCTGGGCAGCTTAGCATTACAGCTTCCCATCCTTGACTCCTTTTACTTGTTGTAGCTGAGAAAAAGCTAGCTTGAATCCCCTCCAAGCAGCCGATATTCCTCCATTCTTGATTCACCAGCCGGTAAGCTATAGCAACTAGTACAAGTTCTTATTCAACTTAGTTCCTTCATCCTTAGCATGTTATTTCATATTGTAGCTAAGGAATCGGACTGCTATACCTAGGTCACCCCCCTTGTGCTCTTGTTGTGAAGGCTGGTTGAAGGTAAGGATTCTTCTCACTCTTTTCAGCTGAAAAGAAATGAAATTCCTTTTCATAAACCCTTACCTTAAAGCTGAAATACTCTTACATGTTTGATCGACCTTGAAATTATCATGCATGGTTCGGATGAGATGAGAACACTCACCATTTCATTTTTGACATGTTCTTTACTTGATTTAAAAATTTTGGTTAACAAAAGAATGGTTATTATTCTCGGTTCACTTAATTTTTCCATAGCTGAAAAATAGTAGACTTTATACCACTTCTTGCATGCATGGTAGAAGCTTACTTCGTACCTTCTTGATGAAGGAGAGCCACGGATTGGCTGAAAACTTGGAATGAGTGATGAAATGTCTCATTTTCTTCTTCCGAACTTATCTCTTGCTTAGTGTAGATGATAACCGAACTTGCTTGGTTATAAAATTCATAGATTACTCATGCCTGTAGGTATTTTTCCAAGGCTGGTTAGGTTCATCTTAAAAGCTGCATGACTAATGTGTTTTAAACTAACCTATGCGTGTGTGAGTTTTATTCCCTCATAAGAATTTCATGAGATCATGTTTCATGCTAGACATGCATTCGGTCATCTTGAAAATTAACACTATGATGGATGTATTAGCTGTACATGGATTGATTTAGCTGGCTGGAAACGAATTCAAACCACAAACCAAGTGCAAATGAAACTGTTTTACAAAAAAAAAAAAAAAAGAAAATAATAATAAATAAATACTCAAAACCAGAATTTTCCATAGGAAACAGGAATTTTAAACCGACCAGAACAGAATGTTCATAACTCTCGATTTATAAACTCAAATCACATACTACTTGCGGCATTCAAAACTAGGCTCGTAGAGCTTCGATTCGGTATAACGCACGCGCCATAGTTCATTTTCTACACATCATGGCAAGCAAATGAGAATCGCTGAAAACCAAACCTGAAAATTCTGGAATTAGAATTTCAAACATTTTAAAGACAAACTTGATGGACTTTTGAACCAAAACGATTTTAATATTTTTTGAGAAGAAAATTCCGTTTCTTATGGTTATGGAACCATACAAATTCACAAAGAAGATTTCCAACTTAATTTGTATCAAACCACGAACATTAGGGTTTCTCATGCAAACCTTTTAAAACCCTCGATCGGGAAATTCTTGTTCAAACAAATTTGATTTTTTTCAAAACTTGACTCATTTAAAATCTCGTAAGGGAATTGTACCCACGCAAAATCCAAACGAGCAAATTTCAAAGTCATGTTCTTCTAAAGCGAACCTCACGAAAATTATCTTTTCGACAACAAACGACCTCAAAACCCTACTGCAATTTTTCCATCTTAATACCCCCCATTATTGAAATCTTTAAAAGATAGTTTATTTTCTTCAAACCTATTTCAAATCCTCGGAATTTCCAAGTTTACGTGTTTTGACCTAAAATATATATCTTTTCAGAACTTCAATTACCAAGGTTCATATCAGTAGTGATATAATAATTACTGTTAGTTATATAAAACTACTTTCTTATTTATAACAGAAGTGAATTGGTCAAAATTGATTTTAATAATTAAAAGTTAAATTATATTTACCTCAGGGATCGGTCGGTGACCAAGTCGAGGACGTTGACATCGAAACCTTCGACACAACCTTGCCCTAGTTAAGGTGAGGGTTCCAAATTGTTGTTAAATGTTTTATTAAGTAATGAGAACATGCTTGTTTGAAATGTGCCACATGTTAGAATTGTATTTGATGGAAAAATGTTACTTGTTGATTGAAGCACGTATTTGCTAAGTGTTATTTGCTAATTAACGTGCTTAATGTTGAATATTATATAATTCTATGGTTGAATTATTTCAAAACCATTGATCAAAAGGAGGAGATCGTGTGTGTACTTTATCGCACTGACCCTCTCATTTTACAAATGATTTCGAAATGCCATAATTGTGTATGTGCCTGTCAAATGTGCATGAGTGATAAGCCTTTGAATGTGCCGCAATTGGCTCGGCGGGATCCCAAACTCAGAGGCGAGTCGACCTATTCCGAGCGGCATTAGGGCTTGGTCGGGTATGTCGACGGACCCTAGGGAATGAAATGAAAGGTTACCTCGAGTGTACACCACCCAATGAATGTTGGTTGTCCGGAAGTGGAGGGGTTGGAGAGTGGGAAGCAGTCAAAGACGTGCTATTGAACAACATGGAAGCAATGTATCCTTCCACAATGAATGTTATTGATGCTTTCCAATGTGATATTGAAATTCAATGTTTCATGAAATTCTTGAAGGAAATTGCTGTTGTGAAAATTTTCCTTATGTGATTGATTAAGTGAAAGCATACTCTGCAAATGTGATAATTGTTATGTGTTGGGATCCTCATTGGGCTTGTGAAGCTCACCCCATATATTTTCCCCTCTCAGGATTCCATGCTTGACTCGAGCAGAGGATTTGAGAGCTGTTAGATTTTGTTGGTTGTAACCTTTACCCTTGTTAAGACTAATGATGTTGAAATCCTTTTGGTTAACATTGCCTAGGAATTGTGTATCCTAGATGGTTGATGTTGAATTTTAGTTTGAACTATCTAGCTGCAATTGAGAATATATTTGTGTTGACTAAACTGATCGATTGAGTCCTGACGAGAGTTAGGCCGGTGGCCGCGGTTCTCAGGGTTCGCCTTGGGAGTCGTGGGGCCGCTACAAAGTCGGTCAAAGGTCCAGTAATTCTTGAAAAATCCTGAATGAACCGACGATAATAACTGGCTAACCCTAAGAAACTTCTCACCTCAGTAGGATTTTCAGGTCTCTTCCAATGTATAACAGCTTCCACTTTAGATGGGTCAACTGCAATTCCATCCTTGGAAATTCTATGCCCTAGAAAAGATACTTTTTTCAACCAGAATTCACACTTACTAAACTTGGCAAACAGCTTGTGCTCTTGGAGGGTTTGCAATACAATCTTCAAGTGTTTGGCATGGTCTTCTAGGGTTTTGGAATACACCAATATATCATCAATAAAGATCACCACAAACCGATCCAAATAGGGCTTGAATACACGTTGCATCAAATCCATGAATGCGGCCGGAGCATTCGTTAACCCAAAAGGCATTACTACGAACTCATAGTGTCTATATCTTGAATTGAAAGCTGCTTTCAGTACATCCTCTTTCCTAATCCTCAACTGGTAGTATCCCTGTCTAAGATCCAGCTTGGAGAATACCACTGACCCTTGCAATTGATCAAATAACTCGTCAATGAGTGGTAAGGGATACTTGTTCTTAATCTTCACATCACTCAACCCCCGATAGTCTATACACAGCCTTAAACTACCATCTTTCTTTTTAACAAACAGTACTGGTGCTCCCCACGGAGAATCACTTTCCCTGATAAAACCTCGCTCCAGAAGATCTTGTAACTGTACCTTCAACTCTTTAAGTTCAGCCGGAGCCATTCTATAGGGAGTCTTAGAAATTGGTGCCGTTCCAGGTACTAGATCAACCTTGAACTCTACTGCCCGCTCAGGAGGTAAAGACTCCAATTCCTCAGGAAATACATCAGGAAAATCCCTAACAATCGGCACGTCTTCCAACTTCATCTTATCATTTGGAGGGTTTATAAGAAAAGCCAAATACTCTTGAGCTCCCTTACTTAGAAGTTTTCTAGCCCTAATACCCGAAATAAGGGCCGATGAAGCCAACATTCCCTTAACGTCCAACCTCAACGTCGCCTCCCCCGGCATATCAAATTCCACTACTTTCAATCTACAATCCACCTTGGCATGGTGTTTAGCTAAGCAATCCATCCCAATAATCACATCATACCCTTTAATATCCAAACTTACCAAATCAACCATTAATTTTCTCTCTCCTATCCACAATTCACAATTTTTTACACCAAACTCGTAATCATCCACTGTTGGTGTTCTAACCTCTAGGTCAAAAGGTAACCTAACAGGTTTTATATCTATACCACAAACAAATGCAGGATTAACAAAAGAATGAGTGGCACCGGGATCAATTAAAACTCTAGCTAAGCGATGGAAGAGGGGAATGGTACCTTCGACCACTTCAGTCAACGCAGGCACCTCTTGATGATCCAGCGCATAGACTCGAGCTGGTACTCTTGTCCTACTTCTCACCGAACTAGCTTGGCTCGGGTTTGACTTCTGGGCACCACTCCGATCTCGGGTTTGAGGACAGGAAGATATTTGATGGTCAGAACTTCCACACCTTAGGCATTTTCCTTGCTTCTTCCAACATTCATTGGCAGTGTGGTTTGGTTTTCCACAAAAACCACACGTAAGACCTGAATTGGAGGCTTGGCTCCCCTGTGAAACACTCCTCATTGGGCCTCTACCGTCGATAGACCCTCTAGATGCCCCTCCTCAAGGAAAGTTTCCCCTTGATGTTCCCGAGGCACTGGCCCCACTTGAGCCCCTCCCAAACTTGGAAGGCGGGGCACTCGAATCGATTGGACCCCAACTACTAGAAGGGGTACTCCTTTTCTTGGCATGAAAGCTCTTCAGTTGAGCCTTGGCGGTCTCGATCCTTTGGGCTTTCTCAATGGCCTCAATTAAATTGTGAATCTGAGCCGCAGCTAACCCTTCTTGAATCTCCAAATTCAAGCCCTGAATAAAACGTCTAATCCTTCTTAGCTCCGTAGCCACCAACTTTGGGGCAAACTTAGACAACTTGGTAAATTGTGCCTCGTAATCCGCCACACTCAGAAGCCCTTGTCGACACTTAATAAAATCATCTTCCCTCTTTTCTTGTACCAAGGGAGGAAGAAACTTAGAGTAGAACTCCCGAGTAAAATTCTCCCAAGTCCTAGGAGTCTGGTCCCTATCCCATTTGGCCCGAATCATGTTCTACCATGATTTAGCTGCTCCTTCAAACTGGAAAGCGACAAAAGATACCCGCCTTTCCTCTGTATAATTCAAAGTACTAAAGATATCAGTAATACGCTCCAACCACCCCTCAGCGACCTCCGGATCAGGTCCCCCAAAGAACTTAGGTGGGGCGAACCTTTGGAATCGCTCTAATGCCCTATCCTCGCCACCCTCGTGGCCTCCAGGCTGATTGACTGGACCCTGACCTTGTTGGTCCACCAGACGAGCCAAGATGCCCGTCATCTGGTTTATGGCGGTCGCCATTTGTTCCCCGAAATCTACCCCTTGACCTTGTCCCAATCCTCGTCCTCGACCTTGGTCAACTGCTAACCCTCGGTCGTCTCCCTCATTTTGGGGTTGTCCTGCCCCGCGCCCTAGACCTCGACCTCTACCTCGGCCTCGTCTACCGTCCATGATTTCTATAATGGGTAGACATAATTAAGTACAAACATAATATAAAAAAATTTAATACATAATAATATGGAACAAGGTGAAGTAAGATAAGAGAAACGAAAATGTAAAGAAATAATACAAAGTAAAATAAATAATTTAACAAATTAGATCGAGAAACAAACAAGAGAATTTTCTAAAGTTAACCGAATTTTCATATATATAACCGTGGGAATTCAGTACACTACAGTGGCATGTTTATCATAAAAGAGTACAAAAAAATGCTTTCACAGTCAATTTACCACACAAAATATAATGGTGAGCAATAGATAAACATGCATCCCAGGGACGAGAATCCCTATAATAAAGTCTCCCTACAACAAATTAATAAAAACCCTAACCCTAATACTCTAGGACTACTCCTCTAGTCCTCAGCAGGACCACCAGGAGGGGTACCCTCAGACGGGTCCTTCTCCTCCTCCTCCTCAGGCTCAGCCTCCTCCGAAGGGTCGTCCCCCATTAGTATATCCTCATAAGGCTCCGCCTCAGACGAGTCCTCATCAAAGGCCCCATCAAGCATGGCCTCTGCAGTAACATCAGCTACAATATCCTCCAGGGTGGTGAGGTTAGCCCTAATCCTAGCAGACCGCTCATGGACCTCGTCAGATATCCTATCAAGTCGGGCCCGAAATCTCTGGACCTGGTCACGAGTGGCCCTAGTCCTATCTCGCTCAGTGTCAACCCGACTCTCCAATACCTCGACCCGATCCTCCAACTCTCGGATCCGCTCCTGACGAGAAGCCATGATACCTCTCGCCACCACGTTCTCCTCCTGCAGCTCTCTAGTGGTATCCAGTAGCTCCCGACGCTCATTGTCCATAGACAATACCACGGCATTAGGGTAGGAGTACCGACTCCTACACGGGCACCTCGAACCTCCCCCTCGACGTGGGGTGAACAAAAGGCTGGTGTGGTCGTCCCTGCTCACTTTATACCGCACTGGCCTAGCAGGTGGCTCATGACCATTGGCCCCCTGCCCATTAGCTCCCACAGCTCCATTACAACTTTCCATACCTACACCAAAACCACAACTTAAAGTTAGGACTTTTTCAATATTCAAGGTAGCTAAAATATCAAACTTAAAGTACAAGAAACCATTCTAAAAGAACTTTTTAAAAATTGTCCTTTATAGACCTCTAACCTGTAACAGCCCCACCTCCCCCTAAGGCTAACCAGAGGGGTTAGCGGGCTGTCTGCCCAACTCTCGCCAGGACTCAAGCATTCAAATCATTACTAACTTAAACGTGCAATTTCCCCAATTAACACAACATTAACATTAAAACTGAGAAGAGCATTTAAACTTAAAATTTACAGTCATCCATTTAAAACATTCACAATCCTCGAGCCAAAACTCATACACTTCCATAAGCTTAAGGTACTCAACATCAAACAAATATACAAAATATATCTTCGTACTCGAGACCAAAAATCAAAAGATCAAGACGCTAGCCCTAACTACGCCTCGGGATTCTATTCACCTGTTAAGGAAAATAAAAGGGAACGGGGGTGAGTTAAAAAGCTCGTGAGTTTCCAAAATTCATGCACATGCACTTAAAACGGTAAAATTAAAAACAAATAATTAAAGCACACAAACAAATCCAATTAACACACATTGAGAATACAGGGGCTCTCAGGAGCCAATTTTCACTTTTCACGAGCAATTATAGTAGTCGACACTCCGTCGACTTTCAATCCAAGTAGACGACTCTTCACTCCAACTCCATCCACCTTACTCCCCCTACCGGGCCCGCACGCCACATAATTCAACAGTAAACAGTAAACAGTAATTTTTCTCAAGGCACACGGCCAAGAGTTATTATATATCACGTTTCCATCTCCTAAGTTCAATACATGCAACAACTAAATTTCCAACTCTACAAAAAGGGAGCAATAAAGTATACTCTCCTTTAAGTGAGTGGTTTAATAGTTTCACAAAATCACACGACAGTCACATGGCACATTCAGGCATTAAGTTCGTAAATTAAAGCAGTGAACATGCATTGGAAAACTCACCGACAAAATAGGGGTCGGAGTCCAAGTTTTGATCAGTTGAAAAATCAGCACTTTGCCCTAAAATAATTAAAAGAGAACAAAAATGAGTTCTCCTAATCACCGGTCAAGTTTAGTTCAAAAAGTCGAAAGTTCGACAATTTCCCAAGTTGAGCTGAAAACTTTGAAAAATCATAACTCAAGTTATACAAGTCAGAATTTTGCTCATTTGGTACCGTTGGAAACCTCTTTGAAAGCTCTAAAACTTTTCAGAAGACATCCAATTAAAATTATGGACGAAATTAACCCAGATTTTCGTAAAACAGTCTGCTACAGTAAAAAGACAGTGCTTATCAGGCTGGACATCCAGAGCACTTTGAAAATTTGCCAAAAATTAAATAAAATTAGTTAACCTCTGAAATTCATACAAAATATATTAATACATAAGGAGTTTCAACAGCCACTGACGGAACTCAATTCTGACATCCGAGCATGAAATGACAACTGTTCAAACAAGGGCAGTTAGCAATTCTGAAATTTCTGGGAATGCGAAAATACAGGGCAGTTTTCAAGACATTGTTTGAGTGACGAATTCAAGTCCAAAAATTGTCAAATTTGGCACAATAATACTTCCATATATCAACTAGATTCATACCAAATTTCAACTTAAAATTCAAATGGGAAGGCAGTTTTCTATGTGGCTCAAGTTCATCCATCAAAACTGTCCAAACCGACAAAGTTCATTTCCTTCATTTCATATACTTAGATTATGCCTCAAATCATCACCAATTTGCCTAATTTTCGAAAACAAGCCAGTATTGAACTTCCTAAGCCTAATGATGATAAAAAATGGCCACATATTTTGGCAGGAATATCACAAAATAATCCTTAAAATTCGGACAGCATAACCCCCCTTTTTTTCCAGCTTTCACTTCCAAATTAGCAACCCTAATAACATCAACTCTTGAAGGGCTTTTTGTGGGGAAAAATAACAGCTTAACATTCATCATTTAAACATCAAATTCAGCCCTTAAAATAGCCAAAAATACAGCCACGAAATTCAAGAAAAAATCAGAAAATTCATTCCCCAATTTCACTTCCTCTAGCCGGTTTTCTCCTTAGGGTTTCATCCAACTTTTAACCACCATCATTATACATAATGCACTTAGATAGCATCATCTAACCATCTAGAAATCATTTACACACATTTAGTGGGAATTCAAGAGCCCACCGATTTTTCCATAATCATCAAATTCCACAAATCAAATCCATAAGGCTTAACACATACAAAGTTATAAACACATAAGTCAAGGTTTTCTAAAACCTTTTAACATCCCAACCTATCAACATGCTTTCGAATGGAATGGATGAAATGAAGTTCAAGCTTCTAGTTTTACCTCTTGCAAGAAACAAGTGAAAGTTCTCCAAGGAAATGCCAAACAAAAGCTTCCAAATGCTCCTAGTCCAAGCTTCTCCACCAAGTTCAAGTTCAAGCCAAGAGTGATGAAGTTTTTTGTTGGTGATTTTTGCAAGAAATAAAAGAGGAAAATTGATGGAAAATTAAGAGAAGGAAGAAGAGGAAGTTCGGGTAAAGGGAAGAAGAAAATGAACAAATTTAAAGCAAATTTTTTTTTTATAAAGTAAGAAAGGAAGGAAGACAAGACACAAGTCTTGTCTTGCCTTAATAGTCAAACTTCATTAATGCCATTCTTATCTATTTGGAGGGAAACTAAATGGCTTAATTTTGCTTGAAATTAAGGGGCTAGTTTTCGGCTAGGAGGGGGAAGAAGAATAGGAAAATTTTCGTAAGAGCTAGAAGGAATTGGTTGAAAGAAATAATTGGTCGAAATTCTAAGTTTAATGAGGTTAATCCAAATCTTAACTAAAATTTTCAAAACCCTAATTAATCACCTTTAATGACCCAATTCCAGTCATTTAATCACTCTTCTAACCTACTAATGATCATCCGTACTTAATTTCACTATTTCACTCACAGTCCGAATTTACCTCGAAAAACGTGCCTTTAACATTTTACCGCTAATAAATGCTACGAGACGAAATTAACAGGAAAATAGAGTTAAAATTAAATGAGGCATTGTGAATGAGGAAAAATCGGATGTCACAAGATAATTAAAGAAATAATTATATAAATAAATAAATGAATAAACTTCAATTTTTTTTTTGAAATTAAAATTAAATTTTTTTTTTCTTTCGAGGCCGTTTCATATATTATTGATTTTGTCTCTTCAGGTAATGTTTTCAGTAACGTGAGACACTATTTACAAGGGATTTTTCTAAGAATCCTTTTGCTTCTTCATAGCCTAATTTATTTATGGAAACTGCTAGTCTCAAACCAATTTCCCATTTATCTATTGCTTCTTCAGTATTCTTTACACAATCTAAATCTAAAAATGTTACAAACGGAAATATTGATTCAGGTGTAGTTCTATCTAATAATGTGTAGCCTTCATTATCTAGATAGCCTTTTTGCTTAGCTATGTTCATTAATGAAGAAATGAACGAATTTCCTGAACCAGGTCGTTTTCTAGCATATGAAGATGCCGGTTTGCTTGATGAAGGTATTTCATTTATATTCAAATTTTTAGATATTTTTGGTTTTATATCTGGTTTTATATTTATCATTATATTGCCTAATCTATTACTTATCCTTTCTATTTCAGAATCAGAGAGATGAGTAAACGTATTTTCTGAATCACTCATTTTATTCTAGAAATATGTTCAGTCAAATATTCAATGGTAGTTTTCTTCCTATTTTCTGTAATTTTTTCTTCTGAATTTTTCTTTTTCTAATTTGTCTTTAATTATTTGAATTTCTTTCTTTAGGTCTTTATATATGTATAATATTGTTTTTTGTAATTCAAATAGGTCTTGTTCTATTTTTAAATTTCCAGGTTCTATTATTCTATAGTTATCAGTACTCATGTATGTCTTTGTACAAGATGTAAATTTCTGTTTAAAGTAATCCGTTCTAGATTTCTCTTTTCTATATCTAAGAGTATATTTAATGCTTCTAGTAATATTTCTTCAGAGGAGTATTTAATGATGAGTTGCCTAACTTTATTTATCTTTGCTTTAGCAGCCATATCCGTACTAATATACCTTTGACACTCTAAGCAGTATTCAATTCTTTCTCCTGTATTCATGGTTGACTTAGGTGAACTTCTCGGTAGTGGTTCGTGAGTTCTTTATTGACTCTTCTGTAGCTATTATTCAGCAGATATCTTTCATTTTCAGCTTCCCTTAGGGTTCGGTATCTGTCATGGCATGTAGTAGGGTGGCAATTATTCAATGTAACATGAAGCCATCTTTCTTCATAGTATTTAATTCTGTTATTTAATTCCTGTGGCTGATATGCATATTCTCGGACAAGAAATATCAAAGAATTACATATTTCACATTCTTCGTCCATTTTAAGGAGATGGATAATACCAGTCAGAGTCATCAAATTCAGATTCGTGATTGTAAAATCTAATTGAGACTGAGTAAAATTCTTCAAGATCATTTTCAAAATTATTAAAATTTTCTGAAAATTCATTAGGATCACTCCACTCTGATACCATTTGGGTGGTGTGGCCCAGATTATTAAAATTCAACGATGGATCTGGGTTAATCCAAAAATCTAAATGAATATTTATATATGTGGGTGTAATTTCCATTTTTACTAATACGTCTATTTTATATTCAGCAAATTCAATTACGAAAGAAAAATTAATATTACGCATATAAGATTTGTATAAGTGAGTGATCATCATCTATCTTATACTTACAGTTTTATCATAAAAGAAGGGTCTATCATGCTTCCTTACCTTACTCTGATTTTTGATCGACAAAGTTTCAGCTACCTCCCCGAGGACTTCTTACTTGGGCGTCTCAGCCTCCAACCACGAGGGTGACTTCCTTTTGGGGCCGCTTCAAAACTTTGCAGCACAGCCTAGTTTCGTTTCCTACCTCCAGGCGTACTCAGAAGTAAAGTAAAGAGGGCAATTAATGGAAGTACCTCTTTTATTGATAGAAACTGTTTGTACAAAACAGAGATGATACACTCTTCTCTCTTATTAAGTATTCATGAGAGATATGTTAGGCGAATTTTACAAAGGTAAACTTTATAGTACTACGGGATGTGGTAGAGATTACATAGGGGATGACTAAGGTTTTTCTTTTTAAGTCTGGTTCTGATTCTTCCTTCGATTGTCCCTGATGCGTCTCTTCCCGGCTTTATATAGGCTTCATTCGGATTTCAGATCCGGACTTTAACTGATTTTTTCATGGACTTGTTTCAGTTCCGCGGACTTGAACTCTTTATTTTGAATTCTGAAAATATCTTCTGACGTAAGAGCTTACGTCTTATTCCATACTTTGACAGCTGGACGAGGCTTCTTTCTCCTTTTTGCTGCAGTTTGGACACATATTGATCTTGTGCCATCTCATCCTGCAAAGTGTCTTTATGGCTTTTTGGCTGGATCTAATGCGGCAACTTTCCAATAATTTAATTTTCCAATTTAGATAATTTAATGCAGCGGAGTGATCCTAATGAATTTTCAGAAAATTTTAATAATTTTGAAAATGATCTTGAAGAATTTTACTCAGTCTCAATTAGATTTTACAATCACGAATCTGAATTTGATGACTCTGACTGGTATTATCCATCTCCTTAAAATGGACGAAGAATGTGAAATATGTAATTCTTTGATATTTCTTGTCCGAGAATATGCATATCAGCCACAGGAATTAAATAACAGAATTAAATACTATGAAGAAAGATGGCTTCATGTTACATTGAATAATTGCCACCCTACTACATGCCATGACAGATACCGAACCCTAAGGGAAGCTGAAAATGAAAGATATCTGCTGAATAATAGCTACAGAAGAGTCAATAAAGAACTCACGAACCACTACCGAGAAGTTCACCTAAGTCAACCATGAATACAGGAGAAAGAATTGAATACTGCTTAGAGTGTCAAAGGTATATTAGTACGGATATGGCTGCTAAAGCAAAGATAAATAAAGTTAGGCAACTCATCATTAAATACTCCTCTGAAGAAATATTACTAGAAGCATTAAATATACTCTTAGATATAGAAAAGAGAAATCTAGAACGGATTACTTTAAACAGAAATTTACATCTTGTACAAAGACATACATGAGTACTGATAACTATAGAATAATAGAACCTGGAAATTTAAAAATAGAACAAGACCTATTTGAATTACAAAAAACAATATTATACATATATAAAGACCTAAAGAAAGAAATTCAAATAATTAAAGACAAATTAGAAAAAGAAAAATTCAGAAGAAAAAATTACAGAAAATAGGAAGAAAACTACCATTGAATATTTGACTGAACATATTTCTAGAATAAAATGAGTGATTCAGAAAATAAGTTTACTCATCTCTCTGATTCTGAAATAGAAAGGATAAGTAATAGATTAGGCAATATAATGATAAATATAAAACCAGATATAAAACCAAAAATATCTGAAAATCCGAATGTAAATGAAATACCTTCATCAAGCAGACCGGCATCTTCATATGCTAGAAGACGACCTGGTTCAGGAAATTCGTTCATTTCTTCATTAATGAACATAGCTAAGCAAAAAGGCTATCTAGATAATGAAGGCTACACATTATTAGATAGAACTACACTTGAAGCAATATTTCCGTTTGGAACATTTTTAGATTTAGATTGTGTAAAGAATACTGAAGAAGCAATAGATAAATGGGAAATTGGTTTGAGACTAGCAGTTTCCATAAATAAATTAGGCTATGAAGAAGCAAAAAGATTCTTGGAAAAATCCCTTGTAAATAGTGTCTCACGTTACTGGAAAACATTACCTGAAGAGACAAAATCAATAATATATGGTGAAGAACAAGACATAAATGGAATGATAACCAGAGCACTTGAATTAATCCGACTTGAATTTGTTGGAGAAGGAAGTTACTTTAAAGATAAAAATTCAGTCCAGAAATACACTGATGCATTGCTTAAATTAACACTTTGTGATATGTGTGAAATAGATAAATATATTTGTGTTTTTCAAGATTATTATTATCGAACAGATTGGAAGAAAAGAGAAACATATTTGGAAATGTTTTTCTCAAAAATCCCTGATCCTTGGGGAAAATGATTAAGAGAAGAATATAATCCAGGAACTAAAGATACATTAGGAAAAAGAATATTTCATACTTTAGAAAAATTAAGTATATGGTGCGAATAATCAATATTGTTTAGAAAGACACGTAAGTTAAAGCCACAATTAAAACTATGTTGTAATAATATCAGCATGCCTACCCAAATAGGATGTAATACTCCATACTACTATCATAAAATGAAAAGTAGATATAAGAAGCGTAAATATTTTAAAAGAAAATATATGAAAAGACGAAAAGCTAAATATTACAAACAAAGAGAAAAATTTCCGAAAAGGAAAAGGATGTATAGAAGAAATAAGAAAAGAAGAAATATAACAGACTGTCAATGTTATTTTTGTAAGGAAAAAGGACATTTAGCGAATCAGTGTCCTAAAAAATTTAATAAAAAGAGATTTGAAATTGATGATGATATTGAAAATTTAGTTAACGACGATGAATTAATTGAAATAAATAAGTTTGCAGAAATGGAAGAAATTTCATCTAATTAAAGTATATTTATTTACACTGATACTGAATATGATATAAGCAGTGAAGATGAATGAAATACAAAAACAAGAAGAAGAGAATACTTCAAATATAATAGATATTCATTCTGAAAGACTTGGAGAATATAGTCAAGAAGCTCTTATAGATAGAAAAATGTTAGCAAAAATACAGAAAAGTAATTTTTCAATAAATTCTTACAGTGGATTTAACGTCCCTGCATTAGAAAAAATAAAGTTTCATATTCGAAACATCATATGTTTTATGGAATAAATCTAAAGGAAAAAGCTTTAGAAAATAGCTTGACCACAAATAAAGTCATGATTCCATTAATATCTAAAAAAGATATTTATGATAAATTAAATAAACTACCTGAAAAGGTACGAAACACAATAGGATGGATCCATATCGGTTCCATACAAATGATCATTAGAGCAACTTTTAGAGAAGGGTTAAATACACCGGTAGACTTGGCCATTGTAGATAATAGAATAAAAAATAGAGAAGAATGTAACAGCCCCACCTCTCCCAAGGGCGAACCCAAGGGTATCAGCGGACTGTCTGCCCAACTCTCGCCAGGACTCACTACAAACCCTCAAGCATATTATAGATTTCAAATAATCACACTTCAAGATCTCTAAAATAATAATACATGCATTCGCTATTAAAGCCTTAATTGAGGTCCAACAATAAATGATAGTTAACTTACAAAGGTAAATCCTCAATAATATCTATTAAAACTCTTATAACATCAATTTCAGGTACAATAAATCTGTAACTTCAAAATTTAATATTAAGCCTATACAAAATTATAAAAATCCTACCAAAGTAACTAAATCCTCGATCTACGTTTTCCACTTCGGGACCTGTTAAGGAAAATAAACTGGGGTGAGCTAACGCTCAGTGAGGCCAAGGAGAAACATGCAAGCACGTAATCAAGTAAGTAAGAAAGCCAGTAAATTCAGATATAAAAGCATGTAAATCAAACATTCACTTGTACTATTGCAATTTTCACCAGGAGATTGTATTCTCAAGGAATCACTACTCGAGGGCTCACATTAGACAAGAGTCTTGGAGCTGGGTTAGGAGAACCTTCTTCGAGCCTCTCTATCTACAGTGAATTTGCGCAAGCATCGTGATCAGTTCATACAGGAAAAATACACAGTACGGGTAAGGATACAGGGCTCTCAGGAGCCAATTTCCATGGTTAAGCAGTTGAGACCATTCCATTCCAAACGTTGACTCTCCGTCAACTTAGCACAGGTAAAGTCCGTAGAATCTTCACTTAGTACAACCTCCGTCCAACAGTTCACCCTCTCGGGCCCGAAACCAAACAGGTAAGTGTAAAAGGTAAAGCTACATCGAGCAATACCGAGCAAGACCTCTCCAATAGGTCAAGCTCAAAGAACAGTACCTAAGGTTCACCAAGCTTCCCGACCAAGCCCTTGCCGGCTCGGGTCCCAATGATCCCCAATAGGTTTGGGCGTCCCCATTTATCACTTTTTAAGTCGATGGATTATTCCAATCGACATTCAGTTACAGTCAAGTCAAGTACAGTTCCAGTCAAGTCAAATAACATTCCTGTGCATGCAAGACAAGTAAAAGAGGACGAGCGCGATAAAGTACACTCTCGCCTCAACAGTTTTCATCCAAACAAATATGACAGGTAATTCAACAATTCATGCACTTGACACTCACCGAAGTCAAAAGTTTAAGGCAAAAGCACGCAAGATCAATTGGGTTTTCCGGGATCTTCTCGATCACCTGAGACAAATATGAGTATTTTCATTCAAAACACTTGAATAATATTCGATAAATGTCTTTAAAAATGTCTCAATGAGACTCAAGTCAAGTTCAAGATTCCCTAATTTGAAAATCAAGTGAGACACTAAGTTGGCACGAAAATCAAGAAAAAGGGTCGACCATTTTCATATCAAAGTTTCCAAGTTTATGCCCTATAATAATTAAAAGAGAGTGGAAATAGGTTTCCCTAGTTCACCGACCAAATTTACCTCATAAGAAAGCAAGTTCAATAATTTCCTAATTTGAGTTGAAATCTTTGAAAAATTGTAACTTGAGTTATACAAGTCCAAATTTTGCAAGCTTGGTACCGTTGGAAACCTCTTTTAAATTTCTAAAAATTTGTAGAAGACACCCAGTTAAAATTCTGAACAGAATTAGCCCAGATTTTAACAATCTGCTACAGTAACAAAACAGGACATAGCAGGCTGTCCGACCAGGCCATTTTGAAAATTTACCAAAAAATTACAGAAAATGAATTGGCCTCTCAAATTTTCATGGTTTATAGACCTATGTAAGAAGTTTCAAACTCCACTGACAGAACTCAATTCCGATACTTGAGCAAGAAATTAGAGCAGTTCAAACAGGGCAGGTTCACAAATCTGAAATTTCTGTTTTCCAGTTTTGCAGGGCATAGTTCTAGGCTCTGTTTGAGTGACGAATTCTTGGTCAAAAACCACCAAATTTGGTACACTAATACTTCCATATATAGGCTAGGTTCAGACCAAAATTAAACCAAAAATTTGAATGGGAAGGCAGTTTTATATGCACCTAAAGTGAGCTCAACTACTTCATTCAAAACTGTGAAGTTTCTATCCTTCACTTCTAGCATTTATTTCATGCCTCAAATCAACTTCATTTAGCCTAATTTTCGAAACCAAGCTAGTATTAGTTTCCATTAACCTAATGATGATCAAAAATGGTCACAACTCTTATAAAAAATTATCACAAATTAACCCCCAAAAATCGGGCAGCATAGCCCCTTGATTTTCCAGATTTCACTTCCAATTTAGCAACCCTAATTGCAACCATTCATGAAGGACTTTTTGTGGGAAAAATTAACTGCTTAATCTCCATCATTTAAACATCAAATCCAGCAGTTAACCTAGCCAAAAATTCAGCCACGAAATTAAGCCAAAAATCAGAAAATTTTACCCCCAAAATTCCATTCTTGCTACCGGTTTCCTCTTGAGGTTTTTGTCCAAAATCCAACAACAACTTTCAACTCAAATTCATACAATGCAACAATAATCATGCTAATTAACACCATTACAAGCTAGTGGGAATCCAAGAGCCCACATTTACCATAATCATCAAATTCCACAAAACCACTCCATGAAACTTAGCACATACAAATTTACAAACACATAAGTCAAGGTTTTCTAAAACCTTTCAACATCCCAACCTATCATCATGCTTGTAAATGAAATTGAAGAGACTAAAGTTCAAGTTCTAGGCTTATACCTCTTCCAAGAAACAAGCAAAGTTCAACCAAGAAATGCTAAATTGAAGCTTCCAAGTGCTCCTACTCCAAGCTTCTTATCCAAGTGCAAGCTCAAGCCAAGGTTGATGAAAGATTGTTGGTGATTTTTGTGAGAAAATGAAGAGGAAAGTTGATGGAAAATGAAGAGGAAAATGAAGAAGGGAGTTCGGGTGAGGGAGAGGAATAGATGAACAATTTTTGAGCAAAATTTTTTTTTTTAAGAGTAAGAGAAAAAGGGAAGACAAGTCACTAGTCTTGTCTTGCCTCAAAAGTCAAACTTTCATTAATGCCAAACTTATCTATTTGGAGAGAAAATAAATGGCTTAATTTTGCTTGAGATTGGGGGCTAACTTTCGGCTAGGAGGGGAAAGAAGAAAAGAAAAATTTTGTGAGAACTAGAAGGAATTAGTTGAAAGGAATAATGATTGGTTGAAATTCTAAGTTTAATGAAGTTAATCCAAATCTTAATCAAGGTCTCAAGATTCTAACTAATCTCTCATTTTAATTCACTTCTAGTCACCAAATTACATTTCTAACCTACGAGTGATCATCCTTACACTCCATCGCTACGTCACTCACTGTCCGAATTTCTACCTCGAAAAACGTGTTTTTCTCATTTTCTGTATAATTGATACAAAAAGAGCAAATTTTAAAATAAGATGAAGGGAATGTTGAAAATCTACTTGAAAAATTAATATAGAGCTAAATTAAGTTATTCTCAAAATGCAATAAATTAAACGAATAAATAAATAAATAAATTGAATTTTCATTTAAATTTTCTAAAAATTCGTTTAAATGTAATTTTAAAATAATTAAATGAATTAATAATAATAATAAATTATTTAAAAATATTAAGTTGTAATAATATCAAAATAAATTTTTGAGGCTGTTACAAAGAAGCTACACTTGGTGTTCTTAGAAGAAACCTTAAATATCAAAAATTGATATTTAATATATATCCAAAACTTTCTTACAATTTGCAAGATAAAGATTTTGACAAAACTCTTTCTTTAATTCAAGATTTTAAAAGAAAAGATTTCTTTTTCAATGGAAATAGACCATATTCTATACATATATGATTTCTTATGCACTTTCAAATACTCAACATACCGAGAATTTTGCAAATACTGAGTTTATAGACTTGCCAAAATTATTTCTGATATAGGTAAAATATATCCACCGGAGATTACAAATATTGAATTAGATGAGGACTTTGATTTAGATATAAGTCAAAAACCTTTGTTAGAAAAACCCAATATAAATATACCAAAGTTATTATATACTCGAAATAGCGTCGGAAGTAGTCGACATCTTACACATAATAAAATAATAAAAAATACTAATTACAAAATAAGCGAAAGATTTTTGATGGCGTAATTATGAAAAATTGCAATGTTCTAATAGATACAGGAGCTAGCGGAAATTACATATCTTATAGGCTTGTAGGATTCTTACCAACCTATCAATTGCAGCATCCTTATCAATATACAAACTTTAATGGTGAAGTACATAAAATTAATGAAGCTGTTGAAATTGAATTAGAACTACTCGATTCCCTGCCTAACACGAAAATTCCGATAAGGCTTCTGATCGAAAATGAAGGAGCTAATGATACTCTTGAAATAATGCTAGGAACAAGTTTCTTAGACACAGTCTTGCCCTATTCAATAACCCATGATCGGATAATTATCACTTATAATGATAAAAAGATAAATATTGATAGAAAATGACAAGTCAATACAGCATTTATATACCCGTAGGAATAACCTATAAGGATTATAAAGCTGAATATTTTGCAGCATACATAGATAGTGGATCAGGAACATGTTTATGTAAACCTACATGTTTTCCGTCACAATATCATGAAAATTTACCCAGCAAGACAGGGTTAGATATATCAAATAGACATATCACTTTAAATTCTGGGATATCCAAACCTCAGATATTAGTAGGATCATTTCTTATTAAATGTCCTCCGTTTTACTTCTTTGATACAGGATTAGATATTTTATTAGGAAATCATTTTCTTCAATTATTTCATAAAGTCTTATTTGATACTTTACAATCTCAAATACATTTTAAAACTCCATGTGGCCATTGGATTGTTGTATCACGTCTTAAAAATGCTTATACTCGTCAGACCCCTCTTACATTTCAACCTCGCGCAGGTAAGCGTGGTGATCTTGGATACACAGAAAAACCAAAATTTTCTAAAGGAACTCCAATGTTAAAATTTGAAAATCAATTATATTTAAAACAACTGCAAATTAAACAAATTTCTACTACCCTAGAAGACATAAAAGCAAAATTACAATTAAGCTATACAGAAAATCCTCTTAAATTTTGGGATAAAAATCAAGATTATGCAGAAATAAAACTTAAAGATGAAAATAAAGTAATTAGAGTAAAACCTATGAGATATAATCCGATTGACAAAGAAGAATTTAAAATACAACTTAAAGAATTATTAGAGATTCCATTAATAAGAGAGAGTAATTCTCCGCATTCTTCTCCTACATTTATGGTTAGAAACCATGCTGAGATAGTTAGGAACAAGTCTAGAATGGTTGTAAATTATAAACAACTAAATAATGAAACTATATTTGATGGATACTTTCTTCCACATAAGGAAACTCTAATAAATATGAGTAGACGAAAGAAAATATACTCTAAATTTGATTGTAAAAGTGGATTTTGGCAAATTAAAATGCACATTGACAGTATTAAATATACTGCTTTTAGTACTCCACAAGGACAATACGAATGGTTAGTTATGCCATTTGGATTAAAAAATGCTCCTCAAATATATCAAAGAAAAATGGATAAAATCTTTAAAGATTATCCTTTTATATATGTTTATGTAGATGATATTTTAATTGCATCAGATTCAATAGAAGAACATTTAGAATATTTAAATATATTTGCTGAATTATGTTTGAAACATGGAATAGGTCTATCTGAGAAAAAAGCAAAAATAGGACAAAGAGAAATTGAATTCCTTGGGCTAGAAATAAATAATGAAGGAATAAAATTACAACCTCACATACTAGAGAAAATACAAAAATTCCCTGATAAACTTGAAGATAAAAAACAGTTACAAAGATTTTTAGGAGTATTAAATTATGCTTTAGACTTCATTTGTAATTTAGCAGAAAAGAGAAAGGAATTACAAAAATTGTTAAAGAAAGAAAGCAAATATGAATTTTCTGAAAATCATATAGCTATAGTAAAAGGATTAAAGAAGAATGTAAAATTTACCATTTTAACTCTACCATCGATGAAGATAATCTTGTATTAGAGGCGGATGCCTCGAAGAAGTATGGGCATCTTAAAACCGAAATTAATCAAATTTGTAGATATTCATCCGGAATCTTTTGAGAGAAAAAAAAGATATCATATAAATGAAAAGAATTACTTGTGTAGTAAAGAGTTGCAACAAGTTTTATTACTTTTTACTACCAAGAAATTTAAATTAAGAATTGCTAATACTCAAGTAAAGGCATTTATTAGAAATAATATTAAACCTCTGCCTCAAAATAAAAGATTAAGTAGATGGCAAATGGCTCTCTCCGAATTCATATTTGATATTGAACTAATAAAGTCTGATGAGAATTCTCTTGCAGATTTTCTTACAAGAGATGGAAGACCAGATCAATAAGCAGACAGTCCTTCTCGGTAAAGTCTCAGAGTTATCTGAGCAGATTTCCCAGTTGCAGACGTCATTCAATGACGTAATGAATATTGTTAATTATCAGGATATAAAAAAAGAAGTCTCTGAACTCCTTATCAAGCATGCCGAGCAAGGCAAAAATACTATTAGTCTTTATGATAAGGTTGAAGAAATTCTATACGACCTATTCAAACGGGTCGACAATGATAATCTTCCCCCTTCACCGGGAAAGGAAGATGCTGAAAATATTCTTTTGAAACCAAAATATGACCGCAAAACAACTTCTCAGCGGTTACCCATGTTGAATAATATTATTAATGAGCATCCGCTCGTTACTGAATACAATTCTATTATGAGAGAATTATACAGTCTACAAAATACAGATACATATTATATGGATTTTACAGGTATTTATCCTCGGATAAATTGTGTTCAAGGATGCGACAGCACATTTATCCAAAAATGGTATAATTTTGGGGTAGTTAATGCCATTTATATGACTACACCCAATTTTTCTGAAATATCCTAACTGCCGAAATGGGTGCAGAATGGAGTTAAACATATCTATCAGAATAATCCTGCATACGGACCAAAGGACATCCTTATGCTCAAAATTATTTCAGCAGGTCCAGATTTTCAAGACACTAATAGATATGATGCCTTTCATCATATCAGAGTTCTAAAATATGATGACCTCGAAATAAAGGTTTATCCCGAAAGGAAGGAATATGAATACTTTTCTAGAGATAAGATACATTATCGCAGAGCTATTGGAATGAGGATTATCCTACAAAATCTTGAAAATACCCCGAAACAAGGTTTTAGACACCAAATTTTTACTAATTCTTCATGTTTTCCTACAGTGTGGTTGATTTAATTGATCATTTATTTTTCTACATTTAATGTGAATTTATTTTCCTTATTTACAGGTTCATAAAAAAAATCAAGAAAAAGAAAATCAATCAAGGTGATTAGTGAAAAATAATTTGAAACTTCAAAATATTAGTTTTTTCTCATGCCTTTTATTTTATTTTCGTTCTGCTTTATTTTTTGATTTATTTGCCTTATTCTACTTTATTTTCTTGGTTTTTCAAAAAAAAAAAAAGAGTAAAATCACATCAAAAGATTTTTGCTACCAACTCCTTCCAACTCTCTATCTCTCTCTCGGTTCCATCACTTCACAGACACATGCAAAAACAACTCTCAGACAAAAATCATCTACCCACTTTCCCAACTCTCCTGACATTTTTTTTCAGCTCTCACGGACACACAAGCACACAACACTCACAAAAAGCTCTCCTTGACTCTCGCCTCTCAGACATTGCACACACAACTCACACAAAAAACTCTCCCTGACTCTCGGCTCCCTCACTCCACACAAGACACACACAAGCACAACACACACGGCTCTCTCTTCTTCTTGGCCCTCACTTAACACACACACACACAAGAAAAAAGAAGAGAAAGCAGAAAACGAAAAAAAGAAGACAAAAAAAAAAAGAGTGCTGCTACTGCCTGGGAGCTTCATCAATAATCAAAGCCATAAAACTCACGTACTTCTTGAAGACAAGCACTGTAAGATTCCTCAAACTTTTTCCCTTCAAATTCCAATGTAAAAGCATGTTTTCATGGATTTTTTTTCTTTTCATTTCTGGACGTTTTTATGCTGCCTTTGGGTGTTCATGAATGGACTTTGGGTTTGTTTTGTTGAATTTTTTTGGGCTTGTTTATGTTAGTTTTGGAAGTTGAAATAGTGGGTTTACATAATGCATTTTACATGTTTGATAAAATTTCTAGACAAAAAATGAGTTTAGTTCTTGTTAATTAAGTCTCAGTTGCATTATAGAAGTCACAAGGATCGTTTAGAAATAAATTTCGTGAATTTTGGGGCTGATTTGAGCATATTGGAAAATTTTTTAACCTGCTGTAAATTGTACGTTTGGGCACTTTTGGTGCGTGTTTTGCAAAAACTAAGTCCGGAAATGAATTCTACTCGAAAAATCGAGTGGGGAGGTAAATTTTTAGGGAATTTTTGTCACCGGAAGTTCGTCGACGACCGGCGACCGGCGGTGGTCCGGCGGTGCCTCCATGGACGCCGGCGAGCTGCTGCTACTGGTCTGGCTGAGAAAGAGAGGAAGAAGAAAAAGAGGAAGAAGAAGAAGAAGAAAAGAAAAGAAAAAGAAATGAAAAGAAAAAGAGTTTGGGCCATGTCTTTTTTTCGGTTGGACCAGGATTGTTTTTTTGCTTGGGCTTTGCTCCAGACTTGTGCTTAATTTGTTGAGTTTGTTTTGTTGGGTTTGGCATCAGATTTGGATTAATTCATTTGAGTTTTGTTGCTAGGCTTTTTACTTAATTTGTTCGGGCTCTACACTTGGGTTCTGTTTAATTTCGTGTGGGCCGAAGAAATGTTGGCCCAAACTCTTAAAAATTCCCAGTCCATCCTTCGGTCCAATTTAAAATAATTTAGACATTGACCCCTGATTTCTCAATTAGTTTCACTTCGGCCCTAAAACTTTTAATTTCTTTCACATAGGTCCTTATTTTAATTGCATTTTGACCCCTAAACTTTATTTTCATTCAATTTTGACCCCCAATCTTTTGGAAAATTTGGTTCAGACCCCAAAAGGTTTCAAATATTTTTAATTACATCCCTAATAAAATGTGACTTTGCAATTATAAATGTTTCTTTTCTTTAATTGTTAAGTATAAGCTTCTCATGTATATTGTTCCCCTTTAACATTTTGATTTGAATTATTCATTTTGATTGGTATTTATTTATTGAGGTATTTTAACGTGTGTATTCGTTTTGAGTAAGTGACCCGAAATTCCCATTTGAGTCGCAGGGGAGGTATATCTAAAACCTTTAGAATTTTCTCTTTACGTGCCTTATGTGTTCTTTTTATTGCATGAATTTGCATGTTTTAATTTATTTACCTTAGTTTTATTCATTTTTAGTCTTTAATCGCTTTATTTAATTTTTCATAATTATTTGGAAGGCACTTGAATGCCAAGTTGTAATAGATAGGTTTAATTTTGCAAAAGTGTATTTATTTTAGAAAATGTAATAGATAGGTTATTATTTTGATTTCCCCTTTTAGAATTGTATATAGGTTCCCCCAATGTAATAATTAGGTTTTATATGCTTTATTTGCATGTTTGCATGTTTATGTGTTTACTTGCTTCCCTAGGTTTTGCATCTAGATATTATGCTTATGTGTTATGTGTTTATGTGTTTTATGTGTTTACTTGTTTATTATTATGTCTACATGTTTTATTATGTAAATGTATTGACGTCACCACACTAGTCCAACGCTAGTTGTGGTTCCTTCCCTCTAACGTTGTCACACTAGTCCAACGCTAGTCGTGACTCATAGAAAAAGATTAGTCCAATGCTAGACCTTTAGGCCGTTAGAATAACATATTACATATCATTTCATGCATTTAGGGATTTTATTTTTCATTTTTGCATGTTTATTTCTTGTATGTAAAACATGATATTTAAACTTGCATTCACATTTTTGAAATTAGAAAATAGATTAGTGCATTTTAGAGCATTACCTTTTGAATTAGGGAAAAGAGCGAGTATGGCTTTCTAGCATTAGCACGCTTTTATTTCCTTCTATGAAAAGGAAGATTTAAAGTCACAAATTTAGTCCCCCGCACCCATTATGTTGTATTATCCCTCTTTAGGACATACATGTGCATTATTTTAAATTCTATCAAAATCATTCTTTAAAAATCAAGTTTCTTCTTCATGTTTAGCAATTCAAAGTCAAAAATCCATTTTTTCTTAAAATTGCATCTTTTTGAAAATTCAAGTTCCTCTTTGCACTTAAAATTGATCTTTCTAAAAATCCCATTTCTTTTCCCTTGAGATTTTATAAAAATTGCATTTTGTTTTGAAAACCCTAATTTCTCATTTTTTTTCGAGTCTCATCATTTGCATTTTTCTTGATCCCCTCGAGGGATCAAATTTGGATGACACAACTAATGTGATCAATTCCAATCAAACCTCAAGAGACATTTTGCCCTCTCGATCCAACATTAGATTTAGGTTTTGCATCCATATAGATAACATCCAAAGGTGATAAATTTTAAAGTTAGAATTAGGAAATTTTAACTAAATCATAACTAGCTTTGGGTAGGTTAGAAGGGTGCTTTAGAGACGAGTAACATCGAATCTTTGTCTTCCCTTCTTTCAACTGTGACCCCCAAACCTTTTCTCTAGTTTTCAAAGACCAGTCGTCTAAAAAGGGTTTTCTTAGTTTATTTTCATTAACTGAAATTTTTGGGTGACTTGGTACACCTAAACTCCATACCAAGTGGCGACTCAAACTTTTCTAAAACCCTTTCTAGACTTTTGTTTTGGGTCCAAATCGTCGCATTTTGTAGTCCCATGACCCGTTTCTTTTTCCAAAAATCAAAAATCAAATTTTATCAAAAAAATCTTTTTCAACTAAAAATCCAAAACTCAAGACGAGTTTTTCTTTCCTTTTTCAAAAATGGGGCGCGACAGCTTGGCAACTCCACTGGGGACTTTTCTAAGAGGGTCCGAGCACTTGATTTAGTTGATTATTTTGTTTTTCTAACTTTCTTATATATCACATTTGGATGTCTAGGTTGCATGTTTTTTCTTTTAGGATTTTTTGCGTCTCATACTCGTGTTCACTTCTCGACTTCCATGTGTATGATGGATTTATTTACTTGTATTATTTTACTTGTATCGCGCTTTGCATTTGGGGTGGGGGGAAGTGATCACCCTAGAAGCCTTCATTCTTTTATATTGGTATTCATTCCTCCTCTCAAAGGAAGCACCTCATACGTGCATGCATAATTTTTACCCTTTTTGTTTTTTCGTGGCAGCTATCCCACCTCCCTTGTAGGATTAGGATCGATTGCCTTGGGTATGCGGATGGTGTGTTTTGCGCCCATAGCGGTACCTAAGGGATCATTCGAGCCACCGACTTAAGACATTGGAATTGATGACCCTTTGTCTTTGGTCTGAAGTCTTGGAGACCTGTAACCTTTGTCGAGTCTAGATGCATTAGTGAGATCAACCTCATGCATCCATGTTAGAATTGCCTAGAGTAGAGTCCATCTTACCCTAATAGGAACACTAGACACGAGAGGAGGGATTTTACCCCCTTTTTCTTCGCTTTATTTTAAGAATTTTTATATTTTTTTGATTGTTCCAAGATGTTACGTGTTATGTGTTCTTTGTTCAATTGAACTAACCCTTTTCCTTCTCCTGTATATGCATTCACCAACTTTAGAAATAAGTGTCCTGGCTAGGCACTCTTTTAGAAGAAACCACCAGTTTAGATAGGTTATTGCACGTTTAAATTTCAGTATGTTACATTAAACTTGTATATATTGCATATCATTTTAGGCTTACCCGGCATTCAAATGGGGTCCTTTTTAGGTCATATTTTAATTATATTTTTACATCTTTATTTGTTTTAATAAATTGGCATCATGCATTAGCCTTAGAGGGAATGCCACTTAGGGAATCCCATTTTAGAGATATGCCAACCTCATTCTTCCCTGGGTACGTAACCCTCTATGGGACTTCATCTTTAAATTTTAGTAAAACTGGAGAGGTGAGGCCTGTAGGTAAGGTATTTGACTCAATTGACATGCTTCAGATGGACAGACCTAAACGCATCAAGCAATTGCTAACAGTCCCGATGGAAGTTCAACAATGGCCGGGGTTTCTCTCATCCACTGAAATCAACCAGATAGCAGTACATCTTGGACCGATCGGGAATCTCAAAGATATTGAATCTGATGGGTATTTAGTAGAAGATTTAATTCAATTGTGGGACCCCAGTTGTTCAGCATTTAGAATAGGAAATAGGGAGATGGCTGTTACAGTTGAAGAGGTAGCCGGCCTTCTTAATCTGTCAGTGGAGAGAACAGCTGTGATTTATCCCATTGCTTTTGGGAAAACTGAATTCTGCCATTTTACTGGGTTGAAAGAATCCGTCGTGCAAGGATCGGACCAGAGTATAGATATAAAATTCCTGTTTGATAGATTTGCGGTAAAGGAAGGATTTGACAAGCATTTCAATGACTTTTCATTTACATCCAAGGATATTTGGGAGCGCAAGAGGTTGTGGGTATATGGACTTGTCATGGCGGGAATCTACCTGTTTCCAAGAAGGGATAAGAAAATTGGTTTCAAAATTATCAAAATTGTGCATGATTTATTTTGTGGGATTGGAAAGCGACGGGGCTCCATAGTGCCAATAGTGTTAGCTGATATATTCATTGCTTGTACCAATTGTCAGAAAGGGGCGAAGTTCTTTCATGGATCAAATCGCATTCTGCATATGTGGGGGATGGAACACTTTAGGAGACGATTACCTATTTTTGATGGTGTGCCGCTAATTGGATATAATTGGATAGCTACTCACCACAAAAGAGTTGACCAGAATAGTTTACCAAGAAATGCTTTGGAATGGTTGGATTTTTTGGATACGCTACCAGATCAGAATATTAGGTGGGTATTAGATTGGACATATTGTCTTAATCCTGCTCTTCGTACCAATTTTTCAGATTTCATACCATTGTTGGGAACCCAAGGTATCATGTGTTATACTCCAAAAAGGTTTCTTAGACAGTTAGGGCGTGTTCAAGGATCACCACCAATGCCTGATTTGACAAAATTCACCATCAGTTTGACCAGAGAATCTGTCCTATTGAAATTCCAATGAGGGTGCCGATTACCGATACTTGGGGGACATTGTCTAATGATGAAGATATTGTTTATATTCCGCGGTTTAGGCAGACGGCTTTAGTCACCCCTCAATACGAGGAGTGGCTCAGGGATTCTAATGCAAAATGACCACAATTGGTACAATCTGAGGAAGTCAAGGGGTTGATGGTGATCATCGAAGCAAAAGACAGAGAAAATGTTCAATTAAGACAATCTGTGAAAGCAAGCAAGGATCTGGCAGAGAAGAATAGGGAGCAGTATAAAGAGACGCAAGGAAAGAATAAAGAGTTGAAGAGGAAATGTGCTGAATTGTATGATCAAGTTGAGCGCATGAAGAATCCTTATTCTAGAGAGTCCAAAGATGCTGTGATAGATAGGTTGAAGAAGTTCAATGACATTGTACAAAACCGTCTTCGAGAAATGATGTAGCTGATGTATATGAAATTATGGAAGTTTATTAATGAAATTGCCTTTCAACTTTCTACAAATTCAGTCAAAGCACAGGTTTGATAAACAGGTCTCACCTTGAAGGTGTTGCATCATGTTAGGCCAACCCTTGGCAGAAAAAGGGCTCCCCCTAGGACATGCATCCGAATTATATTTAGCATTTATTAACTTTGTTCTTTTTTCCTTTTTCTTTTTGAATAGAGTTTCGTAGTTTAATGGGGAATAAATTGCTAAATCGGCTTCTTTTCTAAACTCACAGGTACTTTAAACATAGCTTCACAAAGAAGCCCCATCGTCACTAGATCTCGAAATAGAGCCTTAAGACAATCGGTAAACATGAGTTCACTGCCAGAAATTTCGGAGAGATCTGCTTTAGTGACGTCACCAGATTTGGCAACATTGGGAGCTCAACTAAGTGAGGTATTGGGCAGGTTTAATGAATTGAGTGCAGAAATGGCCGCACAAAGGCGGGTGATAGATCAACTTGTGGCAAATAGTAGTGGTGGCGGTATCCCAAATGACCATCATTCTACCAATAACAACCCACCTGAGCAAGACAATCAGCCATCTCATGCACCCCATATCCAATCTACCTTCATTCCAAACCCCAACAATCCCCTCGAAAGTGCTTTTATCCGTCCCAATCCTGATCTTTCACATCTACATCCAAATTATATCCTCATAAACCCGCCCAATAACCAAATCACTCAAACCCAACCACAAATCAATTTGAACATTCCTCCTAACCCTTTGGGACCTCACCACCCTACTACAGAGCCTTTTGTGTGGGACACTACTTCTTAAGGAAAACCAGAGGTGGATGAACATGTTGCACCAATTAATAAGGATTTGTTGAAAAGATTAGACCGATTTGATGAGTTTATGAAGAAGAGCCAAGGATTGAACAGACATGGCGGATTGGACTACAATGAACTCTGTCTTTTTCCAGATGTTCAATTGCCATTGGGTTTTAAATCTCCCAAATTCAGCAAGTATGATGGTACTGGGAATCCAAAAACGCACCTCAAAATGTTTGCCAACAAACTTGGCAAGCCTGTGGATGATGAAAATCTACCCATGCGTTTGTTTCCTGAGAGGTTGGAAGGGGATGCACTGGATTGGTACTCAAACCTGAAACCTCAAGAGATCAAGAGTTGGTTGGATTTGTCAACAGCTTTTGTGAAGCAGTATGAATTTAACTGTGAGTTGGCACCAACACGAACAACATTGGAAGGAATCAAGAGGAGACATTCAGAAGATCACAAAACATATGCTAAGCGTTGGAGAAAGTTAGCTGCCAAGGTGGAGCCTCCTATGACTGAAGAGAAGATTGTCCGTACTTTCATCAAGGCACATGACCCACCTTATTTTGAAGAAATTTTTCGCATGACTGGGAGTTCATTTGTCGCAATTGTTAACAAATAGGAAGAATATGATGAATTTGTTAAGACGGGAAAGATTGTTAATGTGTCAGCACTGAAGCAACAATTGGAAACTCTGCAGAATCAAAACAACAATGGGAATAAGTACCAATTCAAGAAGAAAGAAGGAGAAACTGCATTCGTATGGGATCAATGCCCATCTTTTAAACCCAAAATTCAACGCTATCCTGTCTACTCAACTCCTTACCCGCACTACCCTAACCCTCACCCTGTCTACCACACTATTGCCCAACCCTCCCACTCTCGACCAGTCCATCTAAATACTACACCAATACCTTCAATTCCTCAACCCACCTTTCAAAGCTATCCTCGTCAAACCTATAACCCAAGACCAACCCTACAAGGCAACAATCCCATTCACAAATCCTGTCCCAATCAGTGGGATTCCAACTCAAAAATCATTTCAAACTTTTACTAATTTGGGCCGACCAATTGGTCAGTTATACGAGCAGTTGAAAGCAGCTGAAAAGATTGGAACAGTCCCTCCTAAAGCCTATCCTGGAGGTCCACCGCCTGGTTATGATCCCCAGGCCATTTGTACTTATTATTCTGGAAGCCTAGGTCATACAACTGTTAACTGTTGGGCCTTAAAACACAAGATTCAGGACATGATTGATGCCGGAGACATTATTCTGAGGAGAAAGGGAGAACAGGGGCCGAATGTCAGCACAAATCCTTTACCGGAGCATGGAGGTACTGTGGGAGTAATCACCAATGATAAGGAGTTTGTTGACCCCGTTCAATACATCATGGACGAAACTGAAGTGTTTAGTATAATGAAAGTCAATCAGACAAGAATGAGGAGAATGTTGTCCTCTAAAGAGTTCGTGGCCAAGAATATGGATGATATTTTTGAGGGAAAATTGAAATCGCCTTTGTCTGGAAAAGATGATCCATTTGTTGTAGAAAGGAACTCCCCTGATGAGATTGAAGTGGGTTTATCTTAATTATTTATGGGAACTATGTATGAGGTTGGATCATTTGAAATTTTGGAGTTCCCATAGGTTTCTGAAGGAGACATGCAGAATCGGTCAGCTGATTACTTTCCCTTTCGAAGGGAATTTTGGTAAATTCAGGGAATTGTCTTTTTGATTTAGGGCCGTCCACATGGAGCTCTAGTTTGGATATTTTGTCAAAAATTATTTTGTTAATTGGCCTTTATTGTCATTTCAGTATTTCAAACTATTTTCATATAGTATAGTATGTTTTGTTTAAGGAAATTACTGAAATGGAAATGAGGGTCTAGGATGGAGGTGTTTTTAAATAGGGTTCATATCTATGAAATCGTTATTTTGATTATATTTCAGTGAACTTTTGAACTCAATGGAATGAAAGATTTTCCTCAATTCTTTAATTATTTTCTATTTATCTATTACGTGTTTTATTTTGCTTTCAGACGGCCACAAATAAAAACCTTTGACCCTTTGGATGTCACCATTTTGAAATCTGATGAATGCAATTTCGATATCTCTCATGAGCCTGGATGTCACCATTGATAAGATGATCGAAACACACTGAGATTGGCATGAGAAACTGCTTTTGCATTGATGGCACACAGAACTGCAATCAGGACTTCTACTGGAGCAACTCCATATTCACTCATGAATTGAATGGAAGCAATATTATCTGCAGAAGTTGAAATTCCATCCTTACACATTCTGATGGAAGCCCAGTTAGAGGAAGTTAAATGGATTAAGAAACGTCATGAGCAGTTATCTCTGATTGATGAAAAGTGGTTGAATGCAGTCGGCCATGGGCAGTGTTACCAACAAAGGATGGCTCGTGCATACAATAAAAAAGTTAAACCCCGTTTATTTGAGGTAAGAGACAAGGTTTTGAAACGAGTTTTTTCAGTTCAGTAGGAGGCAAAAGGGCAGTTTGCTCCAAATTGGCAAGGTCCGTTCATTGTCAAAAAGGTATTGCCTGGAGGAGCACTTGTTCTTATGGAGATGGATGGACAGGTTTTTCCTCAACCAATTAATTCAGACATGTGCAAAAAGTTTTTCATATGATTACTGAAATTCTTTTAAAACTACTGCAAAAGATGGATTGAAGTCGGCCTTCCTTCTTTTCCAATTTGGATGCTTCACCCCTAATTTTCCCTTTTGAGCTTTCAAATTAATCCATTCTTTTCGTTTGGCAATCTATGAAGATCGCAAGCCCCACACTTGGGCAAATTTTAATTCGTTGTCTCTACTTTTGTTAAGAAAAAAAAAGAAAAAAAATTACAAAAAAAAAGAGAAGAAAAGTCAAGAAGCCAAAAAAAAAAAAAACCAGCCACTAGATAACAGGGGTGAATTTATCAGCCCACACTGGGGCAAATTTTGAAAAAAATGTGATCTCGAAGTTATTTGAAACCCATTATATGATCTGCTTTCAAGCCTTAACCTTTTTTCTTACACCTCACCTAATCCCATCACAAAGCCAAATGTTACCGACTTTCATTGTTGCAGTATTTTTTTAAGAAATTTTCTTAATCAAGTTTGCAAATGATGTAAATACGTCTTTTCTAAGGCTGTTAGAAAAGATCGTTCCACTGATGCCACTGATTTTCAAAATGTCTGAATTGGTGAAGTTGTTGTTAAACTTGTTTGTTTATTTCATGATCTTATTTATCTCTCTCTCTTGAGGTGAAAACCCGAAAGGGCGCCTTTTTTCAAAAAAAAAAAACAACAAAAGAAAAAGAAAAAAAAAGTAAAAGTAAAAAAAAAAAGAAAAAAAGTAAAAGCAAAAAAAAAAAGATAAAAGATAAAAGAAAGAAAAGAAAATGGGTGGGGGTGACCTTAGCGAAAACCCGAAAGGGCGTTAAGGTAGGGATTATGAAATGCAAAGGAATCATCAGTGGAAAGCACGGTGTTGAAGTTTGAAAAACTGGTGACTATGTTCATTTGGGTTTCTCTGCACACTGTTATTCTTGGTCGACATCAAATTCCAAATGGATGACAAAAAAGGGGTCAAAGGTCTTTTTTTTCATCAAAATCACCAATTTGAATCAGTATCCAATTCTTTTACAATTTTGAGTAGCTGTTCATAAATTCAATAAACATTTTTTACTTATTCATTCCATTTATTCATTTATCTATTTTTGTACATCAATTTTGCTCCATTTTTATGTCATTGCATGAGAAATAATATTTTCAATGATTTTTGTATATATCTCATTTCATTGCATTGAATTCTACCCAAAAGACAATCCTTGTAATTTGCCAAGAGGTGGTCAGAAGCAGATGATTGGTGATATGCAACTGAGGATGATTGATTGGTATTGAAAATTCAGGGGATTCAAATCGGGTTGCAGAATAGTTCTAAAAGAAACACGGTGTCGACATCGAGAACTCATGTTTACACGGTTTTCAAGGTTAAAGGGATCGACGATGGTGGCATTATCTTGTTATCACTTTTTCTTTTCCTTGTGTAGGTAGGATTATGATCAGTATCCCCACTCTCCCTAAGGATAAAAATGCAGCTTTTGCCTAATTGAGCCTTGCAGCTCACAGGGCAATTCTTTTGAAGGAAGTGACATTCAATTTTGGATAATGCATTCAAAAATCAATTTTGCCAGAAAAGGTTTGCAAATCAAGAGGATGGAAACATATGTGCATTTGTTTCAACCCTGAAGAGGAAAGGTTTCAGTTATACTCTTCAAATTTTCAAAATCAATCAATTCTCTAAAAAAAAAAAAAGAAAAAAAGAGAGAAGTCTCTGTTCCTGTCATTCACTTTCTTTTTGACACAAGAAAATAAAAAAAAAAATCAGAAATGCAACATTTCACTGAGTGCATCATTACTTGCATTTTACATTCATCATGATTGAATAGCTTGTGTTTTATTTTTCAAAATCTGGCAATCCAGAATTTATTTTTCAATTTATGTTTTCATCTCTCCCACTAGTGTCTAGATTTGGGTCCAATCCCACTAGCAATTTAGACCTAGGGCATATTTGCATTTTTTCATCTAGTCATTCAGGCTTGGGTCCAATCCCACTGAATAGTCTAAATTTGAAAAATCAATTTAAATTTCTGTTGGTTGCTGTCTCAGCCTCCGCCGGGCACCCTTCTATCTTCCATGCTTCAATTTAAATTTATGTTGATTGCTGTCTCAGCCTCCGCCGGGCACCCTTCTATCCCCCTTCTTGATATTTTAATTTTCTGTTGGTGAGTCTCAACCTCCACCGGGCACCCTTCTATCCCCACTGCTTCAATTTTAAATTTCCTGTTGGTGAGTCTCAACCTCCGCCGGGCACCCTTCTATCCCCACTGCTTCAATTTTAAATTTCTGTTGGTTGCTGTTTCAACCTCCGCACCCTTCTATCCCCTTCTTGATATTTTAATTTTACGTTGGTGAGTCTCCTCCACTGGGTACCTTCTATCCCATTGCTTCAATTTTAAATTTCCTATTGGTGAGTCTCTCCATCCTTCTACCCCAATTCTTGGCATTCAATTTTTAAATTCCTACTAGTGAGTCTCAGCGTCCACCGCACACCCTTCTACCCCAATTCTTGGCATTTAATTTTATTCTTGGCTTGAATATTTAAATTCCTGTTGGTGAGTCTCAACCTCCACCGGGCACCCTTCTATCCCCACCGCTTCAATTTTAAATTTCCTATTGGTGAGTCTCAGCGTCCGCCGTGCGCCCTTCTACCCCAATTCTTGGCATTTAATTTTATTCTTGGCTTGAATATTTAAATTCCTGTTGGTGAGTCTCAGCGTCCACCGCGCACCCTTCTATCTCCCGTTTTCGAATTTTACAAGATTCAGCACTCATTTCATCGCAGTTCATTTGCATTTGAACTACGTTTGACCTGATTCTCATGGCGAGATACGTAGGCAACTCTTTACGAGTTCGGTCACATTGTGCATTTTATTATATTAGTTTGATGAGTGATGATCTAACACTCATGTTGTTTACAGTGTTCAGAAATAATCACCGACAGCAGGTAAGCAATTTGGTGTCTATGTCTTTGTCTAAAGTTTCTTCGAAACTTAAACAAAGAGGGGCAAGCTGTAGACACCAAATTTTTACTAATTCTTCATGTTTTCCTACAGTGTGGTTGATTTAATTGATCATTTATTTTTCTACATTTAATGTGAATTTATTTTCCTTATTTACAGGTTCATAAAAAAAATCAAGAAAAAGAAAATCAATCAAGGTGATTAGTGAAAAATAATTTGAAACTTCAAAATATTAGTTTTTTCTCATCTCTTTTATTTTATTTTCGTTCTTCTTTATTTTTTGATTTATTTGCCTTATTCTACTTTATTTTCTTGGTTTTTCAAAAAAAAAAAGAGTAAAATCACATCAAAAGATTTTTGCTACCAACTCCTTCCAACTCTCTATCTCTCTCTCGGTTCCATCACTTCACAGACACATGCAAAAACAACTCTCAGACAAAAATCATCTACCCACTTTCCCAACTCTCCTGACATTTTTTTTCAGCTCTCACAAACACACAAGCACACAACACTCACAAAAAGCTCTCATTGACTCTCGGCTCTCAGACATTGCACACACAACTCACACAAAAAACTCTCCCTGACTCTCGGCTCCCTCACTCCACACAAGACACACACAAGCACAACACACTCTCTCTTCTTCTTGGCCCTCACTTAACACACACACAAGAAAAAGAAGAGAAAGCGAAAAAAAAGAAGACAAAAAAAAAAGAGTCTTTCTTGCACAGCTTCATCAATAATCAAAGCCATAAAACTCACGTACTTCTTGAAGACAAACCGTAAGATTCCTCAAACTTTTTCCCTTCAAATTCAATGTAAAAGCATGTTTTCATGGATTTTTTTCTTTTCATTTACGGACGTTTTATCTGCCTTTGGGTGTTCATGAATGGACTTTGGGTTTGTTTTGTTGAATTTTTTTGGGCTTGTTTATGTTAGTTTTGGAAGTAGAAATAGTGGGCTTACATAATGCATTTTATATGTTTGATAAAATTTCTAGACAAAAAACGAGTTTAGTTCTTGTTAATTAAGTCTCAGTTGCATTATAGAAGTCACAAGGATCGTTTGGGCATATTGGAAAAAATTTTAACCGGCTGTAAATTGCACGTTTGGGCACTTTTGGTGCGTGTTTTGCAAAAACTAAGTTCGGAAATGAATTCTACGCGAAAAATCGAGTGGGGAGGTATATTTTTGGGAATTTTGTCACGGAAGTTCATGACCGGCGATGGTTCCTCCATGGACGCCAGAAAGAAGAAGAAAGAAGAAGAAGAAGAAGAAAAGAAAAAGAAAAGAAAAAAAAGAGTTTTGTCTTTTTTTGGTTGGATTGTTTTTTTCTTTGCATCAGACTTGTGCTTAATTTGTTGAGTTTGTTTTGTTGGGTTTGGCATCAGATTTGGATTAATTCATTTGAGTTTTGTTGCTAGGCTTTTTACTTAATTTGTTCGGGCTCTACACTTGGGTTCTGTTTAATTTCGTGTGGGAAGAAATGTTATTAAACTCTTAAAATTCCTCCCTTGGTCCAATTTAAAATAATTTAGACATTGACCCCGATTTCTCAATTAGTTTCACTGACCCTAAAACTTTAATTTCTTTCACATAGGTCCTTATTTTAATTGCATTTTGACCCATAAACTTTATTTTCATTCAATTTTGACCCCCAATCTTTTGGAAAATTTGGTTCAGACCCCAAAAGGTTTCAAATATTTTTAATTACATCCCTAATAAAATGTGACTTTGCAATTATAAATGTTTCTTTTCTTTAATTGTTAAGTATAAGCTTCTCATGTGTATTGTTCCCCTTTAACATTTTGATTTGAATTATTCATTTTGATTGGTATTTATTTATTGAGGTATTTTAACGTGTGTATTCGTTTTGAGTAAGTGACCCGAAATTCCCATTTGAGTCGCGGGAGAGGTATATCTAAAACCTTTAGAATTTTCTCTTTACGTGCCTTATGTGTTCTTTTTATTGCATGAATTTGCATGTTTTAATTTATTTACCTTAGTTTTATTCATTTTTAGTCTTTAATCGCTTTATTTAATTTTTCATAATTATTTGGAAGGTACTTGAATGCCAAGTTGTAATAGATAGATTTAATTTTGCAAAAGTGTATTTATTTTAGAAAATGTAATAGATAGGTTATTATTTTGATTTCCCCTTTTAGAATTGTATATAGGTTCCCCCAATGTAATAATTAGATTTTATATGCTTTATTTGCATGTTTGCATGTTTATGTGTTTACTTGCTTCCCTAGGTTTTGCATCTAGATATTATGCTTATGTGTTATGTGTTTATGTGTTTTTATGTGTTTACTTGCTTTATTATTATGTCTACATGTTTTATTATGTAAATGTATTGACGTCACCACACTAGTCCAACGCTAGTTGTGGTTCCTTCCCTCTAACGTTGTCACACTAGTCCAACGCTAGTCGTGACTCATAGAAAAAGGTTAGTCCAATGCTAGACCTTTAGACCGTTAGAATAACATATTACATATCATTTCATGCATTTAGGGATTTTATTTTTCATTTTTGCATGTTTATTTCTTGTATGTAAAACATGATATTTAAACTTGCATTCACATTTTTGAAATTAGAAAATAGATTAGTGCATTTTAGAGCATTACCTTTTGAATTAGGGAAAAGAGCGAGTATGACTTTCTAACCTTAGCACGCTTTTATTTCCTTCTATGAAAAGGAAGATTTAAAGTCACAAATTTAGTCCCCCGCACCCATTATGTTGTATTATCCCTCTTTAGGACATACATGTGCATTATTTTAAATTCTATCAAAATCATTCTTTAAAAATCAAGTTTCTTCTTCATGTTTAGCAATTCAAAGTCAAAAATCCATTTTTTCTTAAAATTGCATCTTTTTGAAAATTCAAGTTCCTCTTTGCACTTAAAATTGATCTTTCTAAAAATCCCATTTCTTTTCCCTTGAGATTTTATAAAAATTGCATTTTCTTTTGAAAACCCTAATTTCTTGTTTTTTTTCGAGTCTCATCGTTTGCATTTTTCGTGACCTCCTCGAGGGATCAAATTTGGATGACACAACTAATGTGATCAATTCTAATCAAACCTCGAGGAGATATTTTGCCCCTCTCGAACCAACATTAGATTTAGGTTTTGCATCCATATAGATAACATCCAAAGGTGATAAATTTTAAAGTTAGAATTAGGAAATTTTTAACTAAATCACGCAACTAGCTTTGGGTAGGTTAGAAGGGTGCTTTAGAGACGAGTAACATCGAATCTTTGTCTTCCCTTCTTTCAACTGTGACCCCCAAACCTTTTTCTCTAGTTTTCAAAGACCCGGAGTCGTCTAAAAAAGGGTTTTCTTAGTTTATTTTCATTAACTGAAATTTTTTGGGTGACTTGGTACACCTAAACTCCATACCAAGTGGCAACTCCAAACTTTTCTAAAAACCCTTTTCTAGACTTTTGTTTTTGGGTCCAAATCGTCGCATTTTGTAGTCCCATGACCCATTTCTTTTTCAAAAAATCAAAAATCAATTTTTATCCAAAAAACCTTTTTCAACTAAAAATCCAAAACTCAAGACGAGTTTTTCTTTCCTTTTTCAAAAATGGGGCGAGACAGGAATAAGACGTAAGCTCTTACGTCAGAAGATATTTTCGGAATTCAAAATAAAGAGTTCAAGTCCGCGGAACTGAAACAAGTCCGTGAAAAAATCAGTTAAAGTCCGGATCTGAAATCCGAATGAAGCCTATATAAAGCCGGGAAGAGACGCATCAGGGGGAATCGAAGGAAGAATCAGAACCATACTTAAAAAGAAAAACCTTAGTCGTCCCCTATGTAATCTCTACCACATCCCGTAGCACTACAAAGTTTACCTTTGTAAAATTCGCCTAACATATCTCTCATGAATACTTAATAAGAGAGAAGAGTGTATCATCTCTGTTTTGTACAAACAGTTTCTATAAATAATGGAGGTACTTCCATTAATTGCCCTCTTTACTTTATTTCTGAGTACGCCTGGAGGTAGGAAACGAAACTAGGCTGTGCTGCAAAGTTTTGAAGCGGCCCCAAAAGGAAGTCACCCTCGTTGTTGGAGGCTGAGACGCCCAAGTAAGAAGTCCTCGAGGAGGTAGCCGAAACTTTGTCGGTCAAAAATCAGAGTGAGGTAAGGAAGCATGATGGACCCTTCTTTTTTGATAAAACTGTAAGTATAAGATAGATGATGACCACTCACTTATACAAATCTTATGGAAAATATGCGTAATATTAATTTTTCTTTCGTAATTGAATTTGATGAATATAAAATAGACGTATTAATAAAAATGGAAATTACACCCACATATATAAATATTCATTTAGATTTTTGGATTAACCCAGATCCATCGTTGAATTTTAATAATCTGGGCCACTCCACCCAAATGGTATCAGAGCGGAGTGATCCTAATGAATTTTCAGAAAATTTTAATAATTTTGAAAATGATCTTGAAGAATTTTACTTAGTCCCAATTAGATTTTACAATCACGAATCTGAATTTGATGACTCTGACTGGTATTATCCATCTCCTTAAAATGGACGAAGAATGTGAAATATGTGATTCTTTGATATTTCTTGTCCGAGAATATGCATATCAGCTACAGGAATTAAATAAGAGAATTAAATACTATGAAGAAAGATGTCTTCATGTTACATTGAATAATTGCCACCCTACTACATGCCATGACAGATACCGAACCCTAAGGGAAGCTGAAAATGAAAGATATCTGCTGAATAATAGCTACAGAAGAGTCAATAAAGAACTCACGGACCACTACCGAGAAGTTCACCTAAGTCAACCATGAATACAGGAGAAAGAATTGAATACTGCTTAGAGTGTCAAAGGTATATTAGTACGGATATGGCTGCTAAAGCAAAGATAAATAAAGTTAGGCAACTCATCATTAAATACTCCTCTGAAGAAATATTACTAGAAGCATTAAATATACTCTTAGATATAGAAAAGAGAAATCTAGAACGGATTACTTTAAACAGAAATTTACATCTTGTACAAAGACATACATGAGTACTGATTACTATAGAATAATAGAACCTGGAAATTTAAAAATAGAGCAAGACCTATTTGAATTACAAAAAACAATATTATACATATATAAAGACCTAAAGAAAGAAATTCAAATAATTAAAGACAAATTAGAAAAGAAAAATTCAGAAGAAAAAATTACAGAAAATAGGAATAAAACTACCATTGAATATTTGACTGAACATATTTCTAGAATAAAATGAGTGATTCAGAAAATACATTTACTCATCTCTCTGATTCTGAAATAGAAAGGATAAGTAATAGATTAGGCAATATAATGATAAATATAAAACCAGATATAAAACCAGAAATATCTGAAAATCCAAATATAAATGAAATACCTTCATCAAGCAGACCGGCATCTTCATATGCTAGAAGACGACCTGGTTCAGGAAATTCGTTCATTTCTTCATTAATGAACATAGCTAAGCAAAAAGGCTATCTAGATAATGAAGGCTACACATTATTAGATAGAACTACACCTGAAGCAATATTTCCGTTTGGAACATTTTTAGATTTAGATTGTGTAAAGAATACTGAAGAAGCAATAGATAAATGGGAAATTGGTTTGAGACTAGCAGTTTCCATAAATAAATTAGGCTATGAAGAAGCAAAAGGATTCTTGGAAAAATCCCTTGTAAATAGTGTCTCACGTTACTGGAAAACATTACCTGAAGAGACAAAATCAATAATATATGGTGAAGAACAAGACATAAATGGAATGATAACCAGAGCACTTGAATTAATTTGACTTGAATTTGTTGGAGAAGGAAGTTACTTTAAAGATAAAAATTCAGTCCAGAAATACACTGATGCATTGATTAAATTAACACTCTGTGATATGTGTGAAATAGATAAATATATTTGTGTTTTTCAAGATTATTATTATCGAACAGATTGGAAGAAAAGAGAAACATATTTGGAAATGTTTTCTCAAAATCCACGATCCTTGGGGAAAAGATTAAGAGAAGAATATAATCCAGGAACTAAAAATACATTAGGAAAAAAAATATTTCATACTTTAGAAAAATTAAGTAAATGGTGCGAAGAATCAATATTGTTTAGAAAGACACGTAAGTTAAAGCCACAATTAAAATTATGTTGTAATAATATCAGCATGCCTACTCAAATAGGATGTGATACTCCATACTACTATCATAAAATGAAAAGTAGATATAAGAAGCGTAAATATTTTAAAAGGAAATATATGAAAAGATGAAAAGCTAAATATTGCAAACAAAGAGAAAAATTTCCGAAAAGGAAAAAGATGTATAGAAGAAATAAGAAAAGAAGAAATATAACAGACTGTCAATGTTATTTTTGCAAGGAAAAAGGACATTTAGCGAATCAGTGTCCTAAAAAATTTAATAAAAAGAAATTTGAAGTTGATGATGATATTGAAAATTTAATTAACGACAATGAATTAATTGAAATAAATAAGTTTGCAGAAATGGAAGAAATTTCATCTGATGAAAGTATATTTATTTACACTGATACTGAATATGATATAAGTAGTGAAGATGAATGAAATACCAAAATAAGAAGAAGAGAATACTTCAAATATAATGGATATTCATTCTGAAAGATTTGGAGAATATAGTCAAGAAGCTCTTATAGATAGAAAAATGTTAGTAAAAATACAAAAAAGTAATTTTTCAATAAATTCTTACAGTGGATTTAACGTCCCTGCATTAGAAAAAATAAAGTTTCATATTCGAAAATATCATATGTTTTATGGAATAAATCTAAAGGAAAAAGCTTTAGAAAATAGCTTGATCACAAATAAAGTCATGATTCCATTAATATCTAAAAAAGATATTTATGATAAATTAAATAAACTACGAAAGGTAAAGCACAATAGGATGGATCCATATCGGTTCCATACAAATGATCATTAGAGCAACTTTTAGAGAAGGGTTAAATACACCGATAGACTTGGCCATTATAGATAATAGAATAAAAAAAAGAGAAGAAGCTACACTTGGTGTTCTTAGAGGAAACCTTAAATATCAAAAATTGATATTTAACATATATCCAAAACTTTCTTACAATTTGCAAGATAAAGATTTTGACAAAACTCTTTCTTTAATTCAAGATTTTAAAAGAAAAGATTTCTTTTTCAATGGAAATAGACCATATTCTATTACATTTATGATTTCTTATGCACTTTCAAATACTCATCATACTGAGAATTTTGCAAATACTGAGTTTATAGACTTGCCAAAATTATTTTCTGATATAGGTAAAATATATCCACCGGAGATTACAAATATTGAATTAGATGAGGACTTTGATTTAGATATAAGTCAAAAACCTTTGTTAGAAAAACCCAATATAAATATACCAAAGTTATTATATACTCGAAATAGCGTCGGAAGTAGTGACATCTTACACATAATAAAATAATAAAAAATACTAATTACAAATTAAACGGAAGATTTTTTAATGGCAGAATTATGAAAAATTGCAATGTTCTAATAGATACGGGAGCTAGCGGAAATTACATATCTTATAGGCTTGTAGGATTCTTACCAACCTATCAATTGCAGCATCCTTATCAATATACAAACTTTAATGGTGAAGTACATAAAATTAATGAAGCTGTTGAAATTGAATTAGAACTACTCGATTCCCAGCCTAACACGAAAATTCCGATAAGACTTCTGATAGAAAATGAAGGAGCTAATGATACTCTTGAAATAATGCTAGGAACAAGTTTCTTAGACACGGTCTCCTATTCAATAACCCATGATGGGATAATTATCACTTATAATGATAAAAGATAAATATTGATAGAAAATGACAAGTCAATACAGCATTTATATACCCGTAGAAATAACCTATAAGGATTATAAAGCTGAATATTTTGCAGCATACATAGATAGTGGATCAGGAACATGTTTATGTAAACCTACATGTTTTCCGTCACAATATCATGAAAATTTACCCAACAAGACAGGGTTAGATATATCAAATAGACCTATCACTTTAAATTCTGGGATATCCAAACCTCAGATATTAGTAGGATCATTTCTTATTAAATGTCCTCCGTTTTACTTCTTTGATACAGGATTAGATATTTTATTAGGAAATAATTTTCTTCAATTATTTCATAAAGTCTTATTTGATACTTTGCAATCTCAAATACATTTTAAAACTCCATGTGGCCATTGGATTGTTGTATCACGTCTTAAAAATGCTTATGCTCGTCAGACTCCTCTTACATTTCAACCTCGCGCAGGTAAGCTTGGTGATCTTGGATACACAGAAAAACCAAAATTTTCTAAAGGAACTCCAATGTTAAAATTTGAAAATCAATTATATTTAAAACAACTGCAAATTAAACAAATTTCTACTTATACAGAAAATCCTCTTAAATTTTGGGATAAAAATCAAGATTATGCAGAAATAAAACTTAAAGATGAAAATAAAGTAATTAGAGTAAAACCTATGAGATATAATCCGATTGACAAAGAAGAATTTAAAATACAACTTAAAGAATTATTAGAGATTCCATTAATAAGAGAGAGTAATTCTCCGCATTCTTCTCCTGCATTTATGGTTAGAAACCATGCTGAGATAGTTAGGAACAAGCCTAGAATGGTTGTAAATTATAAACAACTAAATAATGAAACTATATTTGATGGATACTTTCTTCCACATAAGGAAACTCTAATAAATATGAGTAGACGAAAGAAAATATACTCTAAATTTGATTGTAAAAGTAGATTTTGGCAAATTAAAATGCACATTGACAGTATTAAATATACTGCGTTTAGTACTCCACAAGGACAATACGAATGGTTAGTTATGCCATTTGGATTAAAAAATGCTCCTCAAATATATCAAAGAAAAATGGATAAAATCTTTAAAGATTATCCTTTTATATATGTTTATGTAGATGATATTTTAATTGCATCAGATTCAATAGAAGAACATTTAGAACATTTAAATATATTTGCTGAATTATGTTTAAAACATGGAATAGGTCTATCCGAGAAAAAAGCAAAAATAGGACAAAGAGAAATTGAATTCCTTGGGCTAGAAATAACTAATGAAGGAATAAAATTACAGCCTCACATACTAGAGAAAATACAAAAATTCCCTGATAAACTTGAAGATAAAAAATAGTTACAAAGATTTTTAGGAGTATTAAATTATGCTTCAGACTTCATTTGTAATTTAGCAGAAAAGAGAAAGGAATTACAAAAATTGTTAAAGAAAGAAAGCAAATATGAATTTTCTGAAAATCATATAGCTATAGTAAAAAGGATTAAAGAAGAATGTAAAAATTTACCATTTTTAACTCTACCATCTGATGAAGATAATCTTGTATTAGAGACAGATGCCTCTGAAGAAGTATGGGGCGCAGTTTTAAAAACTGAAATTAATCAAATTTGTAGATATTCGTCTGGAATCTTTTCAGAGACAGAAAAAAGATATCATATAAATGAAAAAGAATTACTTGCTGTAGTAAAGAGTTGCAACAAGTTTTATTACTTTTTACTACCGAAGAAATTTAAATTAAAAATTGATAATACTCAAGTAAAGGCATTTATTAGAAATAATATTAAACCTCTGCCTCAAAATAAAAGATTAAGTAGATGGCAAATGGCTCTCTCTGAATTCATATTTGATCTTGAACTAATAAAGTCTGATGAGAATTCTCTTGCAGATTTTCTTACAAGAGATGGAAGACCAGATCAATAAGCAGACAGTCCTTCTAGGTAAAGTCTGAGTTATCGGCGAGATTTCCCGATTCTTGAGCGTCATTCAATGGCGTAATGAATATTGTTAATTATCGGGATATAAATAAAGAAGTCTCAATTCCTTATCAAGCATGCGAGTAAGGCAAAAATACTATCGTCTTTATGATAAGGTTGAAGAAATTTTATACGACCTATTCAAACGGGTCGACAATGATAATCTTCCCCCTTCACCGGGAAAGGAAGATGCTGAAAATAATCTTTTGAAACCAAAATATGACCGCAAAACAACTTCTCAGTGGTTACCCATGTTGAATAATATTATTAATGAGCATCCGCGTTCAATACAATTCTCTTATGAGAGAATTATACGATCTACAAAATCTGAGATACATATTATATGGATTTTACAGGTATTTATCCTCGGATAAATTGTGTTCAAGGATGCGACAGCACATTTATCCAAAAATGGTATAATTTTGGGGTAGTTAATGCCATTTATATGACTACACCCAATTTTTCTGAAATATCCCAACTGTCGAAATGGGTGCAGAATGGAGTTAAACATATCTATCAGAATAATCACATACGGACCAAGGACATCCTTATGCTCAAAATTATTTCAGCAGGTCCAAATTTTGAAGACACTAATAGATATGATGCCTTTCATCATATTAGAGTTCTAAAATATGATGACCTCGAAATAAAGGTTTATCCCGAAAGGAAGGAATATGAATACTTTTCTGAAGATAAGATACACTATCGCAGAGCTATTGGAATGAGGATTATCCTACAAAATCTTGAAAATATCCCGAAACAAGGTTTTAGAACCTATAGTGGAGACGGAGCATTCTCTTCAATAATAACTACCTATGCGGGGAAGACTCCAGATGCTGCATTAAATTATCTAAATTGGAAAATTAAATTATTGGAAAGTTGCCGCATTAGATCCAGCCAAAAAACTATAAAGGCACTTTGCAGGATGAGACGGCACAAGATCAATACGTGTCCAAACTGCAACAAAAAGGAGGAAGAAGCCTCGTCCAGCTGTCAAAGTATGGAATAAGACGTAAGCTCTTACGTCAGAAGATATTTTCGGAATTCAAAATAAAGAGTTAAAGTCCGCGGAACTGAAACAAATCCGTGAAAAAATCAGTTAAAGTCCGGATCTGAAATCCGAATGAAGCCTATATAAAGCCGGGAAGAGACGCATCAGGGACAATCGAAGGAAGAATCAGAACCAGACTTAAAAAGAAAAACCTTAGTCGTCCCCTATGTAATCTCTACCACATCCCGTAGTACTATAAAGTTTACCTTTGTAAAATTCGCCTAACATATCTCTCATGAATACTTAATAAGAGAGAAGAGTGTATCATCTCTGTTTTGTACAAACAGTTTCTATCAATAAAAGAAGTACTTCCATTAATTGCCCTTTTTACTTTACTTCTGAGTACGCCTGGAGGTAGGAAACGAAACTAGGCTGTGCTGCAAAGTTTTGAAACGGCCCCAAAAGGAAGTCACCCTCGTGGTTGGAGGCTGAGACGCCCAAGTAAGAAGTCCTCGAGGAGGTAGCCGAAACTTTGTCGGTCAAAAATCAGAGTGAGATAAGGAAGCATGATGGACCCTTCTTTTATGATAAAGCTGTAAGTATAAGATAGATGATGATCACTCACTTATACAAATCTTATTGCGTAATATTAATTTTTCTTTCGTAATTGAATTTGCTGAATATAAAATAGACGTATTAATAAAAATGGAAATTACACCCACATATATAAATATTCAATTAGAATTTTGGATTAACCCAGATCCATCGTTGAATTTTAATAATCTGGGCCACTCCACCCAAAGTAAAGAGGGCAATTAATGGAAGTACCTCCATTATTGATAGAAACTGTTTGTACAAAACAGAGATGATACACTCTTCTCTCTTATTAAGTATTCATGAGAGATATGTTAGGCGAATTTTACAAAGGTAAGCTTTATAGTACTACGGGATGTGGTAGAGATTACATAGGGGACGACTAAGGTTTTTCTTTTTAAGTCTGGTTCTGATTCTTCCTTCGATTGTCCCTGATGCGTCTCTTCCCGGCTTTATATAGGCTTCATTCGGATTTCAGATCCGGACTTTAACTGATTTTTTCACGGATTTGTTTCAGTTCCGCGGACTTTAACTCTTTATTTTGAATTCCGAAAATATCTTCTGACGTAAGAGCTTACGTCTTATTCCATACTTTGACAGCTAGACGAGGCTTCTTCCTCCTTTTTGCTGCAGTTTGGACACGTATTGATCTTGTGCCGTCTCATCCTGCAAAGTGTCTTTATGGCTTTTTGGCTGGATCTGATGCGGCAACTTTCCAATAATTTAATTTTCCAATTTAGATAATTTAATGCAGCATCTGGAGTCTTCCCCGCATAGGTAGTTATTATTGAAGAGAATGCTCCGTCTCCACTATAGGTTCTAAAACCTTGTTTCGGGATATTTTCAAGATTTTGTAGGATAATCCTCATTCCAATAGCTCTGCGATAGTGTATCTTATCTTCAGAAAAGTATTCATATTCCTTCCTTTCGGGATAAACCTTTATTTCGAGGTCATCATATTTTAGAACTCTAATATGATGAAAGGCATCATATCTATTAGTGTCTTCAAAATTTGGACCTGCTGAAATAATTTTGAGCATAAGGATGTCCTTTGGTCCGTATGCAGGATTATTCTGATAGATATGTTTAACTCCATTCTGCACCCATTTCGACAGTTGGGATATTTCAGAAAAATTGGGTGTAGTCATATAAATGGCATTAACTACCCCAAAATTATACCATTTTTGGATAAATGTGCTGTCGCATCCTTGAACACAATTTATCCGAGGATAAATACCTGTAAAATCCATACAATATGTATCTGTATTTTGTAGACTGCATAATTCTCTCATAAGAGAATTGTATTCAGTAACGAACGGATGCTCATTAATAATATTATTCAACATGGGTAACCGCTGAGAAGTTGTTTTGCGGTCATATTTTGGTTTCAAAAGAATATTTTCAGCATCTTCCTTTCCCGGTGAAGGGGGAAGATTATCATTGTCGACCCGTTTGAATAGGTCGTATAGAATTTCTTCAACCTTATCATAAAGACTGATAGTATTTTTGCCTTACTCGGCATGCTTGATAAGGAGTTCGGAGACTTCTTTATTTATATCCTGATAATTAACAATATTCATTACGTCATTGAATGACGTCTGCAACTAGGAAATCTGCTCAGATAACTCTGAGACTTTTCCTAGAAGGACTGTCTACTTATTGTTCTGATCTTCCATTTCTTGTAAGAAAATCTGCAAGAGAATTCTCATCAGACTTTATTAGTTCAATATCAAATATGAATTCGGAGAGAGCCATTTGCCATCTACTTAATCTTTTATTTTGAGGCAGAGGTTTAATATTATTTCTAATAAATGCCTTTACTTGAGTATTATCAATTCTTAATTTAAATTTCTTCGGTAGTAAAAAGTAATAAAACTTGTTGCAACTCTTTACTACAGCAAGTAATTCTTTTTCATTTATATGATATCTTTTTTCTGTCTCTGAAAAGATTCCAGATGAATATCAACAAATTTGATTAATTTCGGTTTTTAAGATTGCGCCCCATATTTCTTCAGAGGCATCTGTCTCTAATACAAGATTATCTTCATCAGATGGTAGATTTAAAAATGGTAAATTTTTACATTCTTCTTTAATCCTTTTTACTATAGCTATATGATTTTCAGAAAATTCATATTTGCTTTCTTTCTTTAACAATTTTTGTAATTCCTTTCTCTTTTCTGCTAAATTACAAATGAAGTCTCAAGCATAATTTAATACTCCTAAAATCTTTGTAACTGCTTTTTTATCTTCAAGTTTATCAGGGAATTTTTGTATTTTCTCTAGTATGTGAGGCTGTAATTTTATTCCTTCATTATTTATTTCTAGCCCAAGGAATTCAATTTCTCTTTGTCCTATTTTTGCTTTTTTCTCGGATAGACCTATTCCATGTTTTAAACATAATTCAGCAAATATATTTAAATGTTCTAAATGTTCTTCTATTGAATCTGATGCAATTAAAATATCATCTACATAAACATATATAAAAGGATAATCTTTAAAGATTTTATCCATTTTTCTTTGATATATTTGAGGAGCATTTTTTAATCCAAATGGCATAACTAACCATTCCTATTGTCCTTGTGGAGTACTAAAAGCAAGATATTTAATCCAATGTGCATTTTAATTTGCCAAAATCCACTTTTACAATCAAATTTAGAGTATATTTTCTTTTACTCATATTTATTAGAGTTTCCTTATGTGGAAGAAAGTATCCATCAAATATAGTTTCATTATTTAGTTGTTTATAATTTACAACCATTCTAGGCTTGTTCCTAACTATCTCAAAGATGGTTTCTAACCATAAATGCGAGAAGAATGCTGAGAATTACTCTCTTTATTAATGGAATCTCTAATAATTCTTTAAGTTGTATTTTAAATTCTTCTTGTCAATCGGATTATATCTCATAGGTTTTACTCTAATTACTTTATTTTCATCTTTAAGTTTTATTTCTGCATAATCTTGATTTTTATCCCAAAATTTAAGAGGATTTTCTGTATAGCTTAATTGTAATTTTGCTTTTATGTCTTCTAGGGTAGTAGAAATTTGTTTAATTTGCAGTTGTTTTAAATATAATTGATTTTCAAATTTTAACATTGGAGTTCCTTTAGAAAATTTTGATTTTTCTGTGTATCTAAGATCACCACGCTTACCTGTGCGAGGTTGAAATGTAAGAGGGGTCTGACGAGCATAAGCATTTTTAAGACGTGATACAACAATCCAATGGGCACATGGAGTTTTAAAATGTATTTGAGATTGTAAAGTATCAAATAAGACTTTATGAAATAATTGAAGAAAATTATTTCCTAATAAAATATCTAATCCTGTATCAAAGAAGTAAAACGGTGGACATTTAATAAGAAATGATCCTACTAATATCTGAGGTTTGGATATCCTAGAATTTAAAGTGATAGGTCTATTTGATATATCTAATCCTGTCTTGCTGGGTAAATTTTCATGATATTGTGACGGAAAACATGTAGGTTTACATAAACATGTTCCTGATCCACTATCTATGTATGCTGCAAAATATTCAGCTTTATAATCCTTATAAGTTATTCCTACGGGTATATAAATGCTGTATTGACTTGTCATTTTCTGTTAATATTTATCTTTTTATCATTATAAGTGATAATTATCCGATCATGGGTTATTGAATAGGGCGAGACTGTGTCTAAGAAACTTGTTCCTAGCATTATTTCAAGAGTATCATTAGCTCCTTCATTTTCGATCAGAAGCCTTATCGGAATTTTCGTGTTAGGCAGGGAATCGAGTAGTTCTAATTCAATTTCAACAGCTTCATTAATTTTATGTACTTCACCATTAAAGTTTGTATATTGATAAGGATGCTGCAATTGATAGGTTGGTAAGAATCCTACAAGCCTATAAGATATGTAATTTCCGCTAGCTCCCGTATCTATTAGAACATTGCAATTTTTCATAATTCTGCCATCAAAAAATCTTCCGTTTATTTTGTAATTAGTATTTTTTATTATTTTATTATGTGTAAGATGTCGACTACTTCCGACGCTATTTCGAGTATATAATAACTTTGGTATATTTATATTGGGTTTTTCTAACAAAGGTTTTTGACTTATATCTAAATTAAAGTCCTCATAAGATTGTGTGTTCACATCCCGTTAATATGAGTGCTGTGTTGGTGGGTGATTTATAAATATTTCTGTAAGTGAATTATGGTCCTGAGGCCTGTCCTGACTCGTAGTGGTGAACCCACCCAAACTTTTTATTACCAAAAAAAAAAAAAAAACTCAATGTCACTACTATTTCACATGAAAGCATAGGTACATGACAATCTTAATCGCAAGTAATAAAAAATAGTACAATGTTTATGGTAAACAGATTTGTGTACTCTTTAATAATTTGCATGGTGGAATGGATAGTTGGACATCGGGCATGCCACCTGCAACAAAAGCAGAAACAAAAAAGAAGTTAAGGTTTCTGAATAACTCTATTTGAGACTAAAGGAATAGGAAGATCGGGAGCAGGGCGTAATCAGAGCAAATTAAATACCAAGAAAACATATAGCTTATTCACATCCATATCCAATTCAAGCTAATTTCTAACTTTACTTGGCCATCATTTTGGACGGTCATTGCATAGATACAACATTTTGTGTGATGATACCACAACCTTTCCAGATTATAAAAGAGAAAGGATGGAGAAAGATATATGGCCGAGGCTAAATCTTCAACAATTTTGGTAAAATTAGAGTTCTAGCTCTGCTGAAGTTTGGAGTTCTAGCTCGTACGAAAAAGTTCCTTTGAAAGGTGATGAAGAGATGGACCTTTCTCCAAATTGAACATTGTTGCACATTTTGATGCGTAGACAACGGTCTAACAATAAACTAAAAATGGAATATCCATGCTCTATATATTAAAGAAATCAAACATCACCTCATTTCAGGTAAGAATTTCCAAAAGGTTAGCATTTTGAATGAAGATTCATTAATTCTTATGGAAAATAGAATTGCATACAAAAGTAAAATGACAATAGTCAATAGTATGTTAAACCTCAAAGCATAGGCCACTACTTCAAGTTGCTTTCCAAGACAATCTAATAAAAGTCACACTATACATCAAGAAATCCCCTTGCTTCCTCTCTTCTTCCCGCTCCGATCCTCTGTCGAAACTGAAATCATCAGATCAAAGCCGAAATGAACCTAATATCATGCTTGAATGAGATAAGGCAAAATAAGTATTACAAATCCACAATGGCTTGAACATTTCAAATTTCATTATTTCTTTATTTTTCTCTCTGTAACCATGTCACCATAAATTCTAGGATAATTGTACATTTCATACCAATAAAGTGCATAATGTACGGGGTGAAATAAATCAGTGTGCATTAGCTCTTTTACAAAGGAGTAACCAAAAGTCCACACTCTTCTACAAATGACTGCTCAGAAAATTGAAAATTATAATGCATGACCCAACTTAGCATCAATTTGCACTCACCTGATGAGGTCACTAGCCTGAGCAAGTGACTTGTCCAAAAAAAGGGAAATCCAAGTATTAGTGAAGCCTAAAAACATATTATGTTTGTTCATATATAGCCTCTGCTTCTTCCTGTTTTAGTAGTTTCAATCTCCCCATGTAACAGAATTTGCAAAAGCAAAACAAAAAAATTAAATTGAAAAAGAAAAAAGAATCGACAATCAAGGTATGATGATTAGGACACCTGTGATATATAAAACCAAAAGGCAATTCTTTAGACAAACAAGGTACAAATGCATTATGGTTACTGAAATTTATATGTCCAATAGATATAACTGATTAGGATGTAAATTACGTTGTGAAGCTTTCTTGTACATGATGATGATTAAAGTCAATCCAGCCTATATGCCACAGACTATAGCTCGCTAAAAACCATTTCACCTAGAAGATACCATAAGCTTGCTAATTGATCATAACTTTGCAAGCATCAAAATCATCATTCCACTTAGAGGATAGAAAACATTGCTGCAAAGTTTAGCACATAATGAACCCACACAAATTAAATAAACTAAAAGTTCAGTACAGACCTGTTTACTTGATTCCAAAATCAATGTCATGTTGAATACTTAAGCGTAAGCAGATAGTTTGACTAAAGTTTCTTGTGAGCAGCTTATATTGGTCAACCATTAACACTCTCATGAGGTTGCATTACCTTCTCACGTGCAAGAGTGGCATAGGACACAATGCAATCTTCTCATTAACCTGATGCTAAAAGACTTCACAATGTATTATGCTGCCAATTAGAGCAAAGTTAGATTACCAATTACACATTGATCTTGTCAATAAGCTTGAACACACCACAAATAGAACTACTTTGGACCAGAAGTTGTCTGATTATTAAAAAAAAAAAGGGAAAATAGGCACAAACATCATATTAGCTCTATGCAAGAATTAAAAGTTATCAATCAATCATCTATACTACTTTCCTCACAAATCATTAACAAGAAAAGGAGTACCAACAAAAATTGCTCCTACAGTAAATCAAGTAAAAACATATCCAATGAATAGGTTGATAAATCATCATTCCAATCAATCTGGTCGATGGTAAGAAGTCCTATAGGACAAGTAAAATAACACAAAATCTTCATGTAAGATTGAATTTGAGCAACAGATAATAAGGCCCATGATAACATATGTTGGAATGTATGCCCTAAAACAATCATTTTGTTTAAATACATTCCTAATAAAGTTTTGTATTTTATGAATTTCCATTTTATCTATTGAATATTTGATATAACTGATAAAGTCCTTAGAACATTTATTGATGTGATGGCAGTCACAAGAGTTGTTGACTATGAGATATCAATCACATTTATAATAAATATTCTTAAAGTTCCCTAGTCATAGTATTAATGAGACAGGACATCATTAATACGGAAAAACTAGTACACAGTTAGTCTCTACTTAATGTAAGTAGTGGTTGTTCTCATCAACCAAGGTATAGTGATACCTAGGCTAATGTGTAGATGAATTGTAAGGTACGAATTCATTGGAGTGATCCACACAGAGATCCCATTAGGATATCTATCAAGTGCCAATGGTTGAATCTCTTATGGAAAATTATGTAAGTGATCCTAGACTTGAGATCACCATAGTATCTTGAGTGTGAATCACTGCCTTTTGATTCTATTACTTGTTGCTCACCAAGAGTGACTTAAAGAATAGAAATTGGGGGTAGTGTGAAGCATGGAAAGATAGTGAGTGATCAAGAGAGGATTCACCACTCCGATAGTGGGAGTTGATATCCAGAAAGGCCACTAGTTGGAATTTAACCTTAATAGTCGACTACGAGAACGTTTGGATTGCTTCTATTTTGCTAAAAAATTTTGCTTACATCATCGACACAAATTCCAATCACCTTTTTATCTCAGATACATCATATCAAAAAAGTACTACAGTAGTGCTACAGTTATCTTTTCAACAAATTATCCCAAAAAATCTACATTAGGTTAATTGAAGAATGTCTTCAAGTTAACCTAATCTAGGGTTAATTCCGGGAACTAACAAATTAATTAGTCATTAGGGAATTGGCACTCATTCCTCATTCCCTGACTAATTGGGATATCTATGGTGAAAGGATAATAATTACATAGTAATTTTTCATGGAAAGGTTTGGTCAAAAATCCCTTGACTAATTCCGAATACTTGGGTGGTTGTGATGTGTTGCTAGACATCGCTCACAATCTATAATTATGAATTAATTAATTATTGTAATTAATGATAAAATGAAGTTGTTTATTTTATCTAATTCTTCTTGAGAATTATAATTCATAATTATTGCCAGTTATTTGGAACCTATTGGATCACACGCTTAGAGATTGAATTCTGGATTAAAATTGTGTGTCCAAATGGAGATTTGGAAATAAAACCTTATGGGGTCTAATTATAAGGAATAAAGGATTTCGGGGCTATTTGAGCAAATAGTATAAAATAGTTATCCTATATTTGTTTTGATTTGGATCAAACAAGACTCTATCTTTTCCCTACCTCTCTCCTATAAATAGACAGACTATATGATACGTCTGTACCATAACAATACAACTACGGTTGACAGAATAGAGAGAGGCTAGGGTTTTTGAGAAAAACCTACGTAGAGAGAGATTTCAAAGAAAGAGAGAATAGACTAGCACCTTTTCTATACTTTCATACACACACATCTAGGATCGTAGAGACGATTCAAGAGAAGATCCAGACTTCTCTCTCGCGTGGATTGCAGTAGAGGCAGGACGCTTGGACTGCTGAAAAGGGGTTGACCACTCTCTACAACGTAACAAGAAGTCGTTTTTAGGATTAAGGTAATCCTACAACTCCTCTTCTCTACAAGTCATACGTAGCCTAGGGTGATTCCTGGTGGGTTGTTGGGGTTAAAATTTTTGTTTTCCGCTGCGTCTGCTGCCCCAAAACCTAACAACATATTGCATAGCTATTCCTGAATAGCTAAAATTAAACAAAATAGCACAGAGAAAATTTGAGAATTTGCCAAGGCTGCTTACAACAAAAGGACCTGGCAAACACTGAAGTTTCAAAATAAGCATACACCTCCCTTTAGTTAAAAAAAAACACAATTGTACCAAAAAGTTGACGCGTTATAGAAGTTTCTATAGTGGAACAAATGGTGATGAAAAAATTTTGTGATTGTTCGCAGATTAAAGCAAAAGAAAGATACTAAACACAAGAGATGTATTAAGGAGGAGAGAAAAAGAGGGGAAAAAAATACCATCATTGCTGGCATATCATATTACTGATGGCATATGAAACAAGAACATACAGGATATTCTAGAGATGATTTGCCAACCCAACCACTGGAAACAATTCCCTATTTACTCTGTATCTTTGCTTTTTTGTCAATTGCTTGCCAGTTGATCCAATAAACTAGGATATGCAAGAAATTCGGGGTGCAAAAAGAATTGTAATTTGTCAAGACTTAAAGACAAATGACGAATGCTTCTATAGAAGGGATACCAATGCATACTTTCGGTTTCCATCCGGTAGCATACGTTTGAAGAAACTAACTGTGCCGTGCTATGAATTAGATTGTGCATTTTGCATATCCTGGGAAAATTAAGATTACCATATGAACATTGAAAGAGCGAACTCCACAAGAGATCCTTCAAGTAATCTTTGCCAATGTCTTCTACTCTTCTTTCACCATTGGGCTCTACAAATCCCACCGCTATCCATATCAATATCAAGTCATCCGCTTCAAACTCATGGTTTTGAGGGAAGATGGAACAATAAGCAAAACATTTTTTTAAACGTGCAGGGAGATGAAAATAGCTGAGGGCTAGAGACGGAATGATGTCATTTTTATCTTGTTCCAAGTCCCAGAATTCACTCTCCAAAATTGAGTACCACTCCTTCTTATCACATTTAGAATGCAAGACACTCCCAAGTTTTTTGGCTGCTAATGGTAGCCCTTTACACTTTTTGGCTGTGTTCCTGCCTATTTGTTCCAATTTCTCATGTGCCCGGATGTTCAATTTTGACAAAGCCCTTTGCTTCATAATTTGCCAACAATCCTCGTCAGACAAACGCTGAAGATCATATTCATGAAAAGTGTCAACAATTGATGAAGCTAAAGTACTTCTAGTAGTGACAACAACTCTAAAAGGTAAACTTAAAATTTCCCAATCATCAGGTTTTCACTGCAAAAGTTATCTAACACCAATAGAAACTTTTTTTGTTGAAGCACATTTTGAAGTTTTCTCTGAATCAAATCCAAGCTTGACAATTTGCACTCTCTATTAGTAGCAGATTCAAGAATTTTTTTTGTAATGGCAATTGCATCAAATTCTATGGGTAGGGAAACCCAAATTCTCAATGAGAATTGCGCTTCCACTTCTTCACTGTTGTAAACAACCTGAGCAAGTGTTGTTTTGCCAATTCCTGCCATACCTGTGATTGGAATAACTGGTACACGTTTCTTTGTGTGATCAGACAAATGTTCACCTACAAATGAACTGGCATGGATGATGTTTGAGTGACCAATGTATTTAGTCCTTTGGAGTAAGTTTACCCCATCAAACTTACTAACCATTGCATCCATGAAGAAGGTATTCATTTCAACCTCCATTTTTTCTAATTTTTGATATATGTCCTCAATATTATTTGGCACCATTATCATATTCAGTGGTGACTTGAAGAGCTCACGTACCTTCTTTGGACTTACTTGGTCAATGCCATTGAAGTTGGGAAGTTGGAAAGAAAGCTCATCAAGCATATCCTCTGCATCATAGCAAAGTCTGTTGAGATCTTCAAGCCACATCTTCCAAGGCGTTTTGCATTTGTTGTTGGGGAATCTCACATGACAATCCTCCACATAATCAAGAATGGCTTGGATTCTCAGCAGAATTCGCTGCAATTTTCTGAGCCCATCATCATCTCCCAAAATCAGCTTTATTTCTTTAGCAGCGAATTTCGCTAATTTTTTGAATAGAACTTGAAAGCCCCCAGACGTAAAGCCCGATCTGAGTGCCTCTTCCATTGCACTTTCAAACTTTAGAAAGATCAAATTTTCTGATAAAAGAGTGCTAGGATCTGAGTTGCTCCTAAAATGACTCTTTTTAAGCCGTAGACTTTCAAAAGAGCAAAAGGGGTTACCGCTGCTCTATACAGCAATCTCTCTCCTTGAGAGCAACTTCTCTCTAGCTTAGAGAGAGAATTTCCCCCTCATGGGTGTGTTTTCTTTTTTCATTCAAAATTCAAATTTTCTTCAGATCTAAGGTCTCAAACATTTTACTTTCAAATTTTAGCTACTCTTTCATCTTCAAGAAAATCATATCCAGAGACTAATTCAGATTAATGGCTTGAAGTTTTTTCACTAGTTCCGAGTTGTTTTGGAAGTGTAGATCCACGGTAGGACACTATAGCTAGGATAGGTTTTTTTATTCTTCTTTTTCTTCTGCTCTAATAAATCTGAGCTGGTTCTATCTACATTCTATGCGTCCTGGACCTAGATCAGAGTTTCATCCAGAGGGGGACATATCCGAAGGAAGTAGTCGCATTAGGCTGGTTTATACAGCTCCAAAACCTCTGCTCTGTTGCTGGCTTCCGTTTGACCTCCGTTTTTGGGTATTTTCAGAGGGATACTAATCAGAGGATGGAGAGCTTGGAAGAGATAATGGGGAAATTTACTCTATCTAGTAAGGAACAGAGTGGGATAAGCATTGATGAGGACGAGATCTCCAAAGGGGTGGAGGAATGTAATCCGAGTCTTATTGGAAAGATTTGGGGGGAGAAAATAGCAAATGTAGTTGGGATCAGAAACTTTGCTTATAATATGTGGCAACATCTGAAGAACTTGAAAGTTGCTGAGATCAAAACAAACATGTTCCAGTTTTCTTTCAACAAATTAAAGAAGCTGAAATGGAATGGTTACAGAGTGGGAGACCATGGATTTATGATGGTCAACCAATGATACTGATGAGATAGAAAGAAGGTGTGGAAGAGGATGAAGCAGCTTTTAGTAAGACTTTGATCTGGACTCAGATCTGGAACCTTTCGTTGTATTGGATACTAAAGAAGTTGGAAGGAAAATTGGAAGCGTTTTCCTAAGAGTCAAAGAGGTCATTGTTCTAGCGGAAGGCAGTAAGGAAGGTAAACATCTAAAAATTTCAGTTGAAATTGATTTGAACTTGGCCTTACTAAGGGAAACTACATTTAAATCTAATAGTGGTATGAGATGGGTTGATTTTAAATGTGAAAAATGTCCTGATTTTTGCTTTTGCTCTGGGAAAATTGGCCACAATGAAAAGAATTGCAATATTAAAGGAACTAATATTGCATGGTGTTACTCAATTTGGCAACTGGATTAGAGTCGGCTTTCCTAGAAGTCCTACTAAAAGGAACAATAATGGGAAAGAGCATAATCAGACTGGAAATGGGAAAATGGTTGTGACTAAAAACAACAATGATACAGGAACTAGTAAAGGATTGTTGCTCACCCATACTGAGGAATTCCATCAACAGTTAAAGGGCAAGCAGAGAGGTGAGGAAGCAGAGGAAACTAACTTGGATAATTTCAGGTTTGAGGGGACTAAGAATAGACTGGCCAGTGAGGAAAGTAAGAATAGTAGTGAAGAAAAGATAGTTAGTAGAATGAAAGGTAAGATTAGTACAAGAGTAGGAGAATAGGTAGGATCAAAGGAGCATGTTAAAGGAGATAAAGAGAATGAAGGTAGTAGCTCTGGGAAGTTAAACGAGTTAGGAGGGTATGGTTAGGATCTCATGTGGATTGATGGTAATCTAGAAGGGATAAAAGTGGTAGGAGGGGAGACTGATAAGAGTGAGATTGATTTGTCTATAGAAAGAAACTAGAAAAAAGTTGAATCAGGAAGAGGCAAAGCAGAAAATCAGCAAAACTCTAACCATAAAAAAGGAGAAACAAAAAGAGACAGTAAGTGGAAAAGATTGGTCAGAGAAGTTGGAAGGAGGAAGCCTCTTCAAGATGTTACAAATCTTGAAGAGAAACTGGTGTTGAGGGAAAGGAAATTCAGGTTAAGAGATGAGGATTTTGAGGAAACAGAAGGTCTTGAAGGGTCTCACAAAAAGCAGAAATGTGACAATGTAGGTGTCATCCTTATGGAGGTGTCTAAGCGGATGGAGTCCTCCCTTAATGGGACTCCCAAACCTCAATGAGAGTGCTGGTATGGAACTGTCGAGGTGTTGGGAGCCCCTTGACAGTTCTCCAGCTTAAGGAAGCTGTGAAACTCCACTCCTCTACATTAGTGTTCCTTTTAGAAACTAAAAACCAGAAAAATTTTATGAATAGAGTGAAACAACAAATTAGGTTTGATAATATTTTTGTGGTAGATCCTGTAGGTCTTGCAGGAGGTTTAGCAGTGTTTTGGCAAAGAGATCTTAATGTTAAAAAAATTCTATTTACTAGTTTCACTATAGAATTGCTTATTAAAGATCTTGACAAAAACATAGACTGGTGGTGTATTTGTGTTTATGCCAGTGTGAATGATCAAATGAGAAATGCTCAATGGAAAGTGTTGAATAGAAGGAAAGAGCTTTGGGGGCGATTGTTGGGCTATAATGGGAGACTTTAATGACATAACTTCAAATCAGGAAAAATGGGGTGGGAATAGAAGAAGTGAGAGAAGCTTGAATGATTTTAAGGATTTTATTGAAGTAAATGATCTAGTAGATATTGGCTATGATGGAGTTCCTTGAACTTGGAGCAACAATTGGTCTACTGAGGGGGAAGTAAAGGAAAGATTGGATAGAATCCATCGGTCTAAGCACTGGGTAAATCAGTTTAAGAAGCTTAGTTGCACTCATATAACAAATGAAGTTTCTGACCACTGTATATTGGTTTTGAATACTAAAGCTGAAATGAAAAAAGGAAAAAGAAGATTTAACTTTGATAGGAAATGGTTGTTGCATGACCAGGTTGCTGGAGTTATTAAAAAAGCCTGGAAAAGTAATCAAAATGTCTCCAAATTCTTTAGATTTCAAGCTAAAATTAAAAGCTGTAGAATGGCCCTTCTAAACTGGAATAGGACTATTAATAATAATGCAAAGAAGATAATTTCTCAAATTAAAAAAGAAATTGGTAATGTTCAAAAAGGGGAAGCTCCTGGGAAAAGAATCAAACTAAATGGGCTTAGGAGAATGTTGGCAGAGGCATACAAGCTGGAGGAAATGTACTGGAGCCAAAAAGCAAGGGTCAGATGGTTGGAAGAAGGTGATAAAAATAGTAAGTTCTTTCATGCCACTGTGGTTGGGAGGAGAAGAAAAAGCAAGATTATAGCCTTATTGAACAAAGAGGGGAATTGGTGCAAAAATGAGGAGGAAATAAGTGAAACTATCATTGAGTATTTTCTACAGATTTTCATGTCAGGGATCTGGAGGAGTTTGACAGCATTTTGAATGGTATCGCTTAGACAATTTCAGAGGAAATGAACAACAAATTGATAGGGCCAGTGACTGAGGAAGAGGTTAAGGAAGCTTTATTTGCCATGCATCCCAACAAGGCACCTGGTCCGGATGGTATGTCCCCTGTATTTTTTCAAAAGTTTTGGCATATAGTTAAAAATGATCTAATAAAGTCATTTTCAGCTTCTTTCATTCAGGTCATCTTTTGAGATCAGTTAATGATACTCTAATCACTTTGATTCCGAAAGTTGACTCTCCTACTATGATCACTCAGTTAAGACCTATTAGTTTGTACAATGTCACCTACAAAATCATCTCAAAAATCTTAATTGCTAGACTTAAAAAAATCCTCAATTGTTGCATCAGCTCATCCCAATCTGCATTTATTCTGGTAGGCAGATCATAGACAATATCCTTATTGCCCATGAACACATTCATTTTTTAAACAACAAAAGAACTGGGAAAGAAGGATTCATAGCAATTAAACTGGATATGTCTAAGGCATATGACATGGTTGAGTGGATTTTTTTAAGAAAGATTATGGGTAAAATGGGGTTCTGTGATCAATGGATTAATTGGGTGATGGAATGTCTAGCCAGTATGTCTTATTCTGTTAATATCAATGGTGAAAAGCATGCTTTCATTAAACCAACAAGAGGTTTAAGGCAAGAAGATCCTTTATCTCCTTACCTATTTCTGTTTTGTGCTGAAGGATTTTCTGCTCTATTAAACCAGGCTTTAAGTCAAAGGAAATTGTTAGGTCTAACCATTGGTAAGAGAGGCCCAAATATCTCTCATCTCTTTTTTGCAAATGATGCTCTTATTTTTTACAAGGCCAAAGAAGAAGTGTTGGAGTTTTTGAAGATAATGGAGCTGTATGGGAAAGCTTCGGGCCAACTCATTAATTTTGAGAAATCCTTAGTCTTCTTCAGCAAGAATGTTCCTGAGGAGCAAAATAAAAAATTACTGGCAAAACTGGGAGGGATGAAGGAGGTCAGGCAAAGTAAATATTTGGGATTGCCTCTGGTTATAGGCAGATCCAAAAATCAGGTTTTTGAGTTCATCAGGGATAAAATGACACAAAGACTCAAAGGGTGGAAGGAAAAAATGCTCAGTAGTGCAGGCAAGGAAGTGCTTTTGAAGTCAATGGCTCAAGCTTTACCTGTGTATGCTATGTCATGCTGTAAACTACCTAAGGCCCTGTGCAACAAATTAAGTAATGAAATGGCAAATTTTTGGTGGGGGCAGAAAAAGGATGAGTTAAAGGTTCACTGGATTAAATGGGACATGCTGTCAAATGCTAAAAGTATAGGTGGGTTGGGTTTCAGAGATTTAATGGATTTCAATACAGCATTACTAGCAGAGCAGCTTTGGAGGATAATTACTAGACCAAATTTATTGGTTAGTAAAGTGCTGAGAGCAAAGTACTTTAGGGGAGAGTCTATATGGAAGTCAAAGGTGCGAAGTATGGATTCTTGGTGTTGGAAAAGGCTGATGAGTGCAAGAGAATTGTTGGAAGAAAGAATCAAGAAAAGAATGGGTGATGGAGAGTCTATTAATACATGGCCTAATAGATGGATTATAGGGAAGAAGGATGGGAAGGTTGGTGGAAAGAAACCTTTTGACTGTGAGGTAACAAAGGTGAAGGAGCTGATCAAGGATGGCTCACAGAATATTCCGTTGAGTTATTAGGGGATGAAAGATAGAACATTCTGGATAGGGACAGTCATAGGGGAGTATAGTGTCAAATCAGACTATCAATTAGAAGAGGAAAGAGGAGCAAAACAAGCTAAGAGAACAGAGGAACAGGCTTCCAGTAGCACGAATCTAAAGGGGGCCAGATGTTGGAAGTTCATATGGAACCTGAACATGAAACATAAGCTTAAACATTTTATATGGAAATGCCTGCATAACATTTTGCCTATGAATGAGGTTATAAGGGGTAGGTGTGAGAAAAGTGGTCATATGTGCAGATGTTGTGGTAATCACGTAGAGTCTTTGAAGCACATTTTCTTCTTCTGCAAACATGCAAAAAGAATCTGGGAACTTGCACTAATCAATTGGAAAGGACTAGATGCTTTCAAAGGTAAATTTTGGCATTGGTGGGACGAACTAATGGAAGCAACAGCTAGACAAGATGGGGAGAAGCATATAATTCTTACGGTGAACCTGTTATGGCAAATCTGGAAGTCAAGGAATGATATCAGCTTCAATGAGAGGAGGAAAAGTCCTTTAGTGGCAGTAAACAAAGATTTTGATGAGTGGAAAGAATTTTAGGAAGTTCAGGAAAATAAGGACAGGTCGGGTATCATAGACAGTACAAAGCACAAACAATGCAGCAAGTGCAGCAAGTGGAGGCCTCCTAATGATGGGAAGCTAAAAATCGGCACTGATGTTGCATTAAAGACAAGCTTAAACAAAGCTAGTTAGGAATGGTGGTAAGGAATACAGAAGGAAAACTGGTTGCTACTTGGGCCTATCCTCGGGATAGCTATTCTGAAGCGAAAGTAGAGGAAGCTTTGGCTCTCAGAGAGACTATGATCTAAGCAAGAGAGGAGGGATGGAACAGAGTGGTTTTTGAATCAGACTGCCAAAGCTTGATTGACAGAATCAATGAAGGAACTGAGGATGCTCTACTTTCAACAATCTTGAGTGATATTCATCTACTAAAACAAGAATTTAACTGCTGTTGTTTCTCCTTTACAAGAAGAAAGAACAATGTTGTGAGTCATAGTTTAGCAAAATTTGCTTTGAAACTGAAACATTGTACAGAGTGGAAAGATAGCTTTCCGGTCTGGTTGCTTGAGTCTGTTCAAGCAGATCTTCAGGGAGCAGTTGCTTCCAGTTTGTAATCCTTGTTTTTTTATGAATGTTATTCTGATGTCATTTGGAAAAAAAAAAAAGAAAAGGCGTAGACTCCATATCTTACTCTTGGTCCATTAAAACCGTAGTTTCCAGAAAAATAAATAAATAAATAAAATAAATAAAATAAAAAATATATATTAAAAAAAAGAAAGTCTTCTATCTTTTTTTGTTGGAAAGTCTCTATCTTTCTTTGTTGGATTAATAACGGGTCTGTTTGAATTAGGTGTTTTTGGAGTTGTATTTCAAAAATACTACTGTAGCATTACTGCAGCGAAAAACAATCACTGTAACTTGTATTTGGTGTATTTGGAAGATTTTTTTTCAATTTTTTTTCTTTTCCATTTCTTTTCTTTTTTTCTTTTCCAATTCTTTTTTCTTTTTCCTTTTCTTTTTTCTTTTTCCTTTTTCTTTTTTTCCCTCTTCTTCCCCCACCCCAGGCGCAAGTGCCGGCGACGCAGGCCGCTGATCGCTCACGACCAGACCAGACCAGCACCTTTTTTTTTTCTCTTCTCTTCTCCTTTCTTCTTCTTCTTCTTCTTCTTCTTCCCACCTCCCTCCCCACCCCTGACCCAGATCTGGGGTGGCATGGGGGTGGGGGGGAGGAGGGAGGGAGGAGGGAGGGAGGTGGGTGGGAGAAGAAGAAGAAGGAGAGAGAGAGAACAAAAAAAAAATATTCCCTGGTCGTCGGCGACTGGGTGGGGGGAAGAGGAGGGAAAAGAAGAAAAAGAAAAAAGAAATGAAAAGGGAAAAAGGAAAAAACATATAATATTGTGAAAAAAAAGTTGTTTGTTTTTGGGGTTGTATTTGGATTGTTTTTACTGTAGCATTTGGGGTGTGAAAAACAGCATTTCAAAAATAAGGCAAAAACTACTCAATCCAAACGGACCCAACATTTTTTCCCCTTGAAATTTGATCAAATTAAACCATGCGATTTGACTAAAGTAAATTTATAGATTTACCCTCTACGAGTGATGGCATTGAAACCCAGCCGGCAGAACCAATGAAATGACAGAAATGCCTTCTTGCTAAAACATAAATGTACAAAATCACCATTGAGATTTGCCAAAACTATGAAAGAGATCCTACATTTTGACTAGAATGCAATTTATTTATTGATTTAAATTAGCCAAAATGAAACCCAAATTAAATAATCACAATAATAACCAATTACTTAATACTCAGAATGACAAAATAAAAGGAAAAGATCTAAAAAAATCTATTCATTTCATCTCTATTTAAGATTAATAGTATGATAAAATGCATAAACTTGTGATATCAGTGAAAAATATAAAGTATTTTTATTTTTTAAGAGCCTTCCGCATAACTACATTTTGATTAAAGTGGAAAGCTAATTTCTGATCTACTATATTATCGACAATAAGACATATCCTTTGTCTTAATAAAATTTTAATTTATTTATACAATACTTTTCTCCCCTTTTCCCCTCTTTATATTAAAAAAAATCATTTCTTTCCTCTTCCTTTCTCCCCAACTCCACCTCCTTTTTTATTTTTTATTTTTTATTTTCCTTTCCTTTTCTTTTTCTTTTCTTTTCCTTTTTTTTTTCCTTTCCTTCTTCTTTCTTCACTGCCGCTCAGCCACCAATGCTGCCACCTCACTCTTTCTCCTCTTTCCTCTCCCACCACCTACCACTTGCCCCTCTTCTCTTTCTCTACCCCCTCTCCACTTCCCCCTCCCTCCTCTCCTTTCCTCTCCCCCCTTTCTCGTCCCTGCTCTCCAGCCAAAAGATTTGGTTGCCAAGGAGAGATCAAGTTGCAAATCTTCTATCACCACTATTTCAATCTTCTCAACAACTTCTACTTGACAATAGTGATACAATAACTTTTTGTTGATTTTGTTATTGGACAGTAACAAAACAAATTTCACTCCGAATAAAACTTAACCAAAAAAAAAAAGAGTTCATCAGGGGTGCAAGACAAATCTAGTGGAGTAATAGGAATTGTTAAAACTATGACAACTGATTCCTATTCCTTTGAACAAAACTTTGTAAATGTGATTCCAAGCTTGAGCACAATGAATAATCTGCTCGACAATCATGAGAGCCGAAGAAGGATAAGCAAATACAGAAGATAGAAGAAGGCTCAGGCGGATGGCGGATCAGTGTATTTAGTGGCTGATAGGGATTTTCTTTACTCCTCAAATTTTAAATAACCTTTATAACCCTATATCACCGCAAGTATACAGATCGTTTATTGAGTACAGGGAAATAAGGTGTCGATCCCACGAGGAAGAGTGTCAAGTACCGGTGATTTTCAAACTCCTCTATTATTTAGACTGTCACAACAAAGATATAAAGGGAGAAGGCGGTGAACCGACCTAAGAAAAAAGGAATAAGCAATTAAAACCGACTGCTAGGTGTTGAAGACATCCAATTGGCGGTAGAAAGGAAATAACAAGAAAGCAAGTAAAGAGTTAAGATCCTAGAGCTTTAGAATCCCTTGTTTAAGTTAGATTAGAAGTTAGTCAAGTTTATTATGTCCTTTCTCCAATGATGTGCTAAGGTATAACTTCCTTGTTTATGCCATCACTTTCGTCAATGGTCATGTGTAGTGCAAGCTCTCATTTAAGATAAGCTAGTCACTCGGAATCGCTTTCGCCAATTCCTTAACTCCTTGGAATCCTCCTTGACCTATTTTCATAGAGAAAAGAGAGAAACAAGTTAAATAAGCTCAATGAAGTTATAGTTTAAAACCAAAACCAACCAACTATATTCACTACTTTCGTGAGAATATAAGTTAGTGTTTAAGAACTTACATCTTATTGAAGGCAAGTTTTTCATTGCTCATCAACATCAAATCATTTATAGTTGGTAGCTAATCAACCATAAAGCATAAGCACAAGTCTTAAACTAACAAAATCATGGAGGACATAAATAACTCAACTATTTCATAATCACAACTACAACAAGTTCATCCTCACTCTAGGATTTGAGAGGCTTAACTAAACATACTACTACTAACTATACTACTAAACTAATGAACTAGTGAAGACTACATGCCTCCTCTCTACTTCTCTACTTCCTCTCTCTAATTTCTTTACCTCTACAAGAGGTCCTATTTATAGATGAATTCATCCATAAACTTCCAAGACTTTATCATGTGAATACAAAACAAGTTAAACTTCAAAAAGTCAAGGAAAATGTCTTCATGAATCTTCTTGTCTTCATGCATTTAATCCATTGAATTTCAACATCAAATGAGTTGTAATGTTGAAGCAAATTGTGTTTTGAATTTGCTATGAGTTGTTTCTTCAATTTCACAAGATTCTTCACGTAACTCTTGCTGAAATTTGTCCAAAAACTGAGCTGGAATTGAGTTGAAAAAACTGGAATTCGGCTACAAGTTGCAGCCGTCATTTTTTGAGGATCCGCGAGGTAGATCCACGAGGAATAGGCTAGCGGATCACATCGCGGATCCACTTCCCCTGTCTTCTGTGAGAGGGATTCGTGAGCTGCTTGAAATTTCCACTTGTTGGTTCGCGTATTGACTCGCGAATCTCCTTGAAACTTGCAAATTCCGAGCTTTTTGTCGTGAAATTGGCGCGTTAATTGCTCCGACTTTTATCCCTTTGATTCCTCGTTGATTGAATTGCAATTTGCATTTTCCAATTTTTCTTCCAAGCTTCTTGGCAAATATCCACATTTTCATCTCATTTGATAATTGAACAAGCAATCCTACAAAAACATGAAGATTTCACCACATTAATCCATAGAAATTCAATTTTCATTATTGAAGCCATCAAATGCAAAATTAACTAGAAACCCTAGTTCATTAACTACAAAAATACCAAAAACACACAAAAACTACATAATTAAACCTATTAAAAACATGCAAAATATTGACTTATCAGTGGCAGCCTTGCATTCTAGAAAAAGCCTCAAATTGAGAATTGAGAAAAGAATCGTGGTTTGTCTTTGATTCCTTTATGGTAGACAATTTAATACTTTCTCACGGATTGGTTGCCATCGTTCAACGATGGGACTAGTGGTGAGGTGGGGCTAGTGGCAGAAGAGCTGTTGGTGGAGGTGAGGTGGGGCTAGTGGTGAGATGGGGTTAATGGCAGAAGAGCCATTGGTGGTAGAAGATTACCTAGTGATGAGTCTCGTAGCAGTGCTATTGTGGGGAAGAAGAAGATCAAACATCTATATCAATCTCTCATTTGTCATGCGTAAAATTCTACTTTTTTGACTAGTCTCTTATTGCATTCTCACATATGCATTCTCTCTGACCTTTTCTGCCATCTCAAGCATTTGAGAACTTTGCACTTGCATCAATTGAATATAACTCATCTACCTAGTTCAATTAAACATATGAATCTCTGTTATTTGGATTGCATGGAATTTGTGAATTACGCTAACAAGACATTTGGTTAGTTTGCACTATCTTGATCTTGACATCCTTCAGCAATTCACGTGTATGCCTGTAGGTTTGGATATTTGAATAGCTTGCAAACTTTGAGTTGATCCCTGATTGAACAGGATGATGGTTGTTGTATAGGAGAGTTGGAAAATCTAGTTAATCTTAGTGGCTCATTCTACACCTCAAGGTTGGAAAATGTGGCAGATGTGGACGAGGGCATGCAAGCTAAACTCAATCACAAAGGATACAGACACATAAGAGTTTCGTTAATGTGATACTCCTGAGGATGGATTTCAAGTTGAAGAGGAGATATTCTAATGTTTAAAGCCGCACTTTTAGGCTGAAAGAGTTGTGGATAGTGTTCCTCAATGGTTGTAAATTACCTTCATGGATTATTAATCCCTGTTTTTCTCAATTGGTCGATATTAGTCTTTTTTAGTGTAGAAATTGTTCTTTGTTACCATATCGTCCCTATGTTTCTTAAGATATATGAAATAAATGAGGTAACTGTTATTGGCCATACCTTCTAAGTTCTATGGCACAAATGGGTTTCAAAAGCATCATGTGCACCCAAAGTTAGAGAAACTAGAACTTGATTTGCTATTGAATATGGAGGAGTGGATTTATTGACAATGGTGACTCTTCGAGTCTACTTGATTTTAGCTTGATAAATTACCTAAAACTTCTATCTTTCCCACAGCTCTCACACCTCAATTCCCTACAATACTTGCAAATCATTTCGTGCACAGAGTTGCAGTGTTTAACTGATGATGGCCTCCAGGCTTCACTTGAGACAATGCTAGTCAAAGACTGCTCTCAACTTAATGATATGCCAATCCAAATGGTGCAGACTGGTCTAAGATAGTAAATTTTCATATTCCTGGGTTTTATCTTGATATCGATATCAATGAAGTAGATAGCGAGGATGAGGATGTAATCAGCTAGAGCTGTATAAGTTAACAGCCCTATTGTTAATTGTTATCTTGTTGGTTTCCTTTTAATGTATTCACGAAGACTCATGTACTAGTTTCATCTCTCTTCTAGTTTGTCCAATCAGCTTTGTAAGTAAATGAAAGTCATCAAAAATACTAATGAAAGTTGTTTTGTATCAAATTAGTGCATTGTGATTTGAAACAAAAATTTATTCTAGCTGCACCATGAGGAAAAATATTAGTAACAATAAAAGGTCTAATCCAACGGGAATGCAATTTAGCAAGAAAGAGTTTAAGCCTAGAATGAAAAAGAAGAACTTTTTTACCAATAGAAAAATTCTTCCTCAAAAATCATATCATCATGAAATGCTCTTGTCTTCTCCTTCTAAGCTTCATTTTGAATTTCCTCCAATTCTTGCAACTAAAACTTTCACTATTCTCTAGTCTCATCCATCTGCATATTACTATGTTTAGCAGCCCAATAGGCCCTACGTTCCAATTGAATAGGGAGGTGACAAGCTTTACCAAATACTAGACGGTAAGGAAACATACCTATGGGTGATTTGTAGGCTGTTCGATGAGCCCAAAGTGCATCATCTAGGTGCATACTCCAATCTTTTCTATTTGGATTCACCGTCTTTTAAAGTATTGACTTGATCTCATTAGAGATTTCAGCCTGTCCACTAGTTTGCGAATGATATGAAGCAGAAATCCGATGAGTGACGCTATACTTCTTTATCAAAGTTTCAACTACATGATTGCAAAAATGCCTTTTATGGTCATTGATAATTGTTTGTTGTACCAAACCTGACAAAAAAGTGAGACTTGACAAGATCTACAACAACATTAGAATTCTCAGTTCTAGTAGCCCTAGCTTCTACCCATTTCGACGCATATTCCATAGCAAAGAGGTTATAAATATTTCCAACGGAAGAAGGAAATAGGCCCATGAAATCAATCCCCAGATATCAAATATTTCACAAACAAGAATATAAACAAGAGGCATTTGATCTTAATGGCCTAAATTACCTGTCTTTTGACAATTTTTACATACTTTACAGAATAGATATGAGTCACGAAACAAAGTAGGCCAAAATAAGCCACATTCTAACACTTTTCGCGTAGTTCTTTTAGGACCAAAATGTCCTCCACGAGCATATGAGTGACAAAAAGAAAGAATAGAAGGGATTTCATCTTCAAAGACACACTTACGAATAATCTGGTCAGAACAATATTTCCATAAGTATGGCTTATCCCACACATAATATTTAGCATCACTTTTTATTTTATCTTTTTGAGCTCTAGATAAATCACTAGGTAGCATTTTAGTAAGTAGATAATTGACTGTGTCGGCACACCACGGAGTTATCTTATGAATAGAAAAGAGATGCTCATCTGGAAAATTATCTTGCAATTGCATGGGTTCTTCACTGATGATTAATCGACTAAGGTGGTCTGCGACCGAATTTTTAGAGCCTCTCCTATCTCAAATTCCAGATCAAATTCTTGTAGTAGTAGGATACACCTTATGAGTCTTGGTTTTGCCTCCATCTTGGAAAGCAAGTATTTTAATGCTGCATGATCAGAGAAGAAATTACTTTTGTACTCAGTACATAAGAATGGAATTTTTCTAAAGCAAAAACCTCAACTAAAAGCTTCTTTTCTGTTGTTGAATAATTACAATGAGCATTGTCTAGAGCCCTTGAGGCGTAATAAATAACACAAGCTGCTTTCCCATCTCTCTGTCCAAGTACAGCATCAATGGCATAGTAGCTCGTGTCACACATAATTTCGAAGGGTAGATTCAAATTAGGTGGTTGAACCACTGGTGCTGAGGTTAGTGACTTCTTGAGTGTATCAAAGGTAGTCTTACAAGATTCATCAAAATTGAAGACAACATCCTTTTGAAGTAGCTTACATAAGGGATGGGATATCTTCGAGAAATATTTTATAAAATGTTGGTAAAAACCTGCATGATCAAGAAAAGATAGAACTTTCCTCACACTTGTAGAGTAAGATAAGCACTTAACAACTTCCACTTTAGCTTTGTCTACCTCAATTCCTATGGAAGATACTACATGTCCTAAGATTATGCCTTTATTTATCATAAAATGACATTTCTCATAATTTAAAACAAGATTTGTCTCAATGCACCTTTTAAGCACTTTATTGACGTTAGCTAAACATGCAAAAGAGTCACCATAGATAGTAAAATCATCCATAACACTTCTATGATGCTCTTGACATAATCAAAAAATATACTGACCATGCATATTTGAAATGTAGCAGGAGCATTGTAGAGACTGATGGCATCCTTCTGTATGCAAAATACCAAAAGGATAGGTAAAGGCGGTTCTTTCTTGGTTTTCAGGAGCAACTAGGATTTGAAGAAAACATGAAAAACCATCGAGACAGCAATAATGAGATTTTCTTGCCAACGTTTCTATCATCTGATCAATAAAAGGCAATAGGAAATGGTCTTTTTGAGTTAGTGGATTTAATTTTCTAAAATTTGTGCAAACTCACCAACCATTTTGAAGTCAGGTGGGTACCAACTCACCATGTGGATTTTCAACAACAGTTATTCCTGTCTTTTTAGATACTACTTATATAGGACTTACCCGTTTACTATCCGAAATTGAATAGATTATACCTGCATCAAGAAGTTTTAAAACTTCTTTCTTTATTGCCTCCATCAATGGTGGGTTTAGTCTATGTTAAGATTCCCTTGAAGGTTTAGCACCTTCTTCCAACAGGATTCTGTGGATGCATGTGGCTAGACTTAATCCTTTAATGTCAGCTACAGTCCATCCTATCACTTCTTTGTGATCTTTCAACACTCGGACTAACTTCTCTTCCTCTAAAGCAGTTAGCTTATATGAAATAATCGCCGGAAGTGTATCTCCATCTCCATGGAATACATACTTTAAGTGGCTTGGTAATTACTTTAATTCCAACGTTGGAGCCTACATATATAGATGGTAAAAATTTTGAATGGGACAAAGGTAATTCTATATAAGATACATCATAAATCAAGTTTTAAGAGAATTTAATTTAAAAATAGTTTCTTGCAATTCAAAAGAAAGATCAAACTTTCTTTTTATCTTTTGAACATGCTTTCAATCAAGACCATTAGCAATCATAACCTTCAATGCATCATCATCATTAAGTTCAAATTTTGCTGCGACAAAGAGTCAATGACATCTATAACAAAAACTAAATGAGATTCACCAGGATATTTCATGGCATAAAAAATATTAAATTTAATAATATCACCATCAAATTCCATAGTCAACATTCCAGTATAAACATCAATTTTTGTTCTAAGTATTCTCAAAAATGGTCTTCCTAATAAAATTAGAGGTGGATTAGAAGAATTATCATCTTCCATGTCAAGCACATAAAAGTCCACAGGGAAAACCAAATTATATACTTGAACTCAAATGTCCTCCAAAACTTCATCAGGACAAGCATTTGACCTATCAACAACCTGAATTATTACACTTGTCTCTTTCAATGGCCCAACATTTAACAAATTATATATCAAACGAGGCATAACATTTATGGAAACACTCAAATCCAACATAGCTCTCTCAATTCTAGCATTTCTTATTTTGCAAGGAACAGTATACATACTTGGATCTTTACATTTAGGAGGTAACTTTTTCTGCAGTACTACTAAGACATTCTTCCCCGTATGCACTTTTTCATTATCCTTCAACTTTTTCTTAGTAGTGGATAATTCTTTAAGAAACTTAGCATATCTAAGAATTTGCTTAATTGTATCTAAAAAAGGGATATTTAACTCTACATTTTGAAAAGTTTCCAGAATCTCCTGCTCCTGCTCCTGCTCCTTTTTTTTTTATTTTGCAAGTCTACTAGGAAATGGAAGTAAAGATATCACCACTACTTGAGGTCTCTCTTCGGATTTTTATTGTCATGAAGCCTTATGCTGGGGTTATACTTTTTCTTTCTCAAATTCTTCCTTGATTGCTTGCTCAGAAACTCTCGTGCTAGGCTCTGGTAGCTCTTTCCCACTCCTCAACGTGATGGCACGAGCAAATTTTTTCGGGTTTACAGCAGTCTGTGAAGGTAGCTTTCCTGAGATTTGAGATTCTAGCCTATTAATTGTTGACTCATCTGACTCTCCAAATTCTGAATACTAGTTCTTGTCTCCTATTGAAATTGCTGAGAGTTAGTAGCTAAAGATTTGACAATTTTTTCAAGGGACATATCTTGTTTAGGAGCTAATTGCTATTGTGGAATTGTAGGCCTAGGTTGATATTATTGTTAGATCCCTACGGCCTTGTTGCATAACTAAAATTCGAATGATCCTTCCACCCTAGATTATAGGTGTTTGAATAGGGATAATAGCGCCTTTGTGGTGGCCTTGGAAATCTCCAATTGCATTGGCATGTACATTTGAATCTTCTTACAGTGTGGGGCACATGTCAGTTGGATGGCCCGAAATATATCAGATTCCACATGTTTTGACTTGCTGTACATACCCTACAACCAATTTTTCAATCAAAGACGTCAGAGAGTCTAATCTTTGATCAATTGGAGAAATGCTCACCTCATTAACTTTACGAGAAGAAGAATCTTGCCTATCACCAAATTGTTGAGCATTGGTTGCCATGCTTGAAATCAATCTCCTTGCTTCTGTGGGTGTTATAGTGACTAACGCTCCTCCACTAGTAGCATCCATTATTTTCCTATCCGTTGACGCTGGTCCCTCATAGAAATACTGGATAAGAAGCTGATCAGGAATTTGGTATGAGGACAATTTGCACATAACTGCTTGAATCTTTCTCAATACTCGTGCAATGTCTTTCCATTGAACTGTTTGATCCCACAAATATCCTTCCTAATACTTGTAGCCAGGGAAGCTGGAAAGAATTTCTCTAGGAATTGCATCTTCATTTTAGTCCACGTAGTGATTAATCCTGAGGGCAAATAATAGAGCCAATCCTTAGCTTTATCAGCTAAAGAAAATTGAATAGCTCTTAACTTAATTTGCTCATTAGAGACTCCTTGGGGCTTCATTGTTGAGTATATTACGTGAAATTCTCTAAGGTGCTTATGAGGATCTTCACCTAGAAGTCCATGAAAACAAGGGAGTAAGTGAATTAATCTAGACTTCAACTCAAATGGCACATATAAGGTAGGATATGTGATGCATAAGAGTTGCTTGTTTAAGTTTGGAGTAGTTAGTTCTCTCAAGGTTCGCTCGTTTATCATGATCTCTATCTCCTCTTCAGATTCAATAGAAGATTCAATAAAATCTACTGCCAATTTCAGTCCAAGAGATAAGGATGATTCCTCTGCTCATTGCTTTGTTTCTTTGCTCAATTTGTGAGCTATTTTCTCTATCTCTGAATCAAATAACACTTCACCTGTACGAAAAGATCAGCATAAACTGGCAATGAAGCAATTAGAAAATAAAAATAAAAATTCAAAGAAAATAAGTCAATTGAGGCACCAGTCCCAGAATGGCGCCAAAATTTGATGGGTGTCGAAACCACCAAAAATAAAATACATACTTTAAAAATATGAATACAAATATAGTAGTGAGTAGGGTCATATTCTCAGGGATTGGGTGATTTATTTCTTTGTAAAATTAACAATAAATAAAAATGGGGGAATTGGAGTGAGTAGTTACCTAAGTACTCAATTTAATGAAAGTAGTAACACATAAATGAAGTTAAACTAAATCAATAAAAGACAAATCTCCAGTCAAAGGTCTAATCTCCACTTTGGTTCAATTAACTGATCATAGATGCAAAAATAACATTATTTATTTATAAATAAATTAGTTATGGTTGCCAACAACTTCTGACAACCTGCCTCTCCTTTCTGGTCTGATAACCACACTAAGCTAACAACCCTGAATAAACTCTTAGAATTTAGCCTATTGACAGCATTGACAACTAGACGGGCTACCAATTCTAATAAACAAATGTACAAACTTGATTTATTTAAGCTAGATTATATATTCCCATGATTTAATTTGAAAGTTTTTACTACAATCGAGTTGCATCACTCGCCAGAAGTAATAAAACCACCAAACAATTACAGATTTGATATTTTAGATGGCATTAGATTACTCCAACAATTAAATAGTGATCAATTACTTAATTGCCAAAAGTAATCATAATCATGAACGCTCTACAATATATAAATACGTGTAAATAAATATATTAAATAAAACAATTTGATCTCACAGTATTTGGTGCACCAAGGATTCAATTAGCCTCTGACTAGAATGAGGAATTAGCTACTCCTCATGATTGATTCCCAGCCAAAACGAGGATTAGGGTTATTATTTAAAGGAAAAAAATAGGGAATCAAAGTCGTAAACAAAAGAAAAGTAATAAACCAGCTCACCCCCTTTTTACTTCTCGCTTCCTCCTATTAATAGTAGCACTAGCTACGTTATTCTTCACTAGAGGATAAGAATCCTATTTTGACTAGAATACTAATAAGTACCCAACTAACAAAGAGGAAATTGAATATACTGTTCCAAAACTAACTAATAGTGTCTAGTTTCAGAAATGAAATTAGGTTGCGCTCCAAACGATCAGCATAATCATCGAGCTAGTCCTTGTTAAATTTCCACGTCATCCGGACTTTGTAGCAGGGTAAAATATTGTCACGCCTTGTTGAACAAAGTCTTTTGAAAATTTATCTTCTTATGCACCTTTTAGACCATTTCAACTCCAAAGTCCTACAATCAACACCAAAAATTAAAAATAAATGAAATCTAGCAATTATCATCATATTTAGGTGAATGAAAAGGAGAAATATACACAAAATAAATGCTTAATTAACTCACTAACACTAGTCTCGGGCTAGATTAGCTTTGATTAATTTGAAATTCCTAACCTTGTACTAATTTGATAAAAAAAAGGGAAAAGAGAATAAATAACGTCCAATAAGGTAATAAATAACACATGAGTCGTATTAAGGAAAGTTCTGAATATAGAAAATTCAATATTTTAAAAAATACAAATTATTCTATAAGTAGACGTGATTCATGGAGATGCATTTAGAAACAAGAAATTGCACTTTGATGTTAATACATAGTCATTGCATATAACATAATAAAGTTATATGACTAGGGATTAAGAAATGTATACATTCATTTATTATAGATTTATATGCATATATAGAAATTAAGGATGAAAATTGAATGTTATGAGCTTTTCTAAGTTAAAGACTTTTATAAATGCACGATCTTCTTAGGATAAAAACTTAGCTAAACTTTTCTTGATGATTGACTTTTCACGAATATGGACCTAAATAAGGATTCTTTCCAAAGTTAATAGACTTACCAAAGTAATAACTTTTTAAGAAAGGAAACTTTCTAAAATAGGAAATTTGCTTAAAAGAAAGCATTAAATATAGAAACTTTGCTCATTTGAAAATAATCAAACATCTCTAGAGGATGCATTAAATAAATAAGTGAACAATGACAAATTTATATAAAGTAACAGATTTACATATTATTTCTCTAGGGTTAGAAGGCAAAGGTCAAGGACTCTAGTAGGACTTTCTTTCAAATTGATTGAGGTGAGTAAGTTTTGTGAGGACCCATACCATTTTTCATATTTTTGGTCAAATTATAAATTTAACGTCGCCAAGGTGTTTATATGGTTGTTTACTTCTCAAAGTGTTTTGTTTTACCTTTGTTGTTTTACAAGTCTAAAAACCCTAATTTGAAATTTAAACCCTAGTTTGTTTCGAAAACCCTAAATCTCGAAAACCCTAAATGTCGATAAAACCCTCATATGGGTGTGAAAAACCCTAGTTTGGTTTCGTTAAACCCTAGTTTTGAAAATGAATTTAAATATTGTGTCCAACTACGAGTTTGTTATCTCTTTGATTTTATGTGTGTACATGCATGATTAAGAAGAGTGATTAAGATTCCTAGGTGATTAGTAGCTTAAGTAGGTGTCATTAAGTTTTGATAGACTAAGTTGAATTGAGCACCTATGGACTAATTTGATAGGAAAGAAAATTACTTGGGCAAGAGTGGAAGTTAACATAAGTTGGTAGGTTAATTAAGCATGATAACTTTGACCAACAATTGACTAAGCCCTAAATATCTAATTGATATCATCCTTGAGCTATTAATAGCACAAAAAGGGCTGGCCAAGCAAGGAAAAAAAAGAGAGGAAAAACCGTGGGAAAGAAGAGAGGAAAAGAGGAAAAAAAAAAAGAGAAAAGCTTGGGAAAGTTTGCAAGTTCAACCAATCAATCTTGAGTTGGAGCTAGGAAGTGAAGCTTGCACTTGGGAGCTTGGGCTTGCACCAAGAACATAAACTATAAAGGTTTTCCTCTATCTTTACAAGCTGAAATTTTCATGGAGGTTATGAAATTGTTGGATTTTGTGGTTCTTTTGGCTTGATTCATGCTCATGCTTAGTTTTTGAAATGATTCTATGGATTGGATTGGTTGATTTCTATGTGTTTATGCCTAGACATGAATAAGAGTTAGGGTTAGGGTTAGGGTTTTTGATTTCAAGCTTGAATGTTGGAAGTTAATGCTTGTGATTATTGGTTAAGTAGCTTTGTTGGTTAAAGTTGTGGTGTGGGCTCTTGAATTCCCACTAGCAAGTTGGTTTAAGTTGTTATGTGGGCTCTTGGATTCCCACTCGCATGTAAGATTGTTGCTTGGCTTGATAATGATGTATGGTGTGTGATCATTTGATTGAAATGGAAACATAAACCCCAAGGAGAAACCGGATTGACGAAGGAAATTTGGGGGTGAATTTTTCTGATTTTTGTTTAATTTCGTGGCTGTGTTTTTAGCTAGTTTAAGAGCTGCATTTTGCATGATTGTTATTGCATTCGAGTCATTGGATTTGCATGCGTGCGTTTTGGGTTGAATGCAAGGCATTTGAGCGAAAACAAAAAAAAAAAATAGAGTTGACCAAGCAGCAACTTTGGCTTCATTTTTCGTGTTGATCCTTTGTGATTTGGCTTTTGGCCAAAACGTGAAAGTTATAGCCCTTTGTTCTAGCTTTCCAACACATCTAGAATTTCAATATTTGGATTTATGAGTGCTGAGTTATGATCGTTTGAATCAAGCCTGTCGGCAATTCTGACACGAAAATTTCTGGAATTGTTTCCGTACTTTTGACCTAGAAAGAGAGAATCTAGGTAGAAGTTGTCTTTACGAAAGTTGTAGCTTGTTCTCTTAGCTTCGAAATGGCACCTCATGCACTCTAATCCGATACTGGTAGCCTGAGTTATAAGCAATGGCGTACAGGGTGTCAAAACTGTCTTCTTCACCTTTTAGTGTGTGTTTTCCGTTTTCGTTCCGTTCTCGTCCGTTTCTTGTTTAACGCCCCTGCGTGTGATCCTTTTGCTATAGGGAGACGTTTTCTTACCCTAATGAGTTAGTGTTGTCCATTGACAACGAGCGTCGGCAGCTGCTGAATCATAATAGAGCGATAGCTGATGAAAACGAGGGTTTGCGGGTCTTAGAAGATGGCCAAAGTCTTAGGACTATGGAGCTGGAGGATAAAGTGGTGGCGGAGTGGGCCAGGGCTGAGGCCGCTCAAGACGAGATTTAGAGGCTTAGAGCTCGGTTGACTAGGGTGGTCAACGAGGCTCGGGAACGAACTGCTAGGATATTGGATGACGCTACTATGTTGATGAAGGAAGTGGCTGATGTGGAGGAAGTGGCAGTTGGCGATGAGGGTTCAGCTCATGGGAACTCCTCTGAAGAGGAACCGGTCGAGGAGGAGCCGCTCGGGGACCCCTTTGAAGAGGAGCCAGTTGAGGATCCCTCTGAAGAGGAACCGGTGGAGGACAAGCCAGTTGAGAAGGCTCAGACTAGCGGCTCGGCTGCGAACTAGACTAGGAGTGCAATCTTTTGACTTTTGTTTTGTCTAGGGATTAGTTGGGGTGATGGTCATGAAGTCTGTGACTTTAATTGCATGACTAACTGTATTTTGTTGGCACGGGTGTGCTGTATTTTGAACATGCCCCATGACTTGTACCCACCTGTAAATTTTGCATATGTTAATATATGTTCATTACCGTTATTCCAAATGGTTCTAATCTTGAATGCTGGTTTTAAGACATTTTCACTTGTGTAATTATTTTCATATTGCATCTAGACATCGTTAAGACTATGGAAGCCCAAGGTCGAGGTTGAGGACGGGGGCGCGGACGTAGACAGCCTCAACCCTCAGAGAGCGCCCGGTCTTCTGAGACGGGACCGGAAAGGGGACCGGGTGGTGGAGATATAGACCAGATGGCTACGGCTATCAATCGAATGACTGATATCTTGGAGCGTCTGGCCGATAATCAAGGCCCTAGTCAACAAAACCAACCTATAGGCCCTGAGCATGGAGAAGATAGAGTCCTGGAGCGTTTCCTTAAGTTCATGCCACCTAAGTTTCTAGGAGGGGTAGATTCTGATACAGTGGAGGGTTGGTTCGAGAGGATGGTTGACATTTTTGCCGTCTTGAATTATACTAAGGAGAGATGGGTGATGTTCGCCACCTTTCAATGTGAGGGTCCAGTTAGATCGTGGTGGAACGTCATTAGAGCCAAATGGGAGAGAGAACAGACCCCATGGACTTGGGCGAATTTCAAAAGGGAGTTTGATGAGAAGTTTTTGCCTCCGATGATCCAAGAGAAAAGAGAGGACGATTTCATTAGACTGAGGCAGGGAACAATGAGTGTGGCTGATTATGAGACTCAGTTCATGAAACTCTCCAAATTCGCACCAGAGTTAGTGGCCACGGATTGAAGAAGGATTAGACGGTTCGTACAGGGGCTTAATGTTGAAATTCAAGAGGCTCTCGCCGCGGCCCAAATTAATACTTTTACCGAGGTTCTGGAAAAGGCCCAAAGAGTGGAAAATGCTAGGCTTCAAGTGAGGGCTTTTCATGCAAAGAAAAGAAATGCCCCAAGTAGAAGCGGTGTAGGGCCGGTGGATAGAAATGTATCAGCTCCTAAAGCTGGAAGAGGTTCGGGAGGAGTACGGTTAGCTGGAGCATCTAGAGGATCTATGGCTAGAGGAGCCACTAGTGGACGTGGCCAGGCCAGAAATACAGCACAAGGAAGTTCTGTGTCGACTCCTCAGGTAGGGTGTGGGTATTGTGGAAAACCAAACCACACCATAGATGATTGTAGGAGGAAAGTGGGAAAATGTTTAAGCTGTGGGAGTACCGAGTATCAAATTGCCAACTGTCCGACAGCTCGTCGTGCAGGAGGTAGCTCACAATCATCTGCTAGATCGACCTCCAAACAGTCAAGTGTAGGAGACAATCGCCCGAGGGTACCTGCCAGGGTGTACGCCATGGACCAGCGCCAGGTCCCTGATCCTACAGAGGTTATAGAAGGTACGATTCCCATATTTCACTGTCTAGCAAAAGTTTTAATTGATCCCGGGGCGACCCATTCCTTTGTAAACCCTACCTTCATGAAGGGTGTGGATGTTAAACCTGAAAAACTCCCATATGATCTAGAGGTTAGTACGCCTACGGGAAATCAAAGACTGTTATCTAGCTCGGTTTATAGAAATTGTGACATTTGGATTGGCGAGCGAAAATTGCTAGTGGACCTGATGAGTCTGGAAATCAAGGGCTATGACGTTATTTTAGGGATGGATTGGTTAGCCCGTTATCATGCCCAACTTGATTGTAAGACAAAGATAATAGAATTGCATGTGACGGGAGAGCCAACTTTAAAGTTAGACGTGAGGGGTAGATTAGCATCATCAGCTCTTATTTCAGGAATCCGAGCCAGGAAATTGCTGAACAAGGGGGCGAAAGGGTTCTTAGCCTTTCTGATTAATACTCCTGGGGATAAAGTAAGGTTGGAGGATGTACCGGTGATGAGAGAATTTCCTGATGTATTCCCTGAAGAATTAAAATCTTTACCACCTGACAGGGAAATAGCCTTTAAGATTGAGGTGACTCCGGGGACAGCGCCTATTTCCAGGTCGCCATATAGGATGGCTCCAACCGAATTAAAGGAATTGAAACTTCAATTACAAGATTTGCTGGAACGGGGTTTTATCAAAGAGAGCGATTCACCTTGGGGTGCACCAGTGTTGTTTGTTAAAAAGAAGGATGGAAGCCTAAGATTGTGTATAGACTATCAAGGCTTGAACGACGTTACCATTAAGAACAAATACCCCCTACCATACATTGATGAGCTTTTCGATCAGCTACAGGGAGCGGAGGTGTATTCTAAGTTGGATCTCAGACAGGGTTACTATCAATTGAGGATTCCAGAAGAGAACATACCCAAGACAGCCTTTAATTCGAGGTACAGACATTTTGAGTTTGCGGTAATGCCATTTGGGTTGACAAATGCACCGGCCTCGTTTATGGATTTGATGCATCGAGTCTTCAAGCCTTACCTGAATCAATTCGTAGTGGTGTTTATCGATGACATTCTGGTATTTTCTAAGACTCGAGAAGATCATGAACGACATTTGAGAATAGTGCTGCAAACCCTAAGAGAACATCAATTGTATGCGAAATTCAGTAAGTGTGAATTTTGGCTGGAGGAAGTGGCATTTCTGGGTCATATAATTTCTAAAGATGGAATCAAAGTAGACCCAACTAAGGTGGAAGCAGTGTCAAAATGGAAACAACCTGAGAATCCAACGGAGGTTCGAAGTTTCTTGGGTTTAGCTGGTTATTACCGTCGGTTTATTCAGGATTTCTCCAAGGTAGCGGGACCCATGACTGAGTTGACTAAGAAGCATAGTAAGTTCATATGGGACGCTAAGTGTGAAAAGAGTTTTCAGGAGTTGAAGAGACGGTTGACTGAGGCACTAGTGTTAGCTTTGCCCAATGGAAGAGATGGTTATGTGGTGTTTACAGATGCGTCGAAGGAAGGGTTAGGTTGTGTGCTAATGCAAAATGAACGGGTTATAGCCTACGCTTCACGGAAGTTGAAACCTCACGAGCAAAATTATCCAACCCATGATATGGAATTAGCTGCCGTAGTGTTTGCACTACGTAAGTGGAGACATTACTTATATGGGGTGACGTTTGAGGTTTTCACTAACCATAAGAGCCTTAAGTATCTATTTTCCTATAAAGAATTGAATCTGAGACAGCGTAAATGGGTGGAGTTTTTGGAGGATTATGATTGCACAATTAAGTACCACCCTGGGAAAGCTAATATAGTAGCAGATGCTTTGAGCCAAAAGGTACAAGTAGTTGGCTTGATGGTGAAGGAATGGCACATGTTAGAAGATATTAGTGTTTGGAATCCCTATCTACAATCTAACAAGGTTGTGCTGGAAAACATTGTACTGAGATCTACACTACTGGATAAGATTAAAGAGGTGCAAAAGACGGCTCCCGAAATACAAAGGTGGTTGGAGAAGGTCCAGAAAAAGGAGATTCTAGATTTTAATATCGGAGAGAAAGGAGTTCTTAGGTATCGAAATCGAATAGTGGTACCGAAGGATGAGGAACTCAAAAGGGAAATATTAGAGGAAGCCCATTGATCTAAGTATACGGTACACCCTGGAGGAAATAAGATGTACCAAGATTTGAAAAGTCTTTACTGGTGGGAAGGCATGAAGAAGGAAATAGCCCAGTTTGTTCAGATATGCCTAGTATGCCAGAGAGTTAAGGCAGAACATCAGAAACCTTCTGGATTATTGCAACCGTTGGAGGTACCTGTATGGAAATGGGAGGATATTACCATGGATTTTGTGTCGGGACTACCAAAGACACAAAGAGGTCATGATGCGATTTAGGTTATCGTAGACCGTCTGACTAAGTCTGCACATTTCCTGCCCATAAGCATGAAATATTCGATGGAGAAATTGGCTAAATTGTATATGGATGAGGTCATAAGGTTGCATGGTGTCCCTGTGAGCATAGTGTCAGATCGAGATCCGCGGTTTGTGTCGAGATTCTGGCAAAAGATGCAAGAAACATTAGGGACTAAGCTAAATCTTAGCATTACTTACCATCCTCAAACTGACGGTCAATCAGAAAGGACTATTCAAACTCTTGAGGATATGTTGAGGATTTGTGTTCTGGATTTTGGGGTTGGTTGGAGTCAATATTTGACCTTGGTAGAATTTGCTTATAATAATAGTTTTCATTCATCCATACAAATTGCTCCATATGAAGCTCTTTATGGACGTAAATCTCGATCACCGATTTATTGGGATGAAGTAGGGGAAAAGAAAGCCTTAGATCAAACTACAATCCCTTGGATGGAAGAAGCTCGAGAAAAGGTCAAGTTAATTCGGCAGACAATTTTAACTGCCCAAAGCCGTCAAAAAAGTTACGTGGACAATAGGAGAAAAGATTTGGAGTTCGAGGTAGGAGATCAAGTATTTCTTAGAATACCCCTTTAAAGGCGAGCTTGATGGCAGGAAAAGGAAAGAAATTACAGCCAAGATATGTGGGACCGTACACCATTCTTGAGCAGGTCGGAAAGGTAGCTTATAAGTTGGATTTACCAACCAGCCTATCCCGTATTCATAACGTGTTCCATGTGTCGTTTCTTAAGAAATACCACCCAGATCCATCTCACATACTCCAACTAGAAGATATAGAACTTGATGAAGCTTTAACCTATGAAGAGAAACCAGTGAAGCTTTTAGACCGAAAAACCAAAGAGTTGAGGAATAAGCAAATCCCTTTAGTGAAGATCTTGTGGAAGAACCATGATGTCGAGGAAGCTATGTGGGAAGTTGAAGAGGATATAAGGAGAAAGTATCCTGAGCTATTCGTTAATTCAGGTATGAATTTCGAGGACCAAATTCTTTTAAGGGGGGAAGGTTGTGAGGACCCATACCATTTTTCATATTTTTGGTTAAATTAAAAATTTAACGTCGCCAAGGTGTTTATATGGTTGTTTACTTCTCAAAGTGTTTTGTTTTACCTATGTTGTTTTACAAGTCTAAAAACCCTAATTTGAAATTTAAACCCTAGTTTGCTTCGAAAACCCTAAATCTTGAAAACCCTAAATCTCGAAAAAACCCTCATATGGGTGTGAAAAACCCTAGTTTGGTTTCGTTAAACCCTAGTTTTGAAAATGAATTTAAATATTGTGTCCAACTACGAGTTTGTTATCTCTTTGATTTTATGTGTGTACATGCATGATTAAGAAGAGTGATTAAGATTCCTAGGTGATTAGTAGTTTAAGTAGGTGTCATTAAGCTTTGATAGACTAAGTTGAATTCAGCACCTATGGACTAATTTGATAGGAAAGAAAATTACTTGGGCAAGAGTGGACGTTAACATAAGTTGGTAGGTTAATAAAGCATGATAACTTTGACCAACAATTGACTAAGCCCTAAATATCTAATTGATATCATCCTTGAGCTATTAATAGCACAAAAAGGGCCTTCCAAGCAAGGAAAAAAAAGAGAGGAAAAACCGTGGGAAAGAAGAAAGGAAAAGAGGGAAAAAAAAAGAGAAAAGCTTGGGAAAGTTTGCAAGTTCAACCAATCAATCTTGAGTTGGACCTAGGAAGTGAAGCTTGCACTTGGGAGCTTGGGGTTGCACCAAGAACATAAACTATAAAGGTTTTCCTCTATCTTTACAAGCTGAAATTTTCATGGAGGTTATGAAATTGTTGGATTTTGTGGTTCTTTTGGCTTGATTCATGCTCATGCTTAGTTTTTGAAATGATTCTACGAATTGGATTGGTTGATTTCTATGTGTTTATGCCTAGCCATGAATAAGAGTTAGGGTTAGGGTTAGGGTTTTTGATTTCAAGCTTGAATGTTGGAAGTTAATGCTTGTGATTGTTGGTTAAGTAGCTTTGTTGGTTAAAGTTGTTGTGTGGGCTCTTGAATTCCCACTAGCAAGTTGGTTTAAGTTGTTATGTGGGCTCTTGGATTCCCACTCGCATGTAAGATTGTTGCTTGGCTTGATAATGATGTATGGTGTGTGATCATTTGATTGAAATGGAAACATAAACCCCAAGGAGAAACCGGATTGAGGAAGGAAATTTGGGGGTGAATTTTTCTGATTTTTGTTTAATTTCGTGGCTATGTTTTTGGCTAGTTTAAGAGCTGTATTTTGCATGATTGTTATTGCATTCGAGTCATTGGATTTGCATGCGTGCGTTTTGGGTTGAATGCAAGGCATTTGGGCGAAAACAAAAAAAAAAATAGAGTTGACCAAGCAGCAACTTTGGCTTCATTTTTCGTGTTGATCCTTTGTGATTTGGCTTTTGGCAAAAACGTGAAAGTTATAGCCATTCGTTCTAGCTTTCCAACGCATCCAAAATTTCTCGATTTGGATTTGTGAGCGCTGAGTTATGATCGTTTGAATCAAGCCTGTCGGCAATTCTGACATGAAAATTTTTGGAACTCTTTCCACACTTTTGACCTAGAAATAGAGAATCTGAGCAGAAGTTTTCTTCATAAAAGTTGTAGCTTGTTCTCTTAGCTTCGAAACGGCACCTCGTGCACTCTAATCCGATACTTGTAGCCTGAGTTATGAGCAACGGCGTACAGGGTGTCATAACTGTCTTCTTCACCTTTTAGTGTGTGTTTTCCGTTTTCGTTCCGTTCTCATCCGTTTTTTGTTTAACGCCCCTGCGTGTGATCCTTTTGCTATATTAAATGTTTATAAGCGTTTCTCGAGAGTTTAGTTCATTGAGTATATGCACGTCGCGTCTGCTCACATTTGAAAATGGATTTTCCCAAATCTTTGAATTTAGAATCGAAGAGTTAATTTCTTGCATTTCCATATCTCAGGTGATTCCGTGGACATTGAAGAACGTGTTTAACCTCTTACATTCTCTTGCTTGCTCTCAACTTTTGGTGAGTGTTCAAGTGCCTGTTTTTTTTAATGCTTGGATGTAATGAATTTGTTTGAAAAGCATGCTTGTTTGATTTGGTGAACGTGTATTTTATCGCGTTCACCCTTACCTGAATTGAAGTTGTTGAATGCTTGTACTTGTGCTTGTTCTTGACATGTTAAGACCAAACGGTTGTATGTACCACACTAAAGAGAGTGGCAGGTACCTCTCCTCCCATTTTGGTTAGATTCTGATTAAGTCGATTGGAGCGTAGTCTCGTCGACTAATTTACCAAACGGTAGAATGTACCATGCTGTATGGAGTGGGAGGTGCCGCTCGTCCTGACTTGGTTTAATGATAATGCTATTTTGACGAGCGGGTCCGGTACAGGGGGTGTAAGTAGACGGGTAAGAGTAAAGTGATTTTTACGGTCTGTGAGATAGTGGTTGACGAAGTGTCAACATTCCTATTGAAATTATGGCTTGGGACTGGTCCGAAGATGGGGATGGAAATTTGAGAAAGGTGGAACGGCAAATTGTATCCTTTTTTAGTGATTCTTTTATATTGTCTTGTATGATTTCCAAGTTTTCTACTGTTATTGTTTTGTTGAGACTTGTTACCGCTTTAATCTGCTTGTGCATGAATTCTTGACCTCACTGGGCTTTGCTCACCCCATAAGCTTTGTTTTCCTTAACAGGTCTGGAAGTGGTGCACGAGAATCGAGGAACCTAGTACTTTTGTAGAATTACCTCTTTTGTATAAGATTAGAATTAATGGCGACTTTGACAGTTTATGGTATTTTGGAGTTATTATCAATGTAACCTTGATGTACTTTTGGGGGTTGTATTATGTGGGAATTTGTCAGTGATTTTAATACCTTTTGACGATGGTTTCATGGGTGATTGTTTCGAGTCATGGCGAGAGTTGCGCAGGCGGTCCACTAACCCCTTTGGTTCGCCTTTGGTGAAGGTGGGGCTGTCACAAGTTTACCCCATTGTCCTTTCTGAAATACGTTTTTAAGGCTTAGTAAAGTGTTTCTTTCTATATGAAAATGGATTTTGTATGGCTATATTTGTTGCACATAAATGTTTCTTGTTATGAAAACTATATGTATATGAAATGTTCATGCTTATTGAATGCTACTTAATTTTATTTGATTAAATGTGAATGTTGATGTAATGACTCCAATGGTCACAACATAATTGGAAGGAGCTATTGTCCTGCCAATGTCAATGTAAAGTGAAGTACAGTAAATTGCAATGTAGGTCAAAGCATACTCTAGAAGTTCCTTTGACTGCTTGTTCTAGTGGGGTTTATCATTAGACTGAGTACTCAGTGTCGATGAAGGCGTATAACTATTAAGAGCCATCAAATATTTACTAAATGTTTATATATCATTTCAATGTACAAAGAATGATTTCTTTTGATATAATTTGTATGTGTACATGAATATCTATATGCAATTATGTGACTATATATGTATATATGTAACATATTTGGTCCAACAAGGGAGGTATGTTTTAATCATTAAGCAAGTTGATGCTCATCACAATACCTTAATATTTTATGCAGAGGACGAGTACGTGTACGAGTTAGTTGAGACTGATAGTGACTGGCACTGATAGAGCTGGATTGCTCAACACACCGTGAAACTCAAGGAGTAAACCCCTCAAACCTCACAAGACATCTTGCTTTGTTAATCCGACCCTGCGAAGTACACATAAATTTTGAAACATTTAAAGGTGTCATAGAACTAAATATAACTTCAACTAGCATAAGTAATGGTGTACTATGAAAAATCAAACTTGTCTATTTGTGGTCGATTGCCACTTATTACAATTCCTTAAGCATAACTAAAAATAAAATTCACTTCAAAAGTGGTAAACTCAATTATTATGTAAACTTCTAACAATACACCACTTATTCATCTTCCTCTTCCACAAGTACTAACTCATGCTCCTTATAATTGTTTGTAAAATTAGTGAGAGGGGGAGGGGATGAGCATTGGCATACTCAGCAAGTATTACCAACTATTCTTGCCGGATCATACATGTTACATATACATATAACTTGCACCCAAAACCACCCATACTTCATATTCACAATTTAGTTTTTACAAAAAGTCATTGTGTTCGTATTCAAATTCATAGCACACATAAATATAGAATTTGAATTCATAAATCACAAAATTAAATCTTTAACTTAATCAGAGGATCAGGGATTCATCAGTTTCCATGTGCACAACCTAATGTTTAACCCCCCCAGAGAAAGATCATAGTTCAAATTTGAATTCATAATCATATAAGTGGACCTGGTCCTACCGAGTATAGTCATGATCATAATTAAGCATTGTTCATTACATTTACAAATGCATTTTCTTTGTTCATTACATTTTTTTTCTTTGCATACTTCAAAATACTTTATACACATAAACATAATAGTTGCACTTCCAAATAACATTCAAACTAATCGCATATGATTTGGATTTTCATATACAAATAACACTTAATTTTACAAAACTTTACTTTTCAAAAACTGTTTGAATTAGTTGTTTTTGGGGTTGTTTTTTAAAAACAGCACTGTAGCATTTGGGATGTAAAAAAACTACTAGTCTTTCAAAAACTATAGTAGCTATTTTTCAAAAACTTTTTCAGGGTTGGGGTTGTTTTTCAAAACACTACATATAAAATGAAAGATACCCCATAAATTACCCCAAATAATTTTTTTTGGCTCTTTAGTAGTCATTTAATTTCAAAAATACCCCAAAAAATTATCCCAAATAAATTTTTAATTTTAAAAATGTTCCAAAACATTACAACAAATAAATTTTTAAATTTAAAATTGCCCCAAAAATACGCTAAATAAATTTTTAATTTTAAAAATATCCCAAAAATTGCACCAAATAAATTTTTAATTTTAAAAATGCCATGAAAAATGCCCTAAATAAATTTTTAATTTTAAAAATACCCCAAAAAATTATTCCAAATAAAATTTTTATTTTAAAATGCCCCAAAAAATACATTAAATAAATTTTTAATTTTAAAAATGCTCCAAATAAATTTTTAATTTTAAAAATGCCCCAAAGAATTACTCCAATTAATTTTTAATTTTAAAATGCTCCAAAAAATTACTCCAAATAAATTGTTAATTTTAAAAATGCCACAAAAAAATACTCCAAATAAATTTTTAATTTTAAAAATGCCCCAAAAAATATCCCAAATTAATTTTCAATTTTAAAAATGCCCCAAAAAATACTCTAAATAAATTTTTAATTTTAAAAATGTCCCAAAAAATTACCTCAGATAAATTTTTAATTTTAAAAATGCCAGAAAAATTGTACCAATTGAATTTGTAATTTTAAAAATGCCCCAAAAATATCACAAATTAATTTTTAATTTTAAAAATGCCCCAAAAAATACTCCAAATTAATTTTTAATTTTAAAAATGTCCCAAAAAATTATCTCAAATAAATTTTTAATTTTAAAAATGCCCCAAAAATTGCACCAATTAAATTTTTAATTTTAAAAATGCCCTAAAAATAAAATTTTATTTTTAAAAATATCCGAAAAAAATTTTAATTTTAATGGGAGGGGAAGGGGGAGGGGGTGAGGGGGCGAAAGAGAAAGGGGGTGAAAGAGAGAGGGGAAGGGAGAGAGAGAGAGGGAAGGTGGAGGGGGAGGAGGTGGTGGTGGGTGGTGGGTGGTGGGTGGTGGTGGGTGATGGTGGGGTTGGGATGGACGAAGAAGGGATAATATTTTTATTTTTGTATATATAAGTTGTTTTTGAAATATTTGTTTGGATTGGTTGTTTTTGGGGTTGTTTTTGGTTGGTGTATTACTGTAGCATTTTGGGGTGTGAAAAATAGTTTTTCAAAAACAGGTGCAAAAACAAGCAATCCAAACAAAGCAGTGAGAAATACTCACCTCAATTTTCGATAACAACTCTTCGACTATCACTACTTGAAATTTCCACTCACCTGAGCCTATAATAATGTAACAATGTCATTTAGTAGTATAAATTAATTTCCTTAACCATGTCAAGTCATATCGATCTTGTCACTTAATGATTACACCTATACCATACTTAGCCAAATATTTTCCAGATTTGAGCATAGTTCAATATTTTAGCTATAGCTCAAAATTTATACGTCAGATTTACACACAAAAGGTATTATCAGAAACTAGACTCAAAATCTTTAGCTTTCTAGCTAAAAAATCAACCTCAAATCTAACTAGATAACAAGCATGCAATCTGTCTATTACTTGCTTTAAAGATCTAACTTTCAAAACCAATTCAATTAAAGATTTAAACTAACATCTTATTTAGCATCTTAAACCACATTTTTCACAAGTTTAGATTCATTAAAAGTCAATTTTGTCAATATACTCCATGAAATTTTAATCCGTGACTTACACAACTTACGCAAAAAACTTCCAAATTTAATGCGTCGTATAAGTCTCATGGCACACATCCTAAAATACATAGTTTCATACCCAAAAATTTCAAGTTACTCTTACACATAAGCTATTTTAATCATATGGTCAGATTTCATAAAGATTTTCATAAAATTCATGACTCAAGCCTTCAAAAATCAAGCTTCCAAAATCTGCCCAGAAACCCAATAGATTGGGAAACTAGTTTTTCCAAATTCAAGAAACATATGAAACATTTTCCAATAGTACCAAATCCTCATAGTTTGATCCTTTATCACCTTAGAATGGTTGTTTTTAATCTTTCTTGAAAAATTAATGGCTAAAAATGGGTATTTCTTAACTCACAAACAATCTTTACACAGAACTGTTAGCACAGAGTCAGATCTATTTTGAAAATCAAAAAGGCACATTAGACTTCAAATTTTTGGATGAAAATTTATACACAAACCATATATACACATACCTATAATCTCTCAAAATTTTATGGAAAACAAAGGCCTCTATGATGGTTAATAGTTTCAAGAATTTCACTATAGTGATATGTGAAAAGTGTAACTTTCATTCCTTGGCTTTTGAACAATCAATCAAATTTTTCTCTAACCACGTAATATTCATAGATCTCACTAATAGGACAAGATCAAGATCATCACATGATTTTTCTAATAAAATCCACAAAACCATAATTGTTCCTAATATTTCAAGTATTGGAGGTGTACCTTGTCTATAAATACTTGATCTCATTGATCTTAAACTACTTGGAACACCACGGCCTCCTCAAGTCCAACTGCCACTTACTCTTCCCTTTCTTTACATTTTTCTAAAAATTTTTGTAAGAAGAAACTGCTCAAGTCCTCAACCCTAGGTATATTTGTAGAAAATACTCAAGACATAAATCCTTTTTAGACTTAGGGCTTCCTTTTCTTTCTTGTACCAACCAATACTTGGGAATCCCTTTTGAATACAACCCATAAATTTGTGTAAATTCTTTTTCTTCATTTCTAGAAAATTCATTTCTCCTTTTTTTTTCAGCTGAATTCCCTATAAATTGGCTATCCAAAATTAAAGGGCCTAACAACCCTAATTTACTCTTTTTCCTAAACACTTTTAGGCTATTATCTTTTTACATTAATAACAACAATATTCCATATAAAATAAATTCTTCCTACTAGAAGAAAATATTTACACATTGCATAATCTTATTTTGAATAAATACATAAATATTTTGACTAGTAAAAGTTGAGCTTTCACTAACTGAAAATACAAGGATTATTTCTTCGAACAATTACACTTTGAAACATATTTGTACTTTGAAAACATATTTTTACATATTGATTACTTCATTAAATATATTTTACAGCCAAAACACATTTACCGTAAATAAACAATTAAATAACAATCCTTTAAGAAATCATTCTTATAACTATTGAGAAAATAATTTTAGTTGACTACCAAAAGTGCTTTCTTCATCTCTAGGAAAGTCATGAGCATAATATGTATATCATTTTTATTAAATAAGATAACACACACTACTTTTTCGAAGCAATTGTCAATAATTTTCCCTAAAGAAAATCAACTACAATTTTTTTTTAAAGAAACAAACCAATTCCTTGTGTTATGTAAAATCATTTTTCTTTTGCTCCGAGCATCTGGTATCCAGGGCCACTGCCCTAACTAATCTGGATTTGACTCGGATATCTTGACTAATCTGGATTCGACCCGGATTGTAGGGCCACTGCCCTAACTAATCCGGATTCGACCTGAATTGCGCCCGCAGAGTCCGACTCTTGTTCGGGTGCACCCACAGAGTCCGACTCTTGTTCGGGGATAAAGTCTAACCCTTGATTGTTTAATTTTGACGCTTACGACGAGAGTCAAACCTTTGATCTTGTGTAGCATTTACAAACCGTTTACTACTTGTGCCCAACCATTGGGTTATGTAAAATCATTTGACTAAAATACATTTTAGTAATATAACCTTATTAATTTTATTAAAAGTCAATTTCCTCTAAAAAATATTTTACTATTCAAAAACACTTCCTTTATCTCTTTTCTTTATAATTACTAGTAAAATCATAACTTAAATTAATTATATTCGCTTCAAATAAAAAAGTCGCCATTGCAAATATGACCATTCAAAATCAATAATCGTTACTAAATGTCTAGAAAATTTTAGATTATTATAAGAAAATACACCCATACTTTTCTACAGCAGTCATCAATAAAGCTGACAAAATACCTGCATTCATTATGGGATTCAACTAGAGAAGGACCCCACAAAATTGAATGGATGTAATCAACGATACCCGTCGATGTGTGCCTACCACAACTGAATTCGACCATGCACTTCTTGCCCATGACACAATTCTCACAGAATTTTAGTTTTCGAGTTTCTCTCCCCATCTAACAACCTTTGTTTACTCAATATTGCCAGCTTTTTCTTGCTCATATGTCAAGCTGTGATGCCACAATTCTGTACAGTCATCATGCTGCTCTAATGAACTAGAGACTGCCACTCTTCCCATCACTAAATTTCCTATCAAGATGTAAACACCATGCTGCAATTTACCCTTCATTACTATTTAGAGTACCCTTAGAAACTCTAATCTGCCCATTTTCACTAGAGAAACTATACCTTTGTTTGTCAAGAGTTCCCAACGAAATTAATTTTTTTTCATAGTTTAGGAACATACCAGGCATCGAATGTTCTGACCATACCATTATACATCTTAATCTGCACCAACCACTGCCTTCGACACTAAGCTCTTCCTCATCTCCCAGTTTCACATTGCCTTTCCATGCCTTGAAGGAAGTAAACAACTTCTTTGAGTGCGTCATGTGATAAGATGCACCAGTGTCCATGACCCAAGTATTTGTAAAGCTTGAGGTTAAAACTGTCAAAACATCATTGCTTCACCTTTGTCGAAATTTCCGGTGCTACAAATACAATTCCTTTGCCATTCGATTCCTTCTTTTTGTTTCCCTTCTTACATAGTGGGCAATCTCTTCTAATGTGTCCATTTTTTTACAGTGAAAGCATCGAGGCCTACCAGACTTTGATTTTGGAAGCAACCTACTCCTTTTATCACCATCCCTCTCTTTATTTCTGGCCCTGCTAAAAATCAAACCTAAGTCTGAGTCTTCTTTATTAGAGCTAGAGACTTTTTTCTTCAATTCCTTTGATTGCAAAGCATCCTATGCATTACTAGCAGACATAGTCTCTCTACCATACAGCATGGTATCAACAAAATTCTCATATAAATTAGGCAAGGAACATAGAAGAATGATAGCTTGATGCTCATCATCACTTTTCACCCCAACACCTTGTCCGTCTAGTATTATTCAGTTAAAATTATCAATATGATCTTTTGTCTATGTACTTTTTGACATTCACAAGGTATACAAATGCTACTTTTAATATAAATGATTTGTTAAGGATTTTTTCTGATACTTACTTTTCAACTTCTTTCATAACGATGCAGTAGAGGTTTCATCAACCACCTCTCTCAAAACTTCATCAGTTAGAGCATCCATAATGGATTACACCCTTCAGGGTGTAATCCACATGCCATATCAGCATCCCATTATTCCCTCTTTTATTACATTCTCACCTACAATGGATTACACTCCACAGAGTATAATAGGATTGGTCCACATACCACATTAGCATTCCACTATACCCTCTTTTAGTATACTCTCTCATCTATTTTATTTTAATAATACACAACTCACATACAGTAAATAAATAAATTTATTATTTTAACATCAATTATTTTTAGAAATAAATTATTGACTTTCATTAGAATTTTTTACTTTTTAGATTTTGTATTTGCTAAAAGATAATATTATTAATTTGTGATTTTTAATAATAAATATTTTTATCTCAGAAAAATAATACATTGGTATTTTTCTAATAATTAGATGATGGATACATGGGAATTGGATATGGAAAATGTGGTGGATTTTGAAATTTTGATGGATGATTGGAATTGGGTAAATGTGGATAATTTGGAATTGGAAATGGATAATTTGGGTAATTTGGGTAATTTTACAAATTTTGGTGGTTTTGATTGTGTGAAGAGGATGAATTTTCTATATTTGGACTATTTAACATATTTCTAAAACTACTAGAATTCTCATCCATAATGACAAAATACTGAAATTAAAAAAAAATGTAATGAAGTGGAAGACAATGAGTAAGGGAGTAGGAGAAATATGATATTGAGAGGTGAAATAAAAAAATAGTGTGTTGTGATATTTAGAGGCAGAAAAAAAAATTCCCATTAGAAAAGTACAATGTTTACGTTTGATATTGAGAGGAGAAATATTACCGTTGCTTTGCTTTCTTTAACTGACTCATGTCCAACGGTTCCCACCTTCAGCCCCATTATACCGTTTAATCTACATTGTGCGTCTTATGAGCATTACACAGCTCCAATAGGGAGCTGTGTAATGCCAGTGTGTAATGGGGGTATTATACCCCGCATTATACGCCGTTGGAGTTGCTCTTAGACTCAACAGAATCACCGCTATGTGCCCTCGTCAGAAGCTGAGTCTTCTCCTCCTCCTTCAAACTCACAGGCAATTTTTCTTCTCCTTCTAGCACACTACTGCACGTCCCTGCTAAACCAGAAGAGCCCACATCTTCACCTTCCATAGAGTGAAATAATTCGATCCAATGAATTTGTCAATATCAAACTTATAGGTCGACATCTTCAATCAGCAAAAGAAACCCTAGTTTCTTAAAATCGGATAGGACTTATCTAACTTAGCTTTGATACCAATTGTTGTGCAAACAACAATATAAACAAGAGTAACAAATTTCAATAAAAATAAGAACACAGGAGATTTTCATGGTTCGGCCAATATGACCTACATCCATGGACAGAGAGAGAATCCTTATTTCTTGAGAGAAACTGATACAAAATATATATAGAGTAAATTTAAAACTGCCTATTTGTATATAACCCAATTAAAGTGGGACAAACCACATTCCGGGCTTTGTCCCTGCACCTCTAAATGTGGTCAATGGTTATAATTTGGGTCGGTTCATAAAATTCAAGGCACTCAACATTTATTAACTAGATAAATTTATAATTTGGATAGAGTTTTAACTATGAATTACCTGGGTTTGAAAGTCTTAGCTGATTTCCAGTGTTTGAAACATCATATTAATTTGCTACAAGTCATACGCCTTAAATTTAATTTATTTTTTGATTAAATTGCATCTGTATCAGTACCACTGACCTCACATTATAGAACCAGCATTCTGCAGATTCTTCAAATCTTCTTCCTTTTATAAGATTATTGGTTCCATCAATTCTACATTAAGTTTTTTTTCAACTACTTGCTCTTAACCAATACACGTTCAGACAAACTCGTACTTTATTGGAGCAAGCACACACAATAACACTACTCAGTAACTGTTGCAGCACATGGAGAATTAAGGTCTTTAGTGACTGGCTATTCTATACCATCATTTCTTTGATGTAAAAATGATGATGTATCAGTTGGATTCTAATTGTTTTATAATCAAACACAAAAAGTAGATTTGGATCAAGTACTTAACATTGCAATCGGACAAACTGGGGCTGACAGCTCTTTCTGTCTCACTTTAACTTAAACTTAGACTAGACAATCCTCCTAAATTGCATCTATCCATATGCTATTACATAGTGATTAGCAAGTTTCTTGTTCTCGTTTCTCTTATAAGACATGGATAAAAAGTGTGTATAAAATGTGTTTCTATCTGCATCTACTAATCCCAAGATTTGTTAGGGGAATTGGTGGGTAAATGTATGGGATTCCCCACCCTTGCCCGTTTGTTATTTCTAGTTGCGTCATTTATTTTACTCCCTCCATTCTATTTAAATGATCTGAATAATCGATCTCTTAGATTAAGAAAGTAGTTAGTTTCTAAAATTCAATAAAAAATTTACCTGACTTGTCAAAATTACGCTTTATCTTCTTACTCACCCATATCTGCTTGTAATTAATGCCTGTAATTACTCTTTCCCATTTACTCTCTCCCGACCAAGAAAGTTGAGAGTATAAAAAAGGATAAATTTGAAAAGGACTTCATAAATATTTTCTTGATATAATGAAAGAACAGATAAAAAGAAACATGAACTGGGGATACTTAAACAGGAATGAAGAGAGTAGAGTGTTTTTTCATCCTGCACGTCAATATTGATCTTTTCGGCTGGCTCCCTGTGGATGATTGGATCCTTTCAAAGCTCTTTTCTAGAGGTGGATATGACCAGCTAGTTGAGCCACACTATTTCACTTTGACTTGCTGTTTTTACCTGACAGATATGAAAAGGAAAACTGATTACGAAGTTTACTATTCTTGAATTATAAGTCTTCTAAATTTAAATTTTCAGTATGAAGTTTGTTACTCTTTGAATAACATGTCTTTTTGAAAAGGAGACAAGTGAACTACAAATTCTAAAATCATCCTAGAGTTGAACTTTTAGATATATTATGGTATACAAAAGCAAATAGTGAATCTAGCCTGTCCAAATAAAAGAAGGGTGAGTGTCCTACTATGCAAAGGGATCTCATGGTACTAGTCAGTTGGAATTCTTGAATAAAATTGGAGGAAAAAGAATAATTAGGGGGTATGCCCGGTATTCAATGAGGTATTTCTTCTCTTCTGAATTATATAATATCCAATCCCTGCTAAAACAATAAAAATGATAAAACCATCAGCCACCCCTATCACAATTACAATCCATTTCTTCAATCCAGAACCCTTGCCATGGACCTGATCACGAGTTCCCTTCGGCATTTTAACCAAATAACTGTCAGTGCTTCCCCTCTGGACCTGCTTAACTCCCCTAACCAATCCATAGAGAAAACATAGCTGCAAGTTTGAATCAGCTTCGGCTGACGAGATGTATAAGGCAGCAACACAAGTACAGTTATCTAAACACAGATTAGCACATGTGTCTTTGCTGACACTGACCTTGCTAGGGATTTCTGACCTCAGAATGCTCGTAACGCCTTGCAGCTCAACCATCTCTGCCTGGTTCCTTCCACACAGCCCTTCAGATATGCCATCAGTACTGCAATCAGGAAGTGACCCCCCACCTTTTGTCATTAGCCGAATGCAAGAGCAGGCATTGGAGAATGTACAAATTCCATAGGGATTGCAAGCCAAAGGAAGATCACATGTCCCATTGAGTGCTTGATAGGAAGCTTGGAACACTTGTCTCTCAGCTGAGTAATAGTAGAGTCCTAGATTACCAGTGGTATTTCCCAGTGCTAGAAACCTCAGGGGCTGAAGCTGTTCTGAGGTAATCTGAGCCACTTTCTGGAACTTACCATTGAATATTTCAAGTGCTTTGGAAGTCAATTCTATATATGTAATGTTTTTCTCACCATAAGGGTACGGCGTAAATTCCCAATAAGAATACTTCCACTTGCCAGAATTCAAATACAGTACAATCTTATCGTACTGAATTTCAAACGAGTAAAACAAACTTGAGTTGTTGCCAATGAAAGACGTTAGCCGAGTCCTTGAACTTAGCCTTTGCCCCTGAAGCATTACATCAGTTGGGAAATTGAAAGTTTGCCACTTAATCAAGTTCAGAGGATCTACTAAAATGAGATTACCTGTCTCTAGCAAGTGCAGCCTCTACAGAAATACAGAATTTGATGGAATATCAATCAGATAGTAGTACATCAGGATTGAAGAATGAGCATATATTTTGTCAAAGAAAAGATCAAAGTCAGCACAATCACCTAGCTAAGTAAGGATCTGCATAGCAGTATTTACCTGGACGCCTTGTCCAGATGTTCCACTCCTCCATCCAATTCTTTCTTTCTGACCTTTCAATTGCAGATCTCCATCCTCCGTGAACTCGAGCATGCATTTGTCTGCCGTGTAGAATCGAGAGAAATGACCAGAACTCCATACCTTAACATTTCCTAGGAAGATATCTAGTGAACACGAGTATTTTTCATCCAGAGCTTCAACACTAACTGCAGTTCTGAAGTTGGGCTCGGTTTGGTCAGTTTCCATAATGAAAGCTCTCCCCACGAATCCGCTGCTGTATGCTGGAGGTATATCAAGTGTCACATGGTAGCCAACGAGAACATCAGAGTCACAATAAGCACGGAAGAAAAGATGAACAAGGAAAACAAGATGGCAAAATTTCATTTCAAGATTGGATTATAACAGCAGTGCATATTTTCAGAGGGGGGGCAGCTCTGGCACATTAGTTTAGGGATCTGCTTTTCTGGTGGAAGCAATAGAAATGAGTGGAAGGAAAGTTGGCATGCTGCCATGACTACAATTCACAGATTCAGACACAGCCTAAAAGCATATTTGTCTAGTTGCCTCTTCATTGTTGCTTTTCTTTTGGTTGGTTATTTATTTATTCCCATTCAATTTTTAACTAATTATCTTATTACCAAATAAATAAAATAAAAAAACAGCATTATTATCTCTTAAATAAAGATTATAATTGTTCAACTCTCAAAATGATTTTACTTCTAAACGTTTCTCCTAACCTTATCTCCTACTATTCCTGATTCTTTCGCACTATATTTTTGATTCTATAGATTAAATCCTCTAGGCCAATACAAACGATCAATTTGCAAGAACGGGTTACTTTTTTACAACAAGTCGTGTGTTCGAATTCTAATATCGATGTGAGAGTTGTGTTGGTGGATGATCTGTAAGTACTTTTAGAAGTGACTTATGATCCCTAAATCCTGTATTGACCTGTAGAAAGAATAGTTTTCTCTATATTATTTCTATTGAGTGACTCTACAAAAAGGATAAACAAGTAAAAGAACTAATTCTGTAGGAGCACCACCAAAAACTCGAAATAGGTATATAGACCTTAGAAGATACTCGTTACTATCTTATTCTGCAGAAATCGACCTTTACTTCCGTTTGTAATGCAAGTTAAGGTAAATAACTATCATTTTTCGTTAATTTCTTTCCCCCATTTTTGGGTCGTAGCATGGCCAGGACTATTATTGAAGGACAGTTGTAAGAATAATTAGAGTCAGAAAAGTTGCTTAATATATAATTGAACCAGCAGTTAAGATTGTCCAACTTTCCAGCTCTATCAGGTACTGTGATTTTATGGAAAAACAAAGAGTGAGCAGGTAGAGGTGGTGCAGTAGGAGTGAAATAGACCGTGATAGGACCCTATGTGTGTAAAGGGTCAATTGGATGCATCTTCTTTAAGGCGGGAGCGTGCAATTCCCTTTATGAGTGTGGTGGATTGAGATCAGGCCCTTTCTGTTTGTGGAAGCTGACGTCATCGTGCCGGCATCACTACCTGTGGTCTTTGCGTTGTGGTGACACCAACTCTCGCGCATGAATGACGCCTGAAATGTTTGGTGGGAAAAAATGCCCTAAATCTATTAGCATACTGGAGCGCAAATCCAGCAAGAAATAGCAGAATATGTTACTCATAATAATCACAAATATTTGCTTATGCTTATCATGAAACAAGGAAGAAAACTAGGGATGGCATGAAACAAGGACACGACATGAACATGATAGAAAAATATTGGAATCAAACACGATAAGCAATAATTTATGTCAAAAATATATATTGATACATAATACGACAATGCGAATAGAATGGGACATAATTGATTAATCCATGCATTATCACTCATCACGATTAATCTATTACTAGAATGTTAAGAATTTTGATAAAAAGTGCTATTCTGTTCCCCTCTCATGCTACACCAAAATAAATAGCTTCCCTTCAAATCTTAAAGTTTAACTAAAATCATAAATTGACCTTCTAGAGTTATATTTGCAAAATATGTAAATCCAGACTCCACAAATTCACATTATAAAATTTTTATGGTTTTAATTTTTTTTGCTTTCTTCTTTTATTACTTTTTTTCCTCAAATTGATGAATATAGTCAAACTCTATGATTTTAAATTTCTGCCTATTATTCTTCATTCTCAATTTGATGAATACTGACCTTTTGATCAACTACTGTTTATTCATTCATTCTTTCTTTGTAAATAAATAATCCTTTGTAGGTAATTTAACATTATTCTACAAAATTTCTTATTGTTTTTGTTTGATTTTACTTTTTTTAAAACTTTTTGCTTATACTATTCTTCTATTGCTTGGATTTTCTTGTAAGATAATCGTGTTTCAATTCTTTGGAATGTTTTGCTTATAATTTTCATATAATGAGTAAATATAAGTGAATGCAATTAAAACATGACACGATGCATTGGTAAATAGGTTGGGACATGAACATGATACGAAAGCCAAATGTGTTATAAACGAGTTTGGACTTACTTTATACGAACACAATTCTGACGCAACACAAATACAAAATACAACTTGACATGACACGCTGACAACTCTAAAGAAAATATGTTGAAATCGAGTTGCTCAGTGATCAACTTGCTTAAGGCGAGTTGGCTATAGGGACGGCCCGCTGGGCATGGAATGGTCTTTGCCGTGTCAAGAATCTGATTAAACCATTGTATCTTGCCGCAACAGATCTTCTGTCCCACTTTCTGTGCCATTCTCTGTCTCACATTTTATTATATTACTATTTCTCCTTCATAAATATCATATTTTAATTCTTTTTTGTTCCCTTGCTATCAAATAACTACCAACACAATAAAAAATAAATATAACAATCTCAAAAAAAGTATTATATAATAGAAAGTTCAAAAATACATAAGAAAATTCATAAAAATCTTATTTTTTGTGTATTTTAATTTTTTGAGTTTGTTAAATTTTGTGTATTGCTATATTCTCCTTCATTTGATAGCAAGGGAACAAAAAAGAATTAAAATATGATGGTTATGAAGGAGAAATAGCAATATAATAAAATGTGGGACAGAGAATGGTACAGGGAGTGGGACAGAAGATCCGTTGCGCTATCTTGCGCGTCGGTCATTTTCTTACCCTTAACCATGTAGCATATCAATAGGTACTTTGCTTGATACTTAACTCACTTAAAGCCAGTTGGTCTAGGCCATGAAGCAACACCTGTAATGATATATGAAAGTTTATATTAGTGCACTCCTGTTGTAATCTAGAGATGAGATCTTCTCTCTATTTCACCCTCTGTCTCCAATTGTTTGCCATATTTAGGATTCCAGTTTTTCAAAAATGGTGGTTTCATGGTCATGTTAGTGGGTTTGTTTGTAAAATTGTCTTTGAAAATTCAAATTTTATATTTGAAATTTAGTATAAAATGTAGATAAAGATGGAGATAGTATTAAAAAAAGAGATTAAAGATAACTTAGATTTTGATAAGATGACAAATATATTTTGAGATATCCTAAAATAGAAAGTACAAGACATTTTTAATGGAGCGGAAGGAGTATCATTTTTAACCAATTTAGGTATTATCCTAATAATTTTTTTGTTTTTTTTTTGGGGGGTGGGGGGTGGAAGGAAGAGCTGCCCAGTGGCCACTAGTCTCTGGCCTCCACCGAGGCTGGCAATTAAGGGACATTACATCATTTTCATCATGCATGGTCCGACATTCAGTGACCTTGTAACGGAAAAGGAAGTTGTTCTTGTTAATGCTTAAGAAATGTGTTGGTGTGAATCTCTAGCATGCACCAAATTTGATAACCGAAAATTGAACATCTGAATGAATTAAGTGGCACTGAATTTTCTATGCAAAACTTGCTCCCAAAAATAAGTGATAAGCTATTCACTTATCACTAAATGTAATATACGTTCAAATGTATTAGATTTAGTACGTAACAATTCAATCACTTAATGAATTCAAATTTCAGATTTCAGATTTCAGACTTCACTTTTCAGATTTCAGTTTTATGAAACGCACCCTAAATCAAATGATGACTTAGCTATCTTATTTAAAACTATAGGGAGATTACATAGATAAATACAAAAATCACAAGATGATAAAGTGGATATTTATGCGACGATAGGGGGTAAGTGGTATTGTGATTTCATCACACGCAATTTTAGAGCATTTGTGGTTTAATCGTCACAATTGATTATGTAATCCAACCATCTACTTTACATAAAACAGAGGAGGTTATATAGCTATTTTAAAGTTATCTGACATCATACAAAACCATATGGTGATTATATGTAATTTACCCATCTACTGATGAATAGAGTCATAAAAGTTATATCTTCCAACTTATGTTGCTAAAATTTATTCTTGAAATTTAATTTATATTATATTTTAATTTGATAGTTAGAGGAAAAACAATATTTTTGGTTACATTTAAAATTTTGAATATTACCAGTTATCCACCCAAAATCCAATTATCGATGTCTAATGTATCAAAACAAAGTTTGCACAATGATGAGATGGTGGTCTTATCAAAAAAATCAAAAAAATCAAAGAAATTTTTTTTTAAAACCAAATTAGCGATAACTATCTGTTGAACACCCCTAGTCAGTTTTATATTTTTTATTGATTCTTTTTAACTTTATGAATGCCTCGAAGCGCAAAGATGTAATGTGGCTCAGGACCTGATGGATAAGATTGGAAAATATTATTCAAATACATGAGAAACAATAAGAAAATTGAGTCCAGAAGCTCAAGGATCCCTTTAATACTGTTAAAAGTGGGGCACCGGTACGACATGGTGAACTTAAGAGGAAGATGAATGAGACTTGGGAACAACTACAAATGAGTAGGAAAGCTCAACACAGCAATTCCCTACTCTAAAGCAGAATGCCTCAAAACGTGAATAAAAGACCGGAAAACGTAAAACAATTTTTTTTTTTTTTTTTTTTTGATGTTTGGGTGGGTAAATGCAAAACAACTTCCCTACACAGACACCTAACGCAAAATCACACTAGCTAAGTAGTCCTATCATAAAACAGCAAACGGCCAAATATTGCTATGGCAGCTGGATTCTGTGACGAAGTGAAACCGAACTACTGTATTTTGACAGCTTAACTCCTTTTTTTCCAATCACGCCTTCAGCTAAATAAAAGCACCGCCAAAGAGAAACCACAAAAGCACGTTTTCAGCTCACTTCAACAGAACGCACCTGACCTAATTAACCCTGCAAACATCCATTAAACTCCGCAGCCAACCAACTCTTCATGACAAAAGGGTCCAATTATTACTGCTCCGGCAATGCTGTTGCTATCAAACCCCAAAATCTTCCTGCAATAGTTACCTTAGAATTGGTGGTGTTAGAGAATTCATTGCTTCTTTTCTTTTCTTTTCTTTTCTTTTCTTTTTTCTATTTTTTGGTCAGTAGTAGTTCCACGAAGAAATTGATTTATGTGGACACTAGAAAAAAAGTAGAGATACTCGTGTATATAAGCCCATACCACACTTTTACAAGTTTGGATCTAATTCCCAGTTCTTATTCTTTCTCTTTGACAAAGCTCAATATTTCTTTGTATTTATGCTTCTTGTACTCATAAAGCAACGTAATATCATCGAATTTAGGGTCGCTTCCGGGTCACTACCCTGTTGAAGTTATCCTCTCATACGTGATTATTGAATCTTGAGAGTTATTAGCTAATGGTACATTTAATGTACTATATATGAGTCTAGCATACGGTTACTTAAAAATTGTAGTTAACTTCGAAGATTGTTTTTGGGTCAATACCCTATAAACAATGTGACTAAATGAGATAAGGCCATGGTATTGGTACACACTCCATTTTTGTAAGTGCTTTTGTGAAAACCGTTAACAATCCTCATGAGGTAATTAGGAGGCTCTAGTGTTTGGTGCTCTGAAACAACAGTATAGGCCTAATTATTGGCCAAGCTTGCCATAACAAGGCCTCAACAATTGAGTTATGCAATACTAAGTTGTAGGTCTAATTACAAGTCAGGGGTTAAACTCAATACACCTATCCTAAAATTCAAAGGATGCGTAGTAGTATACCTTTTCACTCTAGAGTCCATCTCTCTAACCCCCAATTTCCTCTCTCTCCTTTTCCCCCAAATATATAAGGGTAGAGTAGGGGTATTACAACCAAAAAGGGAACAAAAAAGGAAAAAAGCATTAAGGGTCTCAATTCCCTCTTCGATTGGAGATTAGGAATTCAAACCCTGTCCTCAAATCCCAACCCAATAATTTCCCTTCTTTTTTATTTTATTTTTTTTGATCCGTACACTTCAGTTTTTGTTCCTATATTTGAGGCTTGGGAAATTTATTCAAGTTGTATGAGGTACAATTTTTAGTTGCAAATAGTGGTGGAGCCACGACCCTAGAGTTAGGGGGGGTTCGATTTTTGATATCATACCAAATGCAATCATAGTAAATTTATAACTAAAAGACACTCATGTTAAACTTATTTTTTTTCTGTTATATAAATTAAACTTTGACATCTAAGTTGTGCTATAATATAATGGTAGTTTAGAAAAATAAAAAAAAAAGTTTAATTAGATCAAACTTTAATTTGTTTAATTTGTTCTTGGATTTATATCAATAACTACCTTTAATTAGATCCAAAACTCTCGTAAAATGCAAGAATTAAGAATTTTTAATTTATTAAGGGAAGCCAATATAAATAAGAAAGAGACTTTAAAAACTTTTAGAGAGGACAGTATAGATAAGAAAGAGAATTTCAAAAAAATTGGGGGGTAAATTTGATAAGAATGATAATTTCAAATATTTCAGGGGCGCAAATAAAGGAGGAACTTAAAAATTTTCACATTTCTATACCTAAATAAAATTTTCTCAAAGTTGAGGAGGGGCAATTGCGCACTCTCAGTTCTATTTGGCTTCCCCCCTGGTTGCAAATAGAGCTATAAACGAGCCGAGCCGAGCCAAACTTTTGTTGTTTGAGCTTTGTTCGTTTGTCGTTCGTGTTCGGCTCGTGTTCGTTCGTTAAGAATTACGAGCCGAAAATACTGTTCGAGCTCGGTTCGTTTGATTAAATTTCGAGCTCGAGCTCGGCTTGTTTAACCTAAACGAGCCGAACAAACGAGCCAAACGAACGAGCCAATTTTATGTCTAAATACTAATGAGCGTTCGCGAACAAAACTCTAAATAAAAAACTATTTTACCCCTGTTCACGAACACTAACGAGCGTTCGCGAACAAAGATCGAGCTCGTTTGATAAGCTATCGAGCCATATTTTTTGTTTGAGCTCAGCTCGTTTAACTTCTCGAACGAGCTCTTAGCGAGCTCGAACGAGCTTAAACGAGCCGAGCTCGTGAACAGCTCGTTCGTTTAACAGCTCTAGTTGCAAACATATATCGTGTCGTCTATAACTGTAATTCCACCCCTTTTTTGGGTTGGCGGGGAGGGGTTGCAGTCATTTTGCCCCTCATGGATGAAGTTATCAGAAGTAAAGAAGAACATCTTCTGGTCAGTTGGCGCCAACCACTTTGTTTATGAGAAATTGTGCTGCAGAAATAGATGTTAGTCACTTGTCATGGAAATCCTAAACTTCTACACTTATGTCATACCACTATTAATTTATTTGAGTAAACATTTTTTTGGGGCATTAAATTAATCAAATGATCAAGAACTTGAGTTATCATAGTGTTTTTGTCACGCCCCTAGCTTGTATGTGCCAGTCACGAGACATTCGGCGTATCCTCCAGCAACCCTTAGAAAATATAAGGCTACATACAATCTAACCACTAACTTAAATTGATAAATTAAACAACCATCCATAGTGCGGTAATATTCAATTAGAAATACATCACACTCTAGTGAGTCCAACCTATTAAATCCACAAGATAACTATAGTCCAACGCGAAAAACAAGAAACATAAAATTTACAAATCTCTATCTAACATGGTACTAGTAGAAATCGTCCTCCGGCTCCTCAATGTACTCTATCTCATAATCCTTGAGCTCTGCAAAATGTTAAAACGTGGGTTGAACAATAATCGCCCAGTAGATAGTACTACGCCTCTGTCGGATTATGCAATTCTTTATTTTCATAATAAAACATTTTCACACACATCCCATGCAGTATAAATCATCAGTAACTTTAGATACGTACATATGAGACAAACAAGAGTGGCAATCATTAATTGAGATTCATGGGAAACATAATCATGCTTAAAAATAATAGTGTTAAAACATTCACATAAGCTCATACAAGTACATGTAATGTCCGGCTACTGAGTACTTAGTCTAGAGATTAAACCCCTTCCAGGAGGGTGACCAATGGGTTTCATGATTACCAATTGCTCACATGACATAACATGAGTCAATCGGCTGGGTTTTATACCAAACTACCATGACTAGGTCAATCGGCCAGATTCTATACCGAACTGCCATGAACCCATATATAGTCAGGACTATAGTCCCTACAGTCAATTCCATGACCGTGTAGAGCTCTAAAAATCCATTTCACACGTCACATGCATAATTCTTTTCATTTCATAAAACATGCCACTCCAGCATAATATATAACGTATAAAATATCTCAAATTAAATTACATGATCCCTTTTTCATATAAGAACACAGAACTGACATTCATAAATTTGCAAAAATAGAACTTATAAAAGAAAGACATTTACTTGAGAACTTTATAAAAATAAGCAGTACTTGAAAAGAAATTCATATACAGTATCTTGAAAACACAGAGGGTAAGCACCACCTATCTCGAATGAACTGCTCGTGAAGCTAACCTTAATTCTCAATCACTGGTGTTGCACCTTGTGACAGCCCCACCTCCCCCTAAGGCGAACCAAAGGGTTCGGCGGACCGCCTGCCCAACTCTCGCCAGGTCTCACTACAGTCCTCAATTAGTTACAAATTAAAACTCCAATAAATAATAATTACAATTCTAAAACTCCAAAAGTACAAAATGCTAAAATCCACAAGTACGTTCCAGTAGTAAATACAACCCAAGTTCTCCAAAATATAAATTACAACCCAACCTAAATTATGCAAGATCTGCAAATAATAAATACATTACCAATTAATCCAAATACACCAAAAGTTCAACCGTCCCGGATTACAATTAGTACAAGAGATAATCCAACCAGCCACGCTAAGAAAGATCACTACATATGCTTTCCTTCATCTCGAGCCCTGGGGGGAAAAATAAAATATTTTGGGTTGAGCTAGAAGCTCAGTGAAGTTCCCAGAAAACAAGTATTTTAGAATTTAACTGTTTTATCAGAGCACGAAAATATTGGAATATTCAAATCTTTGAAATCACGTGAGAAAGTACTTTTCACTAGAAATTTCCAAGACGAAAACAATTCATGAAATAATCTAATCCATCACACGAGCACTTTGACAAATAATCAAGCACACTCACAGGACACTTTTCAATTAGGAGAGAACAATACTCGAGCTGCTTCGACTCGGAGATCAGTGCTCACGAGGAGACTTGCTCGGATTGGCTCTACTGGAAGAACAGTGCTTAATAAACATTAAATCAGTTATAAAAGGATACAGTGCTCACTTGGAGCTATTTCACTAGTCCACTTCACCTTATAACTCCTAAACAATCCCCTCAGTTCATCTGGCCATCACCTTATCCCTCCAATGATAATACTCGAGTATACCGTACAGTGCCCTAAGTACCAACCTACTCGACCGAGTCCGCTTCTAACTCGAATAGGCCGATAACGAAGGGGGAAAGGCCTTGTTCAACCAATGTGGTAAAGTACACATAGCCTACAGTCATGCGCAAGTAATATACAAACAATGGAAAAGTAAACAGTTGAACAGTTATAGACAATTAGGTCGAGTGCGATAAAGTACACACTCACCTAAAAACAAGTATTGAACACTTATGAAATCAAGTAACATCAAGTATTAATCACATAAGCATGTAATTCACATATCATATAAGGAATACTCACATGTAATAGCAAGTTAAATGGAAGTTAATTTCACAGTAATTATTTCACTTGTGCACATTGATAAATCAATATGTAAAACAAGCACATCACAAATAGGTTTATAAACAAGTGAATCAGTTTATAAGTATTTTGAAATACGGTTTAAAATACTCACAATTAATTGAAAACATTTACATTTATAAAGAGTAGTAGCAAAACACTTACAAATAAGTTAACATATAGTTTGAACACTCGAAATACTAGAAAAATATTTCATTTAGAAAAAGTAGTAACGGAATATTTCATGTGAAAACCAGTGAAAAACTAGTCTAAGAATCAAGTAGAACAAGTTTGACAAGCAAGTGGAATAAGTTTCAAAACAAGTTGGAAAACAAGTGTGAAAACAATTTTGGAAATAAGATCGAGCAATCATCTAGATATTAACAACTTAACGGATCAAGTTATTTCACACGACAAACTACATTAAGCATCAAAAGAAGTTTGTAAAGAGTTTAAAACACATTTTGAAATACTTACAAATAATTGGAAAATGTGTCATTTAAAAGAATAGTAGTAAAATGTTTCATGTGTAAATAAGTGGGGAAAACAAATTTGGACATGTTTAAAAAACTAGTTAAAACAAGTTTAGAAACAAGATGAGAGCAAATTTGAAAACAAGTGAAGTAGTAGGTTAGTAAACCATTTCACAAGTAATAAAATGAGTAGCAAGTTTGAGATGGCAAGATCAAAGTAAGGTAGTAAGTCATTTTACAATTAAATTCTAGTAAAACATTTTAGTTGAAACGAGTTGGAACACTCACCAACCACAGCGTGCTTCACTTGTCTGCAATAGATATCTCCATTTCAAGCCAAGTCCTAGAATCATAAGTTTCATACCAAACATTTCATCAAACACTTGATGTGCATAACCACTAGTTTCACACAAACATTTTATCAAACACTTGGTAGGCAAACTATCAAGTTTCTATCATCTCTTGGTGTTTTGATCATAACTAGAGCTATACTTATCGGATTGAGATGAATATTATACCTTTTCGAAGCTAAGACATAGCTCTACAATTCTCATGAAGACATCTCAACCCAGTTCCCATTCTAACTAGGTCAAATTTACCAAAACAGCCCCCAGATTCTCAAGTTTACATTTCACTACGAATCTTACTGACATGCCTGATTCAATTAATCATAACTCAACGCACACAAGTCAAATTCAGGTAATTCCAACGGCATTTGAAAGCTACAATACAAGGCTACAATTCTTAAGAAGGCATGGACAACCAATTCAGTCATCTTCCCAGTCAAACTAACCAATTACAGAGGCTAATTATCAGTTTGGACAGAAACAGGGCACCAGGGGTAACTTAGTCATTTCACATGCTACAGTGCTCAAATTCATCTGAAAATTTACAGGCAGAATCCTCACTCAATTCTCTACAATTTTCATGCTTTAGGCTAAGGCTAATTCAGCTCCCAACATCTTTGAATATACCAAGCAAATTCGGACAGAAAACGGACAGAAATTCTTGGCTGAAATTTTAAGAAGCAAAACACCAAATCCAATCCATCTAATCATCCCCAAACACCTTAAACTTAACTATCATGCATCCTGTTTGAATTTAAACATCACTAAAGCAAAGTTAAGTGACTAATTACCTTGAGAGTTGAGAGAGAAAACCACCCCAAAAGCTCCAATTCTTCCAACCAAGTTTGATGATCAAGCAACAATCTAAGCTAGGGTTTCACTTGAAGATGTTTTTCCTCACTTAAAATGGCTAAATCAAACTTAGGGTTTTAGTGATTTTCTCCTTCATGTTGCCGGCCAAGAGAGAGAAGAGTGGAGGGAAAATTAGTTCAACTTTTTGAAGATGAGAGATTAAATAGAAAGTCTTAAATCAAGGCTTTGTTGGATTGTTGACAAGTGTCATCTTCTTGGCCAAAAATAGGATAATATCTTTGCAAATTGCCATCAAATCCCTTAATGTAAAATGTGATCCACTTAATACCATATAAGTTTATGTATTTGGCTACATGAAATATGTAAAATAAAATTCCAAATTAATTTCGTACAATACATACAAAATAGAATACTTAAGGAAAGTAATGCACTTAAATGAAAATTTTATGTTACCAATGTTTAAAGAAAATGATTTGCACTTAAATGAATACAATGAAAGATAATTCATGAAAAATTTAGTGTTTCTCGCAAGAAATATAAGCAAATAATTCAAGAAATTTTGAGTGTATAATTCAAGAAATTCTGGGTCCTCACACACCTAAAATGAACATATAAGTATCCTAATTAGTTGTTATTCTACGTGCATCAAATTTCTAAATAATTCCATGATTCACGCCTGGCCAATCTACAATGAAAATTTGAAAAGGTCCCTAAAACGAAACCTTCTATTTACTTAGTTAATCATTTAATTAATCATTATTAATTAATTAATTAACCCTTCATCTATCATTAAGAATTAGTTAATCAATCAATTACTATCGAATTTCAATTAACTAATTAATTACTTACCCATTTACTTTTGGATTACTAATTATTTACTTAATTAATTATTCTTTTATTTAATTATTATTAGCTAAATAATTATTTAATTATTGATTATTAATAACCAATTAATTAATCATTTATCCACTTATTTCCATTGAAGTAATTAATTTTCTAGTATTAATAATTAATTAATTAATTACTTACCTGATTATTATTAACTAAACGATTAATTAAACGTCCCTTTACTTAATTATCATTCACTAATTAATTAATTAATTATCTACTATTAATAATTAATTAGTTAACCATTTATCTATTTATTTTAATTATCTATTATTAATTAATTACTTAATTATTCATGTACCTAATTATTATTAACCAATTACTTAATTGGTCAGCTATTATCAATAGTTAATTAATTAATCATTTATCTACCTATTTTTTTTATCCAAGTAGTTGATTATCTATTAGTAATAATTGATTAATTTCTCCTTTGCCTAATTATTATTAGGTATTTCCCATTAGTCTTATAATTATATTTGTATTGGGCCAATTTCTTAATTACCTTCAGTTATAAGACATGGACTCTCCTAAAAGAAGTTTTGGGTTTGACTAATTAAGACTAGGATATTTACAGTTTATTTAACTTGGGTTTAGTGACCAACCCATCGTCTATTTAGTTAATCAGGCCTAATCGAGCCCAATAGTCTTCTTTTTTCTTAGTCACCAAACTAGGCCCAATGCTCATTTAACAGATTTTAATTTATTAAACCCAAGTTTTAACCCACAAATATGTCGGTCCAGCCCAAACTCAAGTCCAACCCAAAAGGGTTGTTTGACCCATTTCCACACCAGAGACCTTACCCGGTTTTCGACGCAGATCCTTGACCCGTTTCTTGACCCGAATAGAAAATGGGTCTTCTCCTCCTTCTTCTTCTCTCTCTGTTTTTTTTTTAATCCGAAACCCTAGCTTCCATTAGCGCCGCCACCTTTATCACTCTTTCTCCATTGCCGGTGGCAAGGGCCACCAGTCCTTTCTTCCTAGCGGCGGCAGCGATAGCCACCGCTTCATCTTCTTGCTGTTGTAGCGGTTTCTCAGCCGCTGCAAATTTTTTTTTTCCCATTAAGCCGCGGCTGAAGCTTGCTGCCTTTGGCCAGCCATGGGTCGGCCGTTGCTGAGAGGTGCGTCGCCGGCCCTTGCTGCCATGCGGAGGGTCATTGACCCTCCCGCTTCCATGTTCAAGCGCTGAAGCTTGCTTCAGCGTTTGATCATTTTTTTTTTCACAAGTTTCCAATTCTGCATTCCAGCCATATAATTCAACCTTTTCCTACTTTTAATAACTCCAAACTTTTCCAGATTCCTAAACCTTCAATTATTTTGGTCCTTGTTGCTCAAATTCCAACCAACATAGTACAAATTTCTTAGAGCCTGTAACATACAACTTCCACTATTCTTTAACCCAAATTCATACTCGTAAGTTTCCTAAGCTAGACAAGAATCGACTAATCATAAACATAGAGTAAGAATTTAATATAACGATTCATACTAACTCTAAAGAAATCTTAAGCATGTTTAGGAAAACTTACCGGCTTGTGTGTGCGTACTCGTCAAGTCTAATTGATGTCTTGCTTGGTCGCCTACGTTTTCCTCTTTGGTACTCAGAAGGAAAATGGGGAGAAGGAAGTCACGTATGTTTCTTTTTGTTCTGGTGAGTGTTTGGGGAAGATTATCACCTGACACCACTTTTCCTAATTTTTCTCTCTTCTCCCCAACTAACTACGTAGTGGGGAGTTTTTTTTTTTTTTTTTTGCTTTTGTTTATCTCACCTTATCCATTATCCATTTGTTACAGGGATTTTACCTCTACCCTCTTATCACTTATTTTACTTTTACTACTGATTAAAATGATAAGTAGTAGTAGTAATAATAATAATAATAATAAAATATTTAATAGTAATGAGTAAAAATTACTCAAATCTTACATTTTTATAAAATAAAAAATGAAAAAAGAGATTACAGTAACTATGCTAAGCTCTAGCATGCTGAAGACATGTTGGTTTAGTGGTTAAATTCCATTTCCTCCTCCCACGATCCAACTTCTTAAATCCCACCATTTTTCTTTTAAATTTTTTTTTGAGAGCTCTAGCATTATCATATGGGGACTATTACTAAACTACGGTAGCTTCATCCACAAATTAATTTGAAGTTACAATTAATTTGTATAATTAGTAATACCTTGCATGCTTGCTATGATGGTACTATCCCAATAATAATTGTTCATTAAACTATAATATGGTTTTCTTTTGTCTTTTACTTTAGTATTTGAAAAGATTATTCAAACTAAAGTCATCAATATAATGCTCTCGAAAGTTTCTTTTGGGTTTTTAAAATAATTTATAGCTCAAACTCTGACATATATATCAGATATTAATATTATCCCATTTAGCCAAAATTATTAATACTTGTGATTTCTTTACATTTTGAGTCATCAAGGTAATATTTTTTATACACGTCTATACGCTGGCTTGTTCTAAATAAAAGCTACAAATATTACTAAAGTAAATGCCTAAACTAGATGATCCATTTTAGAAGGACAACAGAGAGAATGTATGGGTTATTGTATTTATGTCATTTAGATACTTGTTATTCTGCTTGTCCCTTCTTCTAAACTTCCCAAGAAAATCATTTGCAGATAAAAATATGCATTCTTTGAATTGAAAGCAGAACCAATAGTGGACAGCATTGAAACCTTTGAATTTTAACAATTGAAAAAATTAGATTTGACCAAAATGCTATACTTTTTGACATAAGTTTCAATAATTTGAATGGTATGTGCACTATGGATGCCTACATTACTTTTTTTTTCCTTTCATTATTTTTGGCTAAGACAAACAAATTGTAACTAGTACAATTAAAATGGATTGATTAATCCATACATCAAATTCAAGAGCAATTCTTCTTTTTTTCTTCTATGAAAGGTAGTATTTAATATTATTTATAACATGATTTATGACTCTGGAGATTATATGATTAAAAAGTGTAAACTTGAACTTGGATATTTTGTAAAAAACATTTAATCTTCTTTTTCTTTTGTATTAGTTCACAATACCTCAAAGGGTTTTTCATCTACATAATTGTTAACATTATTCAAATCTTATTAATTGATCATTATTGAATGTAATAAGTATCAATATTTAAGCTATAAGAACAATATTTAGAAAGAAATCAGAGTAAATGAGCTAGCTTAGTCTATTTATATCATTCTTGGTCACTTGATATTTTTTGTTCAACCTTCTCCCACAATTTCCCAGCAGATCACTTAATTACTAGTCCATGTATGCCTTTTTCCAATTTAAACCAGAATGAATGGTGGACAATAAAGAAATCATCAAATTTTAGCAATTGAAAAAAATATACTTGAACAAACTACTTAAGGTTTTGACATAAATTTCAATGATTTTATGTTATGTACATCAAGGATTTGACATAAATTTCAGTGATACCGTTAGACCAAGCCCTCATGGGTTGATCCTTTTATTCTTTTTTTTTTATTTTGGTTCTTTGATCCTTTTATTCTTAGAGACAATATATATGCAATAAATAGAAACTAACCAAATAACTTTGATGATTTTTTTCTCTTCTGAGACAACTAATCATCTTACTAATCAGCAATAAAAACTCAAAAAGTAGTATTCTAACTTCTTTCCTGCATAATTTGTTTTGAGGACATAATTTGTTTTATTTAAACTTTTTTCCTGCATAATCTAGATTTTAAGTATTTAGCTTTAATCGTGATGCTTACGCATCATAATAATTAATAAGTTAGTAACTCTCTCTAACTCTATTAGTCAAGAAAATTTTCACACACATGAGCCGTTAGTTAACAAATCCAAATTGTCAATAGAGTCAACTACTTCATCGTGATGGTTGAGTGGTGGTCCCTTATTTGTTCGTAGTCTTTGAGAAGCCAAATAGTGATGTGGAGTACCTTGAAGATGCATATTGGAGTAAAATGGATTGTGCAAAGTAAAAAGGTCATAGATGGATATGAGTTTAGTAGAGTTAGGCATCCGACTGAGAGTCCGTAATAGGACCCATCATTAGTTGGTTCGTTCATTCAGTTTGTAGAGTTTAGCTATGATAGGCACCAATCATCGAGCCCGACATTGGACCTGTCATTGCCTGGCATTTTTATTTCATTTATTTCTCTTTCCTTTTTGACTAATAAGTGTGATAACCTATAAATAGGTGAACCTTAGTTCATTTTTCTCATTCTTTCATCATTATCAAACAAACTTTTGTTGGGTTTTCAATAAACTGAGAGATTCCTCTCATTTTTTCGGATCTTTTGATTGGCATTTAGGAAATTGTTCATGTGATTTTTCCTTTAGGATTATGCTTCTGTATCAATTGGTGCCAGCGCAGGTTTCTCTTGGGATGGTTAATGATAATAGAGATCGTAACCCTAACCCTAATGATGGAGTCGAGGGTTTGAGAAATGAGATTGCTACACAAACCACTCGGTTGAATGCTATTGAGGAATGACCAGATTGATTGGATGCACGCAGTGAATGTAAGGTAGGAACAATCATTGAAATAGTCAAGATGCTTCGATAGAATGGCTTGCAAAACAGAAGAGATCATGATAGACGATGTGATCATGGTGACAAAGTGGCCTATGAGAGACCATTGATCCGTCAGGATCGAGAACTATCTTATACGAAATAACCTTATGATGATAGTTTTTCGAATGATGATGTGCATGTTGGAAACCCTAACCCTATGGGTTCAATAAAATCGTCAATCCAATGAATTTAAGTTGAAAGTTGATGTCACAGCCTTTAATAGAAACTTGGCATTGAAGACTTGTTTGGCTGGTAGAGATCGAACATTTTTCAATTATATGTACATCTCTGAGGAGAAGCAAGTGAAGCTTGTCGCTTATAGACTTAAGAGTATGCTCCTTCCTGGTAGGAATAGTTGTAGATGACTAGGAGGAGTCAAAGAAAGCAACCAGTGTAAGTAATGAGATTGGGTGTCATAGTATTTTTATTTTGTTTGAGTCCCAAAACTTAGCTATGAAAGCAGAGATGAAATTGTCCATTAAGAAGATTACCTGGGGTGAGTCTTCTCATAGAACTTTTGATTCTACTCGTACCCTATTCATGACAATCAAAGGGCTATTACTCAAGAGGGTCGTGGTCTGGGATTTAGAGAAGACAAATGGCCTGTCATAGAAGCTAAGGAGCCTCAATGGCAGAACAACAACCCAATTCCTCCACCCAATCCAAATCAACCTAACAACCCCTTATGTGAGACCAGTTGATGATAAATTTTGGAGACGCAGACAATCAGGACATATATCAAATAATTGTCCTAACCCCTGGAGGCAAACCAATTTAGTAGAGAATGCTAGAGATGTAGATGGTGCATTAGAGGAGGAAAATGATGAAGAGGAGTACATCTGCGGCCCTGATGGATAGGAGAATGAATAGGATTACCGGTCTTATGTGGTGAAGAAGTTGTTGTTGACCCCGAAGCACTAGGATGACTCTCAACGCCACAATTTATTTGAGATCAAGTGCACTATTCCTAGCAAAATCTATGATTTGGTTATTGATAGTGAGAGTACTGAGAATATTATTTCTAGTGCTTTAGTAGGTATTTGAAATTGCTAGTTATTGATCATTCTGAACTTTATAGATTGGGAGGATTAAGAAGGTGGAACCTGTACATGTCACTAAGCAATGTGGAGTTCCTCTATCTATAGGTAAACACTATAGGGATGAGGTAATTTGTGATGTAGTTGACATAAAGGTCCACTGGTTACTGTTAGGATGCCCATAGCAATTTGATGTTGATGTTACTTTAAGTGGTCGAAAGAATATTTTTAAATTTGTAAGAGATGAGAAAAAGATCACTTTGTTTCCTTTGAAAACTAGTGAATGTTTGGGTAGTGATCAAACTAGTAGTAATAGAGGTAAGAATTTCTTAACTATCACCCATTCGGAAGGAGTGTTTCCTGCAGATTACAGGAGCTCAAGAGAAGCCTATGCACTGGTGATAAAAGAAGTACTGACAGTGGGAGACAAGTATATTGAGATGGCCATTCCTTTACCAGTGCAAAAGCTACTTGAGGAGTTTGCAGACATCACTCTAGATGACATCCCACCTGGCTTGCCACCCATGAGGAGTATTCAACAGGCCATTGATTTTGTTCTAGGAGCTAGCCTACCTAATCTGCCACATTATAGGATGCGTTCAAGGGAAAACGAGGCATTACAGTAGATAGTGAAATATCTACTTCAGAAAGGATCAATCCAAGTAAGTATGAGTCAGTGTGCTGTCCCCCTTGTTAACCCTAAAGAAAGATGGTAGATAGAGGATATGTGTCAATAGCAGGGCCATCAACAAAATCACTGTATGTTATCGATTTCCCATCCCAAGGTTAGAAGATATGTTGGATTGCTTGTCAGGAGCGAAAGTCTACTCAAAGATTTATCTTCAGAGTGGCTGTCACTAGATAAGTATTTGACTAGGAGACGAGTGGAATACGGCTTTCAAAACTAAGAAAGGTCTTCATGAATGGCTGGTCATGCCGCTTGGGCACTCAAATGCCCCATGTACCTTTATGAGATTGATGAATGAGGTATTTAAGCCTTTTATTGGAAAATTTGTAGCTATATATTTTGATGATATTTTGATATATAGTGCTAATGAGAAGGAGCACTTAGAGACCTTTACCAAATGTTGTCTATGTTATAGGAGAATAAACTTTACATCAACATGAAGAATTGCTAGTTCATAGTGAAGAGTTGTATCTTTTTAGACTTTGGCACCAGTGATGATGGGGTACATGTAGATGACGAGGATGTGAGGGCTATTCATGATTAGTGTATGCCCAAAACTATCACTAATGTCGGCCTTGCTACCTTCTATAGAAGATTCATTTAGAATTTCAGTACGATCATAGCTTTTTTGATTGACTGTTTGAAGAAGGGCAAATTTCAGTGGGGGCTAGAACAAGAGAAAAGCTTTAATCTAATCAAAGAGAAGTTGTCAATTGCACTAGTATTGACATTTACTCAGTTTTGAAAAGTTGTTCGTGGTTGAGTGTGATGCTTCACATTTGGGTATTGGTGCAGTCTTTCCTAAGAAGGAAGACCTGTAGCTTATTTTAGTGAAAAACTCAATGAGCCGCGACAGAAGTGGTCCACTTATGACCAGGAGTTTATGCTGTGGTGCGAGCTCTAAAGCACTTGAAGCATTACCTCATTCAAAATCAATTCATCTTATACACTAATCACTAGGGGCTGAAGTATTTGAATAGTTAGAAGACAGTGAGTAAAATGCATGCTTTCTAGATCTTGTATCTCCAACAATTGCCTTTCATTCTAAAGCACCAGTCAAGATAGCAGAATAGAGTAGCAGATGCCTTGAGCGATCGAGCAATATTGTTGGTCACTTTGAATCATGAAATTAGTGGATTCGAGGTGCTTAAAGAAGTGTATGAAGGAGATGATGATTTTAAAGAAATATGAGTAACATGTCAAAGAGGATATCCCAAGGATGTCTTCCATATATCTGATGAGTATCTCTTTTGAGGTAATCGTCTTTGCATTCCTCATATGTCCTTACATGAATTGTTAGTGATGGCCTCAATTCTCACTTGGGGATTGACAAGACAACCTCTAGTTTAGAGAAAAGGTATTATTGACCACACTTAAGGAAAGATGTTCGAAAGTGTTGCACTTGTCGGATGGTTAAGGAACAAGTCCAAAATATGGGTTTGTATACTTCTTTGCCTATTCCAGAGGCAATTTGGAAGGATCTTTCAATGGACTTTGCCTACCTAGGACTCAGTGTAGAGTCAATTCTATTGTTGTTGTTGTTGATAGGTTCTCAAAAATGGTTTATTTTATCCCATGCAGGAAGAATTCTGATGCTTCTCATATTGCTTGCTTATTTTTCTGAGGTGGTTCGTTTGCATAGGGTTTCGAGTCAATCATGTCAGATCAAGATACAAAGTTTCTCAGCCATTTTTCACTAATACTTTGGAAGATATCTGAAATATCTCTCAAGTTTAGCAGTACAGCTTATCCTCAGACAGATGGTCAGATGGAGGTCATCAATCGAATATTAGGAAACTTAATTCGTTGCATTTGTGCAGAGCAACCTGGTCTTTGGGATCATGTATTACCTCAAGCAGAGTTTGCTTTGAATAATGCAGTGCAGAGCTTTATTGGAAAATCGTTATTTTTAGAGGTGTATGTAAAACTATGGCATTATGTAGTTGACTTGGTGAGATTACCCAATATTCCTGACTATAGTATTGCCACTTGTACTATGGCCAAAGATGTTCAAGATATTCAAGAAGCTGTCAAGCAGAAGCTGGAGTCGATGAATGGTAAGTTTAAAGTAGCAGTTGATAAGCATCCCTAGCTATTGTATTTGAGGAAGGTGATATGGTGATGGTGTATTTACGGCGTGAACACTTTCCAATTGGTACTTATGGTAAGTTGCAACCACGAAAGTATGGATTCTACAAGATCCTACGGCGTATTAATCCTAATGTCTATATAGTGGACTTACCAGATTCACTTGGCATTTCTCGCACTTTCAATGTTGCTGACTTGTCCATGTATCATTCATTGGACATGCCCTTGTATCTAGATGTGTCTACTAACTCGAGGGCAAGTTCTTTCCAGGTAGGAGGAAATGATGCGGAGTAGCTTGAAGATGTGTATTGGAATAAGATGGATTGCACAAGGAATAAAGATGGCAGTCAGATTTGAATTTAGTTGAGTTGGGCACCCAACTGAGAGTCGATCGTAGGATCCATCATTGGCTGGTTTGTCTATTTAGTTTGTAGAGTTTAACTATGATGGGCGCCAATCATCAAGTCTGACATTAGACCCATCATTTCCTAACATTTTCGTTTTAATTTATTTTTCTTTCCTTTTTGACTAATAAACATTGTTGCCTATAAATAGGCCAACCTTAGATCTTTTTTCTCATTCTTTCATCATTATCAAACAAAATTTTGTTGGTTTTCTAATAAACTAAGAGACTCCTCTAATTCTTTTGAATCTTTTGATTCAGATTCAGAAAATTGTTCGTGTGACATTTCCTTTGGGATTATGCATCAGTATCAAATAGACATGTTATTTTCCCACAAATATCATTATGCATTTCCTAAACAAGCAATAACATTTTAAAAATGATTACATCCATATACACAGTTAAATCTTAATTTTTTTTTCAGTTAACCAAAGGATTGAAAATGGTCATTTACTTCTTGGGAAAAATGTTCAAATTAATTTGCATTCTATCAAAAGCAAATATTTCTTTCTAAATATAGATTTTACATAAAAAAATAAATAGATTAGCCCATTTGTAATGCCTATTTCCTTAAAAAACACAACGAGATCATTTATTTCTACTTAAATGTTAAAATCAATCAATGTTCTGGCCTTATTAACTATTTTTCCATGACTTTTTTTTTTTGCTTTTATTTATGCATGCAGGATGTTTCTAATTAGGCTGAGATAATTTGGAAAAGGAGAATCAAGAGATTGGAAAAACATATCAAAGCATTATGTGTCTACAAAGAACCCAAGTCAAGTTGCCAGCCATTGCTAGAAGTACTTCAAGTGTCAAAAAAATTCTACTCCATTTAACAAACATAGTTTTCCCCTACCTCCTCAGTGTTTCTGAAGTTCCACCTATTTCTTTCTAGAAAAATTAAAAAAAAAAGCACCATTCCAGCATTCATGATGTCAATACAACTGACCTAGACTTTGTCATACCTCATTACGATTTTCCAAAAAATGAAAAAGTGTAATGAGGTATGACAAATTCTGGGTCAATTGATATGGAAAAGTGTAATGAGGTAAAACAAAGTCTAAGTCAACTGATTTCCTTATTTTTTTCTATCTCTATGGCTCTGCACCGCAAATGAATTTGTAGTAGTGCTTTTGCCTCTCAAGGAATTTATAGGATTCAAACTTTTCATCAACTCCTTTCTGAGCACAAAAGCCATAGACCACGTGGTGGAGGTGCAACCTTGGTTTTGCAGAAGTAAAGAGTCTAGCTCCAGACATCAGGACACTTATCTAACAGCATGGGAGATCTCTCTGGGGCCCCACACAACCCCTTCAATACTATTGCCGTGAAAATATTGATTTGGAATGTTAGGTATAGGGGTAGCGACGTCTTTCAAACCCATCTCCTAGAGCACATCAATGTATACAGGCCTGATATCATCATGATTGTGGAGAACAGATTTAGTGGTAGTAGGGGCTATTAAAGATTGTGAAAGACTGGAGAGGCGACTGTCCCTGCAGGCCTCGTGGGTCTGGATCTCGCGTACTTGTGGGATCCTCCTGCACCCTCACCCGATCTACCGAGCAGGGGGTCGGCGTGTGTGTCCTTAGGCGCCAAAGCCATGAGGGCTCAGACCATCCCATCGCAAGTGTCCCGTCAAGCGTGTCTTGTCGGACGTCCCATCGCCTAACTCAGATTCCAGCCCCAGAGGGTCTCCGCCTACCCACGTGTCACCATCTCCGGGGTTCCTTACCACACTTCCTTTACTATAAATACCCCTCACATTGGTGAGAAAAGGTAACAGACAATTTCCTAGCTTCCTAACAATTTCCACTTTTGGAGAAGCTCCTGACTTGAGCATCGGAGTAGACCCCGGGGAGCCCGACACTCCTCTTTCTCTTCTCCTTTATATCTTGCAGGACCTATTCGGCACCGGTCAATGTTCGCACGCAAGCCTCGGAGTGACCGATCCAGTCCGCACAATTGGCGCCGTCTGTGGGAACTTGAACATCGAAGTTTCGTGCTTTTAACATCCATCATGACTAGGTCGAGGTCTCATAGGACTGGTCAACAAATGGACCGAGATGATCCCTCGGCAGGAGGCTCCAGCCCACGATTCCCCGAGGAACCCTCACAGGTCACTCAAGATCGCCGAATTGGCCACACCCCGACGATTCGGCGATTGCCCGGCAGATGAGGGGGAAGGATCACCGAGCCTCCCAAGATCGCCAAGGCATTCATCTCCCAACGGGAAGAAATATGAGCCGCAACGGTCTCATGATCACTCTATCTCTTTGGTATCCGGCGCCCCGAGCAGGAATCCTTTTGTCCGACGGGAGAACCCAGAGGTCTCGGCCCAGGGGTCCAGATACTCCCGCTTCACCCGAATATCAACGATGAGCGCCCTCTCAACTTTAAACTGCCCACCGTCCCCTTACTATGACGGTAAAGGAGACCAAGACCACGCATGCCTTTCTCTGGCGCTTCTATACGGTCTCTGAATCCATCATGTGCGGCATTCCGCATTTCTTACAAGGGAACGCCTAAAATGGTTCCCTGGAAACTAGGGCTCAACGGTTGTCTTCTATAGAGCCTAGTAGATCTCTTCGCATCGGTTCGTCTACCATCACCAAGACTTCGGCGTATCTTATGAATGTCCAGCGAAAGAGACGCTATGGTCAGATATGACTCGCTTTTTCGTCCAAATCTCCGACCCGAGGAGCAGGTCACCTTGGCAGCCTTTATTCACGGGCTTCAGCCAGGGGATTTCAATAAGGACTTGCATAGGGATTACCCTTCAACGCTGAACGAGCTATGGCGTAGAACGGATAGGTACATACAGGGCGAAGACTCTGACCGCCTCAAAAGAGAAGGTCAGACAGGCTCCTCCTCGGGAGATAAGCGTCGGGTAAACCCTAACTCGCGCAACTTCCCTACCGGTCAAAAGGGCGACCGAGCTAGCGTTTTTGACCGAATAAGTAAAGGCCGACCAACTCTCCCGAAAGCGTAACTTCACGCTCTAAGCACAAATCCTGGCTGTCATGGAGCAGCAAAACATTGCCCGATCCCTACCATGGTTGGTGTTTAAAAGAGGAACCCCAACCCTTCTTTACCATGGACATCGCCATGACACCGAGGATTGCCACGAGCTGAAAAAAGAAATAGAGGAGTTGATAAAGAGGGGTTTCCTTCGTCGCTTTGTTAAGGACGGCCGACAGCAAGGTCGGCGGGAAGATCGCCGTGACAAACGGCAGACCGCCGAGACGGTCACCCAGACGAAGCCGCTTCCTCCTCCCGACATCCCCCGATCGGAGCCGCCCTGGTCGGGTTATCAATACCATTGCCGGTGGCCTACCACGGAGATCTCTAAGCCCAAGCTTGGGAACCGAGGTCACTTTACCGAGACCATCTCAGACGGGCCCTCGATCCCGCGGCCTTCCGCTCTAATACTTGAGGCCATTGTCGCTCAGTAGTCACTAATAATTACCTCGTCAAGAAGGTGTACATTGACCAGGGCAGCTCAACGGACATCCTCTACTACCGAACGTTCGAGCAACTCGGTCTAACCGACGACAGGCTCGTCCCCGTCCGGACACCGTTAGTGGGGTTCGGGGGACAGGTCACCTACCCGGAAGGAATGATAACCCTCCCCGTCACTATTGGCGAGTCCCCCCGGACCCGCACCATCCCTGTCAACTTTGCCGTCGTAAAGGCATCACCCACTTATAACATGATACTTGGCCGTCCCACTTTGAACGCCCTCCGCGCCATTATCTCTCCCTATCACCTCAGCTTCAAGTTCCAGACCCCGAATGGCGTGGCGGAAGTGATGGGCGACGTTGACGCTGCCCGCGAATGCTACCTTGCCACCTTGCGCGGGGCATCGGGACCGAAAAGGCTCTTCTCCGCCCTTCAATCGAGCCGCTGATCCCCGACACACCGGAGCGCGCCTAGAGACCGGAGACGAGGTGACTAATGTGCCCGTTGACCCCGCTTTCCCTGAAAAGACTGTAAGGGTCGGCAGTCAATTACAACCCCACGTTTTTGCTCGGCTAGTGGACTTGCTGCACGAGTACAAGGATCTTTTTGCGTGGTCCACCGATGATATGCCCGGAATTCCAACCGACCTTGTCATCCACAGACTCAATGCGGATCCCGCAATTCGTCCAGTCCAACAGAAGAAACGGCACTTCGGCCTTGACCGAGCTGAAGCCATCAAGACCGAGGTTGAGGGTCTCTTATCGGCTCGCATAATTAAGGAGGTCTTCTACCCGACCTGGCTCGCAAACCCAGTCATGGTCAAGAAAGACACGGGGGCATGGAGGATGTGTGTGGACTTCACCGACCTCAACAAAGCTTGCCCCAAGGACTGTTATCCTTTGCCGAGGATAGACGCTCTAGTAGACTCCACGGTAGGCCATGAGGTCTTTTGCTTCCTTGACGCATTCAAGGGTTACCACCAGATCGGTATGGATGAGGAAGATCAGCAGAAAACTGCCTTCGTCACTGACCAAGGGGTATTCTGCTATGTCACCATGCCCTTCGGGTTGAAGAATGCGGGGGCGACCTACCAAAGGCTCGTAAACACGATCTTCAAGCATCAGATCGGGAGAAACATGGAAGCTTATGTCGACGACCTGCTCGTCAAGAGCAAGAAGCAAGATCTCTTGGTCAGGGATCTGTCCGAGGTCTTCGGAGTTCTTCGGACCAGCCGGATGAGGTTAAACCCCAAGAAGTGCACCTTCGGGGTCTCCTCGGGGAAATTCTTGGGCTTTATGATCTCAGAAAACGGGATACATGCTAACCCAGACAAGGTGCAAGCCATCCGAAATATGACTCCCCCCAAGACGCTTCGGGACGTGCAGAGGTTGACGGGGCGCCTGGCAGCCCTCCACCGCTTCTTATCCAGATCGGCGCACCGGAGTATACCCTTCTTTAAAACTTTGAAGAAGGCTGATCAGTTTTCCTGGACCGAGGACTGCCAGAAGGCATTTGAGGACCTTAGAGAGCACCTGCTCACCCTTCCGACCTTGGCTTCACCTACCCAGGGGGAGACTTTATTTCTGTATTTATCGGCTACAACGGAAGCGGCGAGTGCGGTTTTGGTCAAAGATGAGTCGGGAACTCAGAGACCAGTATACTATGTGAGCCGAGCTCTCCAAGGCCCGGAACAGAGGTACACCCGCATGGAAAGGCTGGTCTTGAGCTTAGTACACGCGGCTCGGAGGCTAAAAGCCTATTTTCAATCACATCCCATATGCGTCCTGACTGATCAACCCCTCCGTCAGGTCATGAACCGACCCGAAGCCTCGGGAAGACTGACTAAGTGGGCGGTGGAACTAGGGGAGTTCGACATAGAATACCGCCCGAGAACAGCCATTAAGGGCCAAGCTTTGGCCGACTTCATTATGAGCAAACCCCTGAGAGGACCGTGAGCACTGCCTGGGATCTCTATAGATCGGTCCTCTAACGAGGACGGAAGCGGAGCTGGCCTCTTGCTCATCAGCCCCGAGAGCTTCGAGTGCAGCTATGCACTCAGATTCAACTTCCCCGCATCCAACAATGAAGCTGAATACGAGGCCCTGATTACTGGCCTATCCCTTGCCGTAAGACTCGGGTAGTAAGGTTGAGTACACCACTCCCAACTCGAGTAAAACAGTGCTGGGGAGTAAGGAGGACAGCATGAGGGATTTCGACAGCTTCGAAATCCAACGGATCCCTAGATCCAAGAACAAGCGGGCCGACGCCCTCTCCAAGCTGGCTTCCACATCCTACACCCCCACTTCGGGGACTGTGACGGTGGAGATACTTCATCGCCCAAGTTTGGATGATGCCGAGGTCCTCCCCATATCCGAGACCTCGAGCTGGATGAGCCCCTACATTGCCTACCTCTCCACGGGAGCTACCGTGGGCATCGGCTCAAGGATCCGGGCGAGGCTGACGCCTTTCCGTGATAACCTTTACCGAAGGTCCTACTTGGGCCCATGGTTAAGGTGCATAACCCCGGAAGAAGGCCAAACGGTCCCGGAGATCCACGAGGGTCTCTGTGGATCTCACGTGGGTCCCCGGACTATGTCCCGGAAGGCCCTCCATCTCGGCTACTACTGGCCCTCCATGCAGGAAGATTCCCTGCACTGCACGTAAGTCGCCACTTGCCAAGCCCATGGGCCTGATAGGCATCTTCCTACGGGGAACCTTGTCCCGATTAGCTCCCCCTGGCCTTTCGAGCAATGGGGGACCGACCTCCTTGGTCCTTTTCCCCGAGCCCCTGGAGGTCTCCAATGGCTCGTTGTGGCTATAGATTATTTCTCCAAGTGGGTCGAAGCCGAGCCCTTGACCAGAATCACTGGCCGAGCAGTGCAGAAGTTCTTCTGGAAGCAAATCATATGCCGATTCGGGATTCCGCGAGTTATCATTTCCGACAATGGCAAGCAGTTTGCTGAAAACCCCTTTAAGGCATGGTGCCGGGACCTCGGGATAACGCAACATTTTACCTCAGTCGGTCATCCACAAGCCAACGGGCAAGCCGAGAACCTGAATCGGACGCTGTTGCACGGCTTGAAAACTCGCCTTGACCGGCTCCATACCTCCTGGGTCGACGAATTACCGAGCGTGCTGTGGTCTTACCGAACTACTTCCCGCACGGCAACCCAGGAGACCCCTTTTCTCTTACATACGGATCGGAAGCCGTAATCCCCGCCGAAGTACTCATTCCTAGCCCCCGGATGCAGTCATTTTCGGATCCCGGCAATCAGCAGGCCCGGAGAACCGACCTGGATTTCCTCGAGGAACGACGAGACATCGCAGCAATTCGCTCCGCAGATTATAAGAATTCCCTTGCTCGCTATTATAACCAACGGGTTCGGGAGGTCACTTTCCAACCGGGAGATCTCGTCTTGCGGAAGAATTCGGTTAGCCGGGCTCAAGGACAAGGAAAGCTAGATGCCAAATGGGAAGGGCCGTACCGAGTAATTGAAGCGCATCCGCATGGGTATCGCACTTAGCTACCGAGACGGATCTCTGGCTACCTCAGATTGGCATTTTTCAACCTGGTTCTATGTATGAATGTTACCTTTATTTTTGCTAATTAGCCACTCGGCTCGGGTAGTTTATGCTCTGCTTTTATACTTCCCATTATCTTTCTTTGTCTACTCGGGTAACTCATACTTTAGTTTTTATTTCCAAAACTGTACGTATGGCAAATAAAAGCTCGGGGGCATAGGACCCCCCAATGCAACTGCTACGGAAAAGCAAGAACTCGGAAAAGAAGAACTCGGAATATATTATAAAGAGGACTCGGGTATTACACTTGTCTGAAAACAGAATACGAAAAAACAAACAAATGACAAACAACAATGAAAATAATACAAGTCTTGAGGGCCGAGGAATAGCCTAATCATCTATGGTCTGAACCTCGGCCTCGGCCCCCTGAGTTCCCTCGGCACCTTGTGCCCCTTCGGGAATGGCCTGCTGTTGCTCGGATGTGGCCGCACCCCGGCTCCCGCTTGGGCCTCCCCTCCCAGCCCTCGGCCTCCATGGCCTGCTTCTCACCGGCATAGAAGGCCTCGGTCAAGGAGACGAGGTTCTCGCCAGCCTTGAACCCCTGGAGGCAGGCCTCGTTCAGCTCCTCGATGTCGGAGTCGTAGGCATCGTCGTCCTCCAGGTTCAGTTCCTGCTCGAGCTCGGGGTGGAAGGCCTTGGCCCCTGTACCCGAGCTCAGAGTCTGACGCGACAACTTGATAATGTTGTCGGAGAACTCCTGGACTCCCAGACTGGCTGTCATCCGAGCTGGCCACCCTGCTCGCACTGGACCTCCCAGCCTCTCTCGCCTCCCAAGACCGGTCTCTAGGGACTTGATCTTCACGCCGGTCCCATGCTTGTTCTGCCACCTTCCGAGCTTGCTCCCCTCGCCTGCTTTCTTCTCCCTCACCAACCCCTGGCCTTCTCGGTAGTAGGCCGTGTACCGGTCGATGAGGTCTGCAACAAAGGCGTCGGCCTGCACCAGAAAAAGGAAGAGTTCAGGAGAAAGAGTAGAAAATAATTAAGGCTGGAAGCCGAGAGGGATTGCTACCTACCGCACCCTTGCTAGCCAGATAATTCTCGATCAGCCTCTCGGGGGGAAGCCCTCGGCAGAACTCCCGGTCCCTGGGCAACACGGCTCCTAGGGTCAATTCCCGGGCCGTATTGGGGTCCATCACCCGGTCATTCCGATTCACCTGCCACCCGGGGCAGAAGTGATCGGGAGCGTGGGTGGTGGCTCCCCGAGTGGATGAGAGCGGGGCCACATTATACCCCTCCCACACAGAGGGAGCCTCGGTGATAGTACCCCTCGGGGGCACCATCGCACCTTGCCTCGGGCCCCACCGAAAGGTCGGGCCACCCGAGGGGGCGAGGGTGCACAGAATGGTGACCCCGAGGAGACCACCATGTCGCCAGACGACGACCACTTTGGGCTGGAGGTCCCTTCTCCGGCTCTTTTCTTCTTCTTAACTCCTCCTCCCTTGGTCGTCACGAGGTCGGACATAGAACTCACTGCAGGTATAAAATCAGTATTAGTTAGTGAACGAGAAATGGGATTCGGATAAACAAGAAAGAAAATTACAATGTTTCTGTAGCCGACGACTGTAAAAGGGATTCTCTTTTTCCTCCTCGGTCAAGACAGCCTGACTAAGGCCGGCACTGTAGGACCCTGGATGTTGTAGCACACGAGCCGAGTCGTCGACAATACCGAACTCCTCCTCGAAAAACCCGCTGGTTCGGGGTCAGCCGTCCTCCACCAAAACCCCCGCGGGAAGTAAGAGTCCGGCACAAAAAAGTAGGTGCTCTTCCAGTCGTGGATGGACGTCGGGGCATCCACTACCAAGGCTCGGATGCCGTACCTTGTCGCGAAATAATACCACCCGGGCTCGGTAGCCCTCTTCAGGACGTAGAACTTCCTAAAGAGAGTTACCGAGGGCTCCACATCCAAGTGTATGCAGAGGATCTGGAAGCCTACCAAGATCCTGATGGAGTTCGGCACCAGCTGGGTGATCCGAAGTCCCCAGAACGTTAATATCCCCTTCATAAAGTCACTTAGGGGAAGTCGAAGTCCCGCTTCGACTTGGTCAAAATAGGGCCACGCGTGCCCCCTGAGGTCGACGCCGTTGTCTTGACCTAGGCCTCCTCAGATGAATCCCCCGGGGCCAACGGAACTCGGTTAGGGCTCGGGTCATCCCGGCGTCAGATATCATTGACGGGAAGTCGGGGACGGACCCGAAGTCATATTCGTCCAAATTGGCGGGCTCGGCTGGACCGGGCTCTTCATCGGCCGACTCTGCGGCACCCGAGGTCCCGACCTCCTCTTGGCTCCCTCGGGTTCGCGCAGGACGTAGTCGTCGCCGGGGGATCCTTCGGACTCCTCCGACGTGGCCATCTCCTCGGATGCTTCGGGTTCTTCAGTTGGCTCCCCCGTGGGCTCGTCGATGACAATTATCTCATCATCGGCGGTCTCGGCATCTTGGGCCCTTCCCTCGGACGCCCCACCGCTTTCCGTTTCTGTCCTCTCGGAACTCCCGGAAGCGGAGCTCGAACTAGAGCCTCCGTCCTCTGAAGACTGCTGAGGTCCGCTAGGGTTTCGAGCATGCTCTGGTTCTCGAGGGCTCGTCGTGTACTTCGGAAATTCTCGCCATGTCTATTCAAGAAGAGAAGGGACTTACTTCTTGTAAAGGCTGCAGGAGAAAGACTCGGCAAGTCACGGTTGTCGGCAAAAGATTGCTCGGGTAGACAAAAGCTCGGGACAAAGCACGCTCAAAGTGATGGCAAAGGAGCAAATGAAGGGAGGATCCCTATTTATAGCCAGCCATGAAGGCGGGAAAACCCCCACAGGCTGTCGTTTCGAATTTCGAGGCGGGAGTTAATTCCCGCCCCTTCATCTGACTGCCACGTCACCGCCGTCCCCTCGGTTGTCACGTCAGTCGCTTCGATTCCCGTGCCGTATCCAGGGGCCATTATTGCCATCCAGACCTTCGGCCCCTCTTTCCCGGATCATGAGCTCGGGATAACCTCTTCTGTCCGAGGCCCCCCGAGACTCGGGGGCAAGTGGAGAGGGCAGACCTGTACTGACCTCGGTACCGAGGCCTTCAGGGGTCGGATCTCGCGTACTTGTGGGATCCTCCTGCACCCTCACCCGATCTACCGGGTGGGTGTGTCCTAGGCCAAAGCCATGAGGGCTCGTGACTATCCCATCGCAGTGTCCCGCGTGTCTTGTCTGACGCCCCATCGCCTAACTCCTGATCCCCTAGAGGGTCTCCGCCTACCCACGTGTCACCATCTCCGGGGTTCCTTACCACACTTCCTTTACTATAAATACCCCTCACATTGGTGAGAAAAGGTAACAGACAATTTCCTAACTTCCTAACAATTTCCACTTTTGGAGAAGCTCCTGACTTGAGCATCGGAGTAGACCCCGGGGAGCCGAGCCCCGACACTCCTCTTTCTCTTCTCCCTTTTATATCTTGCAGGACCTATTCGGCACCGGTCAATCAGGCCCTCGGCACGCAAGCCTCGGAGTGACCGATCCAGTCCGCACAACTGCCATTCACAAACTTCTGAATCCAAGATGCATATGCTTTCAAGAGGGGCCTACAGCTGTTATTGGAATGAAGTGGAGACCAACATGGACCACATCGGTAACAATTTCTAGGTTATTCATGCTGTAATCAAGGTACATCCAAAATCCCTCCTAGCTACATAGCAATTTTTATGCCAGTCTTATGCTAGAGAAGAGCCTTTTACTTTTGGATCATCTTAAAAAATTAGCCACTTCTAATACTTTGCCTTGGATATGTGTGGGTGATTTCGGTGAGCTACTTGGGCCCTAAGATAAACTTGGAGGAATCTCTGTCAGTAGCTCCAGGTCTACTATTTTTTGTGATGTAATTAATTTTGCAATTTTCTTGACATATGTTTTATAGGCCCTAAGTTAACCTGGACTTGTAAAAGGAACAACCGTTTTATTTTTGAAAAGCTCAATAGAGCTTTTTGTGATTCGTCCTGGAGAAATCCTTTTCCAGAAGCCACTGTCCGACATCTAGCTAGGACTAAATCTGAACACTGTCCCCTTCTAATCAATCTCATTTCTAATCACCCAAATCTCTCCATCAAACCATTCAAGATGGAAAACTTTTGGATGTGCCACCTAATAGGAAAATTGGCTTAATTTGCTATAGATAGAATCCTTATTTGTGTGGAAATAACTAGGTAGAGTCTCAATTGTTTAGTTACTTGGATTAGTTGCCAAGTTAATTCCTTCTCTGTATGTGATAGGAATTAGTTATTTCCTATTGTTATTTGGTTTCTTAGGCCAAGTAATGTTCTTTATAAATAAGGGGATTGGAATTCTTCAAAGACACACAAGAAAAGGTGTGAGAGAGTTTTCAATAGGTAAGAGGGTTATACAAGATTTGGGTGAGGGATACAAGTTGTAATCTTATAGTGTTTTTCCCTTATAATAAGAGCACGTTTCTCTCTCTGCGGACGTAGGTTTTGTGATTAAGCCAAACCATGTTAATTCTCATATATGACTCATTGTTCATGATAGTTCTTGTTTTCCATTAAATTGTTGATATCTCAAATCTCAAATAGTGTAAGGCCCAAAGACAACCTAAGAGGGGGTGAATTAAGTTGATTAAAAATTAATCAAATAGTGCCCCTTTTTCAAAAACACAATTTCAATTTCTCAAACAATTGATTTGTCAAACAAATGAGCAAGCAAGACCGAGAAGTAGAGATGATATAGCAATCAATGAATAAAACAGTAAGCTGAAAAAATAAGATCATAGAAAGCAAACCAATCTTCTTCAAAGCTCCACTTGAGCTTGAAGAATAATTCTCAATTCAAGCAACTTCAACTTGGTGAAATTCAATCAACCTTTGTGTACAATGGAAGGCTCACTTCCTCCTTACCCCAAGCTACATTTAGTCAAGTTAGGAAGTTTTATAATCTCACAGATAACCCTCACAAAGCTACACTATTGATGAACTCACTCACAATTGAAAAGCTTGTAAATGAACTATCACTTCATGACCTACAATTCTTGCACAAAGAGCATTTTCTTGCTAAAATCACTCTTAAGAACTTGTAATCTAAGTATACAAAAGTTACTGTTGAAGTTCAGACAAGGCTGTATTTATAGGGGACCAAAAAGTGCCTTGATATTTGAGGTCAACGGATAGAAGAAGCTGAAGAGTCAACTAGTCGTTGGAGCTATCGGACGTCCGACACCAAGTTGAGCGTCCGATGCTAGCATCCGATAGGTTGTTTTGTTCTTTATTAGATGGCCGATGTATATTCCTGCGTCCGATGAGTTTGCATCTGACAGCGACCAGTGACCTCAAAAAAATTTTCTTGGATACGATCGGACAGCCGATGCATATTTTAGCATCCAATGAGCTTTGCATCCGACAGCGACCAGAGAGTTTCAAAAATCTTCTTGGATATGATCGGACGTCCGGTGTGGTTGTTATGCGTCCGATACGAGTGTCCGATGGATCCCCTGTCTATCGGACGTCCGTTTCATCAAGTTGAGCATCAAATAGAGATGTTTCGAGTTTTATCAGACGTCCGATACAAACTATCGAGCGTCCGACAGTCAACAGCCCCATATACTTCTTTTGATTGATTTCTTCAAATTGACTTCTCGCATATATAACCTGTGCTGCCAATAATCTCAATGGAAAATGTTAAACCAATTTCTTCAATTGTTTTGTAATTGTCAAAATTCAGGATCACGATTAACATTCTCCCCCTTTTTGATGATGACAAAATAATTGAACGTGATTTGATAAAAAATGTATTAAAACTCCCCCTTACTTGAAATGACTGGAAATGAACATGGCTTGCATAGAGAGTGTGATTTAGATATTGAGTATATTGAGAAACAAGCTCCCTCTTACTCGATTCTCCCCCTTACTCGAGTAATCATCCAAGTCATAAATCAACAATTTGAAACTTAAATGCAATACAGAAATATTCTCCCCCTTTTTATCGTCTCAAATAATGTTTAGCAATCCAATTTAGTGCATTCAAAATGTGTGTTCAAGAAATTGAAATCTTCAATACCAAATGTGTTTTGAAAATGATGAAAATTTCAATAACAAATGTGCTTTCAGACTTTTACTATCAAAAACAATCCGAATCCAATAGAACCACAATATACCAAATCCAATAGCATCAGTAAGCTAATACGAGATAGCATCTAGTATCACAGCCAAAGTCCATCAGAACAAATCACCAAATTATCACTATGTTATCATACATCCACCAAGTTCATCATATTGTACTAAAGTAACACAGACTTATCATATATATCAAAAAACAGGGCCAAAATCACCATATCAAGATGAGTAACAAAAGCAGAATGAACATTTAATGTACTCATTCTCCAATGGAGATACAAGGAAGCAATAGCAAGAGTAGCAAAATAGTTTAATATTAAGTACACTTCAACCATTAGATATGAGAGAACAAAAGGAATTTATGCAAACTAATGGTAAAGTGCAAGTGCAAGTGCTGCTATGTGCCTAGAGAGTGAAAGTTGATCTTGTTCCAAGTCTTCTTCTAATGAGCCGATAAGCTGAGTCATCTTCCTCTTCAGTTTCTTCATCATCTTCTTCTTCCTCTTCTGCAGGATTGGTTCTTTTCCCTTCTCAGATGTTGAGGGATCACGCTGGGGTGTTGGGGATTCAGTCACATCTTAAATGTTCAGTATAGGATCAGGTCGAGGTTCCTTGGCTTGAGAAGCATTTTCATCCATGGCAGGAGGAAATAGCAGATTCTTTTTGTCCAAAAAGTCAGATTTTTGCTCAGATGTCATGGTTAACATAAGACCATGCTCAAGGAGAAGGACATGATTCTTGAGTTCATTGAGCAATTCAATGGTTTCAGATTGAGGAGAGGTTGTTCTATACACAGATTTCCTAGGGTGAATGGATGGGCCAGGAGTGAAACGAAGAGTTTTTGTGATTCCAGGAGAGATAAGAGTATCATGAGTCTTCTTAGAGCGAGACTCAGATGTGGCTTCTTTAGTACACCAAACACTATCAAAAAACTTCAAATTTTTTCTTTCAAAGTAAGCTTTTGAGAAAACAGAAGTAGTCGTGTCCGTTGGACATACACCACTAATGGGAACTTTGAAATGCTCGAAAATAGGGGTCAAAAACTTTCCATAAGATAATTTTCTTCTTGTGTCAGTGCAAAGTTTCATCAAAAACTTACACATGACAAAACCGAAGTCAATCCTGATTTTCTCAACAAAGCAGTAAAAGAGGTACAACTCCATTTTATTTGCATCAGTTCGATACCCATCAGTAGGTACAAGCAAATTGGAGATGTTTGAGAAAATGATCAGGTTTTTAGGATTTAAATCCTCCAACTTAGCATTCACAGGAGATTGAAAAGGAGATTGAAAATAGGTCATCAATTTTTCAGCATTAAAATGATTGATACTAGTTGGATTTTTTTCATAAGAAAAGAAATTGGCTATTTTGCTTTTGTAGCCAAATTCAATGGTTGTTTTCAAAATTTCATTAACCACATCAGAATCAAACACCAAGTCAACACCATTCACACGAGATTTTAACTCATCACGAGAATTTCCTTTCCTAAGATTAGCAAAAAATTGGTATAGCATATCAGGATAGTAGACATTTGGCATGGAAATGATGTGCGACCATTTTTGAAATTCAAACAGCTTAAGAACAGAATCAAGGTTTATTTTTTGAAACTCAGAAGGGTCAATGGACCTTTGAGTAATGAGGCTTTTTTTGAGAAAATAAGGCAAATCTTTCCTCAACTTCAGCATCTATGAATTTTGGCAGAGAAGTGGGTTCTGAGATAACTTGAGGATTGGTTTGAGTTGTACGGGTTTGTTGTGCAGTTGCAGAACCACGTCTGATCCTTGATAAAGTTTGCTTGGCTGTTAGAGTGGGAGTATCTTCATCCCTCAGAATTCGTTTGCGTCCGCAGAGGAGGCTCCACGAGTTCGCACCATTGTTGTGTGTGTGTGATTTGAGTGATGATTAAGAAGCTAAATAGGGTGTAGAGTGTCTAAGCAGCAATTTTGATGATAACGTAGTGATCAATCAGTTCAAAAAAGAAAGAAATGGGATTTTAGGGTTTCAGTGGAGATTTGGGAATGGAAGAATGTGTGACTTTTGATAAGGAAAGTTGATGATTCTCAGTCCGCAATAGTTTTGGATGGAAGTTTGTGCCTTCAATTTTGAGAAATGGTGCAGATTGAGCTTGGAATTTGGAATTTTAAAGTCGAGTGGTTGAGGAGGTACGTCCAAATTAAATGAATGTTAACTGATTGAAATGAAAGGAAGTGACCGATAAGCTGTGACTTTTCGTGTGTCGGACATCCAAACGACATGAAGCATCCGACACATCCGTTTGATAGGATTTTCTGGAAAATGGCTAAGAACACTATCGGATGTCCGTTCATCAGCATCGAACGTCGATAGAATTCGACCAGAAATATTTAAGAATTCTTTTCCAAAATTCTCAATTTAGAACGAAGATTTACAAATTGATCTAAGGGCAGGGCTTTTGTGAAAATGTCAGCAATTTGATCTTTTCAACAAACATAATTCACACAAATTTCACCTTTTTGAACATGATCACGAATGAAATGATGCTTAATGTTTATGTGTTTTGTCCTAGATTGTTGAATGGGATTTTTTATCAAATTTATGGCACTAGTGTTATCACAGAATATAGGCATATTATCATACATTAAGTCAAAATCATTTAAGGTGTGTTTCATCCATAATAATTGAGCACAACATGCACTAGCGGCAACATATTCCGCTTCGGTTGTTGACAAGGAAATGGCATTTTGTTTCTTACTAAACCAAGATACCAAACAATCACTAAGAAAATGACATGAACCACTAGTACTTTTTCTATCAATTCTACAACCACCAAAATCAGCATCCGTATATCCACATAAGGCAAATTCGTGACATTTAGGATACCAAAGACCAAAATTCATAGTTCCTTTCAAATAACGAAAAATTCTCTTAACGGCATTCAAATGAGATTCTTTAGGACAAGATTGAAAACGAGCACACAAGCACACAGCAAACATAATATCCGACCTACTTGCGGTTAAATAGAGAATGCTTCCGATCATACCTCTATATTTCTTCTCATCAACACTTGTACCTTCTTCATCCTTTTCAAGTTTGGTAGACGTGCACATTGGTGTTCCTACTTGTTTTGAATATTCCATGCCGAACCTTTTAAGGAACTCTTTTGTGTACTTTATTTGATTGATAAAAGTTCCTTCATGAGTTTGAAGGACCTGGAGTCCAAGGAAGAAATTCAATTCTCCCATCAAACTCATCTCAAATTCATTTTGCATAATGATGGAAAAATCCTTGCACAAACGCTCATTAGTAGCTCCAAAAATAATATCATCAACATAAATTTGCACAATAAGGAGATCATTTGATTTTTGTTTTGTAAAAAGAGTAGTATCCACAATACCTCTTTTAAAACCATTTTCAATCAAAAATTCACTTAGACGTTCATACCAAGCTCTAGGAGCTTGTTTTAAACCATATAAGACTTTTGAAAGTTTAAACACATGATTAAGAAATTTATCATTTTCAAAATCGGGAGGTTGATCCACATAAACCTCTTGATCAATAAAGCCATTTAGGAAAGCACTTTTAACATCCATTTGATACAATTTAAAACCTTTGAAACAAGCAAATGCAAGAAACATTCTTATGGATTCTAATCTTGCTACGGGAGCAAATGTTTCATCAAAATCAATACCTTCTTCTTATTTTATCTAGCTGAGAGCTTATCTAATAAATTGAGGCTAAAGATAGAGGAGGATGGTAGTCTCATGGTTCACATGAATACTTTCAATGGAACTTTGGGTCAACTCCAAAAGATTGGCGTGGAAATTGAGGAAGAAGATAAAGTCCTTTTACTTCTTACCTCAGTCTCTGATTTTTATGAAAGTATTGTGACAACCCTTTTATATGGAAAGGACACTTTAGGGTCAAGAATGTGCAGTCATCTTTGTTGGATCATGAAAAAAAAGAAGGCAAACAAGGATGTGATACAAGAAACGACATTAATTGCTAAAGGTGAGAATAGAAAAGAACAAATACTTGGTGGTGAATCTAAGGTAGGTGGTTCAAAGACCAAGAAAAAGAGTAGAATCTAGTGCTTTGGTTGTTATGAGTTTGGTCATATCAGAAGATATTGTCCTTATCGAAAGAAAAGTGATGAGAAGGAGCATGATGATGTTGCTAGATATGTGTCAGGTTGAGAGATTCTTATATCCAAAGGTAATAATACTCTTTCCCATGATGGTTGAGATTCTAGATGTGTTTCGTATGTTTGCTCTAGGTTAGACTATTTTGATACTTTCCAAAGAAAGAAGGTAGGCTTTTGTCTTTAGGTGATAGATCTACTTACAAAGTCAAAGGTGTTGGCATGGTAAAAATCAAAATATTGAATGAAAAGATTTGTTCTCTGGGTGGTGTGACTTATGTTTCAAAGTTACGAAGGAATTTAATTTCTTTGAGCTAGTTAGACTCTGAGGGCTATTAGTTTTCCACTATAGGTGGAGTCTTGAAAATCACACGTGGGGAGACAATCTTGTTGATAGGGAAGAAGTATAGTAGCTTGTACCATTTGGTTACCTCAATAGGTTGGAAGCATAGCATAAGAAAGAGGATCCAAGAACATTTTCAAATTGCAAATGGAGGTGAGAAGAAAAATCCTGCTATATGAGAGGGTGAATTGAGGCCACTCTCACAAGTCAACTAGAAATTGGACTTGGTTAGCTATACACGTTCGAATCAATTGAAAACAAGTCCATATTGATTCAAGTATGTAGTTAGGCACCAAGGCATTTGGTGGTAAAAAGGCAAATGAGTTGTTTTTGGATGGTTTGCTATGTTTACTAAAAGAGATATTCACCAAGGTGGAGATTTGTTAGAAAAATTGGCTTATATTATTTTATATAGAGTATTTATTTGTGTGGAATTAACCAAATAGAGTCCTAATTGCTTAGTTACTTGGAGTATTTGCTAAGTTAATTTCTATTCTGTATCAGTTAGGAATTAGTAGCTGTTTCCTATTGTTATTTGTGTCTTAGCCAAGTAATGTTATCTATAAATCAGGAGTTTGGAATTCTACAAGGACGCAAGAAAGGGGAGGAGAGAGTTTTTAGTAGATGAGAGGGCTGCAAAAGAGTTGGGTTTGGGATACAATCTTGTAGTGTTTTTTCCTTCATAATAAGAACAGGCTTTTCTTTTCATGGATGTAGGTTTTATGATTGTCAAACCACATTAATTCTTGTACGTGACTCCACATTGTTCATGCTAGTTCTTGTTTCCTATTAAATTGTTGGTTTCTCATATTTCAAATAGTTGACCTAATTCCCTAACACTACTGGTCTATCCCTGATGTAATTAAGCAACATTAGCCTCCCATCCCATCTCAATCAATACCTCCATTTGTAGGTTTACTGAAGCCACCAAAATTTCGAGCAAAAATTCCTTTGGAAACATCTTCCAAAAAAAAAACATTTTTAATGAATTGTTAGGAATTTTACGACCCCTTTAAAATCATTCCTCTGAATTCCTCTCAGCCCTTGAAAGTTCCCTTACCCTCCAATTGGAGGACACTTTAAGAATGGAAAAGGATGCTTGGCTATTAAAGTCCAGAATTGATCATCTCATTTAGGATGACTTGAATGTCAAGTACTTGACCACCAAAACTGTTGTGCAATGGAGAAATAATAAAATCCTCACCCTGAAAGACTATGTTGGAAATTGGCTCTATGATGAGTCTTTTATTAAACTTCACATTCAAACCTTTATCCTCAAGCTCTAATAGATTAATTTTGTTCAATCTGCCTCTACCCAAAGGCTTTTCCTAATCCATTCCTCTCCCAGATTTGAAGTAATCCTCTCTCTTAATAACATCTCAACCATACAAGAGATCAAAGAAGCCTATTTGGACTTCAAGCCCTGTAAAGCTCTTGGGCTTGATGGCCTTCATGTGTATTTCTATCAAAATTTATTGAACCTTCTTCAAAGTTCTATTGTCCAATTTTTCAAAGATTCATTTGACCACAAGCTCTTTCCCTCCGGCATCAATGACACCTACATTTGTCTCATCCCAAAAACTGACAAACCTGAGACCATCCAAAATTTTAGACCTATTGGACTATGCAACTCCCTCTATAGAATCCTTATCTAATAATGTGAGGTTGGTCCAGGAAGCAATCTATAAGATTAACTCTAATAAAGGAGTTAAGAATCTTTGTGCCATAAAAATTGATTTGGAAAAGGCTTTGGATAAAATTGAATGGCACTTCATCCGAGAAGCCATGAATTACTTTGGCATTCCATATAAACTCTCTCAAATTATTTTGCAATGCACTTCTTCTCGTAGATTAGATGTGTTGGTCAATGGCTCACTTTTCATCTGGATTCACCCATCTAGAGGCATTCCTACAACAAAATACTATTGCAATTCTAGTGTTCTTTTCTCAATGTATACCACTTTTGGCCTTTCTTTACAATACCATTGATAAAGAACAAAGAAATTTGTTATGGGGGTCTACCTCATAGAAGAAAAAGATTTACCTAGTTTTGTTGAGATAGAGTCACTAAACCTAAGGAATTGGGAGCTGTAAGGGTAAGACAAATTGCCTGTATAAGTAAAGCTTCTATGGCTAAGTGTTACTGGCAAGCAGTCTCTAGTAATAAAATACCTTTGACCCAGAACATTTTGTATAAATACCTATCTAGCACATTTTCTGCACCTATCCCAAAATGGAAAACCATAAAAGAAAAGAAGATATGTTAATCTCCGATGCCTTTAGAAGGGACTTCCTTTACTCATAGCAAGCATTTCTAAAGACATAAGAAGTGGAAAACTGACCCTAGAGTGGCATGACAGATGGTTGCCCTAGGGCACTTTCAGATCCTTGATCCATGGCCTACTAGAGTCAGAGGATGACTCCATGGTAGTTAAAGATCTTTTTAGCTCTCATGGGGAATGGAACTTGGAAGTACTCCCTGTTGTCTTTCCTATGAAAATTAGTCAAGAGATTACAACTATTCCCAAACATCTCAATCCCTCTTCTGACTCTCTTAAATAGGGAATAATGGTAAATTTTCCTTTAAATCAGCCCACTCACTTGCTTTCCATCTGGGAGTGCAAGACCCTTGCCAACCCCTTGGTTCTAGTTGGTCTTGGGTCTAGAAACTGCATGGTCTAATAGAATCAAACATTTTCTTTGGATTTTAGCACAAGTAAAACTCCTTGCACGACAGCACCTTTTTATAGGCATATATTTATTGACCTCAGCTGTCCCACTTGCTACTATCTCTCAACGGATATTGATCATACTTTCAGAGGGTATATCAATGCTTTAAACTTCTAAAACTTGATCAAACTTCTCTTTCTTAATCACCTCTGGTGGTTTTTTGACACATGGCTCAAAAGCAACTGCATAGACCCCTCTCCGTCAACCTATAACCCATTTCCTGGAATATCATTTTTGCTTTACCCTTGCTGGGTTTTGTGGAATAATAGGAAAAAGCACTTGTTCTAACCTTTTAAAGCTCGGAAATATCCACACATTCAGGCTCTCACATTAGCTCAGGAAAACATTGCTACTGGACCTTCCCCCTCTCACGCTCTTCCACTCAAGACCCAGGTTCTCGCTGGCTGGGATTCTCCTCCACATGTATGGTACAAAGTGAATACTGATGGCTCATGCTTAGGCAATGCGAGTTGAGGAGGCTATAGGGGTCTCATTTAAAACCACGTAGGCATTTGGGTCAAAAATTTCATCAGAAAGCCAGACAAAACCAACAACTTGCTTGCAAAATGTTGGGACATCAGGAATGGCTTAGAGTTAACCAAGTCTATGAACATATAGCATTTAATTTTGGAATGTGACTGTGAAGTTGTACTGAACTTACTTAATAATCCAACATTAGGCTTTAGGTCCAATTATCAATGATTACAGGGCTTTGCTCACTAAATTCTAGCAAGTGTAGGCAAAGCACATCTTTAGGGAAGCTAACAGAGAAGCAGCAGCACTAGCAAGGATGAGCAAAAAGCTTTTGTGCTCCTTTTCACTTCTTTATTGTTGCCCTCCAAGTGTAGGTTCTATTTTGTCTAAGAATGTACGGGGTGTTTATTTCCCCAGAAACATTTCCAAGATGTAATATTTACTCTTGTTTAATGTTATTATTATCTTTCTTACAAAAAAAACAAAACATTTTTCCAAGCCTTGAATAAGAATTTCCCAGTTATTCTACTTCTAATGGCCAGCTTCTAGAGGTGTCAAAATGGGTTATTTAGACATTGGATAGCAAGTATAATTCGATCAATCTATTTATACCCATTTAAGAAATGGGTACATATATACCTAATTACCCATTTATGAATCACTTGAAATTTTACTTTTTTTAAAAAAATTTCACATGTTGTTTTATAAGAAATAATGACGTTCTAATGTTATTAAATTGAATATGTATGGGAGAAAAAGAATAATACTAATAATAATATAGTAATCAAATACCATGATAACAAGTCTATCAAATTTCACTTTTCTCAACTAGCGTCAACAATAAGATTTTCTATATATGGATTAGAGAATTTGGTAAACAAGTCTTATAACACCAAAAGATTTTCTAATAAAATACTAATTCCTAAATAATAAAACTACCATAACTTAACTTGAATAAACTAGCAAAAGTTTGACTTGACTAAAATACTACTACTAAACAATAACATAGCAACTTCTATTTTTAGATTTGATTTAACATATCAACATTGTGTCCCTTAAATCAAACTCTTTAATGAATCTACCAATATCGATTTGAACTCTTCATCTTCACTAACTTTCATTGCTGTAATATTCTACGCATCTACACAATTTCATCACATCATTCAATTATTTTTTTTGAATTGTTTGAAAAAAATTCACACACTTGGATAGATTATTTTCGTCTTAAAATTAGATGTCACTTTATTGACATATCACTTTGTAGTTTTCATAATCACAACTCAACTAGATAGGATTCTGCTCCGATCCTTATCTCCATACTTACAAACAATCTAGCAATTCTGGACCAATCCTATATTTTGATTTTCACTGATTGAATTCTTCAAAACTAACATTATGGTCTTATTCGATCAACTAACTTCTTTGGAGTAACTTTTATACTTTAAATCAATAACTTTTATTCTTTAATTTTGATAGCAGAAGACACCCAGGACTAATTTTCACAAGCAATCTAGGATTAATACTAGATGTAGAGCCCAAAAAGGTTCCACCAAAAAGCAATAGGAGATAAATTTTAGGGCAAATTACAAAAGACCCCCTATGGTTTTGCGTTCGACCACATAATCTCCCTATTCTTTCAATATGACCACATAACTCTCCTATGGTTATATGGAGAAAAATGGATGGAAACATCGCTCCGTCATGCTTAATCATGAATTGTCCAAAATGTCCATATGTATATAATGAAGAATACGATCGAGCCCAATCATTTTTACTTACATTTTTTCTACTATACTTCTGATATAAAGAGAGAGAGATAGAGAAAGAGAGTGAAAAGTCAAGAGGAAGAACAAATTAAAGACTGAAGATCAAACTTTGGAGAGAGCAGATCGAGCATTTTGTTTGCACTATGAAGGCATCGCATAGCACTAATTTGTAAGTAAAAGTCTGATTTAGTCTAATTTAGTGATTTTATGGTTTTGTAATTCAAAATCTGATTTTTTGAAGTCTAAAATTTGAATGTTAAAAAACATTGATGCTGCTTAGCATTTAGTTGGATTTACTATTTTGGGCTATGGATTTAGATTTGATTTTATGTTTAGATGTGATTGTGTAATTCAGGATCTAATTTTGTTATGTTTTGGGTTTACCCTGTGCGGTATCGATTGAGATTTGGACACCATTATTTTTTTTGAGGTGAAATGAAGTGGGTATTGTAAATTGTATCCAAATTTATCGATGACATACCAGATTGTGTGTTATTGGTTGGGTGTTTTTTGTGCTGTGTACTCATGCATGTAAGTAAACATATTCTACCCAAAAATCCAATGAATATATTGGAATAAAGTAGTATCCAATGTCTTTGTTTTGGGTAACATTGTGGTTCCAAGCATATGTTTAGTGTTTAATGGCCCATTGGGGGTAATACTGTAGTATTATTGAATGGTCCTTGAAGAAGAAAGTTATCTATTTTACATTTTTCAGATAGTTGGAAGAAGACAACTACTTATTTTGATTTTCTGACATGTACAGGTTGTGACAATGTGGAAAATATGCTATCTACCACCCTTGGCTTATTGGATATCCATATGTATATTGGTGGGAAGTTTACATGGGACCCTGAAATTTCATATAATGGAGATAGGATAGCAAAGTTTAAAAGGTATAACCTGACAACAACTATCTATGCCACTGTATTCTAGACTAGATAAAGAAGCAAAGAAAATTGATATTTGGTATCAAATTCCTTTTCATAGTTTAGATGTAGGATAGTCAAAATCAACAATGATAACGACATAGACCAACTATTGATGGTCTATGAAGGCCTAAAATACATATCCTTGTATGTTGAAGTATGTGATGATGGGCCAACTGATGTACAAATTATTGTCGACAAACCGAGAGGAAGTGATGTCCACCAGACCTGTTTAATCAGACCTCAAAACAAGAAGTGGAAGGCAGGTCAAAGACAACCAACAATGACAAAGATGCAGTGGATGAAAATGTGCCAACAAAGAAAAAAGGCAAGTCAACAAAGAAGAGACAGAAAGCTACAGTTAGGAAGTCTGTGAGACCAGCTATCAAAGCTCTAATTGCCAAGAGAAATGAAAAAGAAATAGTGGCAGCAACAAAAGCAAAACAAGATGAAGAAAGCAGTGCAAACCAAAAGGGTTAGAAAGCTGGGAAAAATATAAGCAAGAAGACAAGGGCAAATGCTGATAAAGGAGCTGATAACAAGTTAGATGCTTCAGATGAACCAAATTGGTTGATAGAAGGATTTGAATTATCAGAACATGAAGACTGTTTTGTTGCCTATAATACTAGTCAACATGAGCTGACAGCTAATGAAGGAAAAAATGGTGAAGATCGGGATGTAGCTAAAGAAAAATAGCCTGAAGTTGAAGATGCTGAGCAAGTTGATGAACAAGAACCTATGAGAATGAAAGACTGGAATGAGATCGAGCCAGTTCAGATTGACATGTTGGATAGAAGACTAGGTGATGATATAGGGAGACAAAATGAACCTTATGGTCGAGATTTTGATGCTGAAATTGAGTTCGTGAAACCTACCTTTGAGCTCAGAATTGGTGATAAATTTCAAATTTTGCAAACATTCGGGGCAGCACTGATTGAGTGGCATGTTAGGGAAGGGTACACTTTTGATTACATAAAAAATGATAATAATAGGGTGACTGTGAAGTGTCAAAAAAGTTGCACATAGAGGCTTCATACGAGTAATGTCCAGCAAACAAGCACCTTTCGAATTAAGACAATTAAAGGATATCATTCCTGTAGAAGAGACTTAGTAATAAGCATGAAAATTCAAGATACTTGAGCAAGAAATTTCAGAATAAAATAAGAGATGATCCAAATTATGGTTTGGAAGGCTTGGTGGATACAGTAAGGAGAGAGATCATGGAGGACATAAGCCTAAGGCAGGCTTGTAGGCTCAAAAGAAATGCAAGAGAAGATATTCAAGGAGCTGATATTGTCCAATATCATAAGTTGAGAACATATTCTGAGACATTTTTAAAGGTCACGCCTAGCAACTATGTGATAATTCATGTAGAGAGGATAGATGAGAATAGACTTCCTACATTTTAGAGTATGTTTTGGAGTTTGAGTACCATGAGGGATGGTTTCCTTGCAGGTTATAGACCAATTACAGGCCTAGATGGGTGTTTCCTAAAAAGTCCCTTTGGTGGCCAACTTTTAACAGCAATGGGGAGAGATAGCAACGACAATATGTACCCTATTGCATTGGCAGTGGCTGAGTCTGAGAGATTTGACAGTTAGCATTAGTTTTTGCTTGAGTTGAAGACATTGATTGGTTGTAGTTAGGATTGTTCTTGGACCTTCATTTTACATAGACAAAAGGGATTGGTGGTTGCACTAGACAATGTTTTTCCAGATCCTGCACATAGATACTGCCTTAGACATCTCTATCAAAATTTCAAATTGAGGTTCAAAGGGGTGGAGCTAAGAGACCATTTTTGGGTAGCAGCATTTTCTGGTAATGTACATGACTTTAAGTGGGCAATGGCTGCATTGAAGAGTACTGATATGAAGGTTTGAAGTGCACCTATTGTAGTAACATGGTTACAGAGAGTGCCAGTTAGATTGTGATCAAGGGCTTACTTTACTGATTCATGTAAAAGGGACATACTAGTGAACAATTTAAATGACTCTTTCAATAATTATATTCTTCCAGTAAGGTCACTTGCTATTTTCAGCATGTTTGAGTGGATCCGAAAGAAACTAATGAAGAGAATTCAGATTAAGAAGACTGGAATGGAGTGCTTTAGGGGTTCTATTAGCTCAAATATACAAGAAAAACTTGAGAAGCGCAAGATTCTTAGCAGGGGTTGTATTGCTCAATATTTCCATCCAGGACAATATGAAATGGACTGTGGGATTCATAGAGTCTTTGTGGTAGACTTTAAATAGAGATCTTGCATATGTGGACTCTTCCAGTTGATAGGATTTCCCCGTCCTTATGAAGTTGTGGCTATTCAAGCAGTAAAACAAGAACCTAAACAGTTTGTTGATAAGTGCTATAGCAAGAACACCTACTTGGCTGTTTATAATTACCACATTTCTCCTATGACATCAATGTAGTATTCGGATGAAGATCTACCAGCTAAGAAAATGCTCCCACCATTCATGAGAAAGCAAGTAGGAAGGCCTAAGAAGATGAGGAGAAGACAAGCTGATGAAACCACAGCCTCTTCCAAATTTACTAGGAACGGGTTAACTATTCATTGAAAGAGGTTTTTGAGATCAGGACATAACTCCAGAAACTGCAAGCAACCAATTCACACAAATAGCAATTTTTATAGAGTATGTACTCATTATTCCAATAATTTCTATTACATGTTACATTTGCTTGCTGAATTTGTATGTATATATAGGCCCCAAAACATTCTGCTATACCTTCAAATGGTTATCAACAAAGATCTACAAGTTCTGACCATGTAGTTGAAGGAGGATCCAAAGTGGGGACTAAAAATTCAGCTGCCGTACCAACTTCAAATGCTACTAATGTAGTTGGTATTCAAACTAGAAAAAGGAAGACCCCACAAGTTGGACCATTATCCCTGCCACTTCCTAAGCAAAGTTGTGATACACATACTGTTGTGCCTCGATCCATGTCACAAGTATTATTTTGATAAAGTTTTTGTATTACATTGGAAACCATGTAATTCTCCAACTTGATGCTTGTGTGATTGTTTTTTTGGTTATGCAGCCTATTGGAAATGAGATTAACCAAACCAGTTCTCATGCTACTACTTGCCTTGGTGAAACACAATTTGAACCTATTAGGACATCAAGGATGCCAAAACCCACACCAATTGGGTCATCAGTGTTGGCGAAGATACGAGCTAACAATGCCAAGAGAACTAAAAAAGTGTGAATTTGGATTGTCTTTTGTTAGATGGGTTCCAGTAGTTCATGCTATTTTCTATTTTGTGACTAGTCTTTTCTTTCAAATCTCTTCTATGTTTTGTTAATAGTGTGCTACTAGTTATTGCACTAGAGGATGTTTTATTGGCAGATATTATATTATCTATTATGGGCCTATTGGATGCATTGGCATATATTTCATTGTGGTTGAAAGCTATCTACTTATTTTGTGTGCTTATTTATAGTCTTCAATTTTAGGATACTACTTCAGATGTTATGTTCAAATTCCTTTATCAATCACTAACAGGGTAGCGATTTTTGATAAATTTCATAATTACTCATGAAGAAATATGTGTCCATACAACTTGTGCTAAAATTCCGTAGGATTAGACTCAACTTAAAATAGGATAAATTCCAGACAACTTAAACTAAAATGACATTAGGCCAAAACAACATCAACTTCTTATCCATAACACTATCCTACTTCATCACTACAATTAGCAATGAAACAATTGGAATAACAATAGAGATAATCATAAACATCTTCAGTGAATTCAGATTTGCTTCAAGAACTTGCATTTGTGCAAAATAATGACCATCTTCCATTTTTGGCATCTCAAAAGTTAGACTGTTCATGGAACTCTCTCTGTTCACAGTTTGTCTGCTTGTGCCATAGCTTCTACTACTATGCTGCGTTCTTTCCCTATCTATATTAATTAGGTGACACTATGCAAAGAATCTACATTGGTTGTTTTCACAAATAAAATACAATAATCCTTTAGATGCTTTTTCGGTATCAACAATCTTTAGCAAAGCCCTATTGCCACAATCGCACCTTCTATATTGGTACCATAAATCCTTACCTCCATTGCCAGTGCTTGAGGAAGCCATCTCTTCATGAATCTTTGATTATTGTCTAACAAAACGTAGTACAAAGAAAGCTTGGAGGATATGAAGAACGGTTGCAAAAAGGGAGGTTTTAGGGCTATCTTCTTCTTATACTAAAATATAGGGATGTCAGAAGAGTTAAAGGAACAACTTTAAAGCATGCTAGTGGTCTTTCCTTATCTTTCATGTGGTTGAAAATGACTTGGATAGTATTCTCATGTTTTGAATATTTGCATGATATCAATTCTGGGGATTTTCTTTTTGATGAAGAATTGATTCTCAATGTGGTATTTCTCATTGGAATGATTGCATGCCTTTGTGATGGGCAATTGGGAAAATATTTCTTTCAATCTTTAACCCTCTAATTGATTTATCATCCTGCGATATCCAGGTCAGTGATCAAGCTAATCCACAAAAAGAAACTAGGGCGAATTAGCTTTCATAGAAAAAGTGACAATTAAATTAAGCTGACTGTCATAATAGGACTAATATACTAGAGCATAGTTTGATATGTAATGAAATTCACCAGACTAGCTTTCTTGGTTGGATAGAAAGGCCAGTTTCTTGACAATAGCTGATAACTGCATTCCCATGTGCCATGACAATCTTTTATGGCTTTTAAGCAAAAGTTAGGACTTTTATTGATGTACGAATGTAATCTAGGAAGGGGCATATCTCTTAGCACGTACACTTACAATTGGAAATAAGGAGATGGATCTTGAGCTTTAACATAGGAATCTAGCTAATGATTATGCTAATATATACAACTTGGACTTTTATTGATGTACGAATGTAATCTAGGAAGGGGCATACCTCTTAGCACATACACGTACAATTGGAAACAAGGAGATGGATCTTGAGCTTTAACATAGGAATCTAGCTAATGATTATGCTAATATATACAACTTGAATTCTCAAAGCACAGGAGAATTGCTAATAACTAGTTAGACTCATTTTCTATCATTCATCAAGAATCTTTAGTCCTTCACCATTCACATCACAAATCTTGTTGAGTTGGAACTAGATTTGACTAAATTGTACATATCTCATTACCTACTTTCACTGTTGGAGAAAACATAAGCAACCTTTCATGAGCTGATTATCGTGAACTTTTATGCCCTCTTCTAGCCTTGATACCTGCATGGATTCTAAGACATTCACCACCGCTACCATCTCAGGTCTTTTTGTAGGGTTCGCGTTTCAACAATGTTCCATCAACTTGGCTAAATTCCTTGAACGATACTGAGGTATTATCAGACTAAAGCTAGTAGAGAAATCCAATTTGTCGCAATAGTATATCTCTCACAAGCAAATTCCAAAGCTGAAGACATCACACTTATGATTATAAGGAGTCCCTAATAGAACATCAGAAGCCATTTAACCTGCAGCCCCTTTGAACTGATTATCGTGAACTTTTATGCCCTCTTCTAGCCTTGATACCTGCATGGATTCTAAGACATTCACCACCGCTACCATCTCAGGTCTTTTTTTAGGGTTCGCGTCTCAACAATGTTCCATCAACTTGGCTAAATTCCTTGAACGATACTGAGGTATTATCATACTAAAGGTAGTAGAGAAATCCAATTTGTCGCAATAGTATATCTCTCACAAGCAAATTCCAAAGCTGAAGACATCACACTTATGATTATAAGGACTCCCTAATAGAACATCAGAAGCCATTTAACCTGCAGTCCCTTTGTCCACTGTCATTTGGCTAGGATTTAAATCCTTAAATCTTGAGACCATGTTTCACCATTGCAGGTCGTAGACACATTGTGGTCGCAGTTGTTCCATATCCCTCAGGACATATCAGTCAAATATCGTGTGATAAGCATAGTATAGCGTATAAAAGTTTTTTAAAAAATCTAAAAAATTACTAAAAATAGAAAATACCAAAACAAGCATAATTATCGAATTAAATTTACTAAATGCCTCTATTATCATATATACATATTAATTATTTAAATAAAATAATGGTTTCGTAACCATAGATCTATAGCATTAGCAGTAAATGATTTTAGTGTCAAGTGTGCTTTCTAATCCTATCCCATATGATATCAAAAATAAAATATAAGGGTAAAACTACCATATCTTATATAATACAATAACAATTCTAGTACACAAAGGAAGTAGTAATATTTAGTTCAATACAACAAAAGAAATAAATATCTATCAAATAATATTATAAAATACAAAAGCATAAAGAAGGAAGCATTTTCATTATATTCTCAATAAGCATTTTTACCCAAAAATGCCCTACATTGATCAACTATAGTACCAAATGATTGATATCAATTTCCTAAAATAAGAAAAACAATGATAAATATCATTGAAATGTTAAAATTCATGAAACATATAAAACTCTTAGATCCTATCAAATACAATAAGAACACATTTTTACTTTCTATACATCCGTATTAATACCTTGTAGAATGATGAACAGGCTCAAAATAATGATCATCTGCTGACTTATCATAGATAGAATACGGCATTTGGATTTGGTTTTCTTCATGTGAATAGGGAGAAATATTTAAACCATATTGTTCGTCTCTTAAATTTTGATGATCCACTAGATAAGCCATGACCAAAATGTGGCAAAGATAGTGGATTTGATTTAAATTCCTCACCTTCATGATAGTGACCAAACCCTCAATTGTGCAAACTGTCAGTGGTGCTATTGGATGAGCCATAACTGTGTCTGTACTAGCCAATGCTACTTGAATCAGATGTAGATCCCTTAATATGTTATAATTGATCGAAATAATATCCACTAGTAGAAACACTAGTGGACCTCTAAAGATGGTTAGGTCCACCATATGATTCGTATTCAAAGTAATAACCAGTGGAAGATACCTATGATTGCTCAAACTCATGTTCTAACTACTTAGTACCCAAACTGTTAATAGAACTATAGGCTCTATATGAATTATCTATATTCAAATCTTGCATGTGCTCATGAACTCTAGAATATCTCCTAGAAACTTGAGTAGTAAGAATAGTCATCTTCACTCAAGAATTTAGTTATTTTGCTCAAATGTTGTCGCTGTGTTTCTATACCAGGATGATAATCATGATTAGTGTCTTGAGTAGCATAGTAGTTATCATCTCCTTGAACCCATGACATGCCACTAATATATTGGCTGTCCTAATAATTACCACCACTACTACATCTTTTCATTAAGACTCTCTCATCATCATTACTGCTATCATCTTCTTCATTGCTAGAGTTGTTGATAGAGAAAGAGTGGTAAAACAATTTCAAAATTCTTCCATTTTAATGCCATACCATTTGATATTCCTTATTATCAATCAATGATTGTTACAATTGCCAGTGTTGGAACTGGAATTAGAAAACCAAATCACATAACTAATATATTTTATTGTAAATCCAAAAAATAGTAAACTAGAACTAAAATCATTAACAATTACAAATAAATGAAGAAATTAATACAATTAAATTATCAAACCTTTGTTGAACTCGGTAGCTAATATGTGCTTCCCAGTAATAGGCCCAATCAAAGTGGCTTGTAAAATAAAAAAAAAAAACCTTCAAAATTGAAATTTTGAATTCATGTTTTCAAAAGACCATAAAATGTTGGAGGTGAAAAGGCCCAAAGTCATCCTTTTGAAGACCACTTGACAGTTAACACGGCCTAGCATCTTAAGTCTTAAAATTAGCTACCAGCCATGGAGCCTTCATTTATAAGAGAAACAAAAGCACAAAGCTTTAGGTTGGAGATGCGATTGAAACATGGGCGTGACATTTCATTTTCACCGACCACCTTTTGGTGTGAAGGCTATTCTCTCTCACTCCTTACAGTTCACATGCCTTTTCCAAGGACAGAGGCAAAGGGAGGAGGTTGGAGACGGGATTGAAAGGGAAATTAATAGGCTATTGCTAAAGGAAAAGTGAAGATGGAAATGAAATCAAAATTCAACGGCTTGTTTGGCAAGCATTTTTTTTGCCTGTTTGTATAATGCTTGTATTTTTCCTACATTAGCCATATGAATCCTCTAAATACTCCCAAAATTTTTAATATACACACCCTAAAAATTCAAATAGACATAATAAAATTTGGAACTTATAAAAAAATTAAAAATGATTAGTTTTAAAACTTAGTTGAATCAAAGAAAGATTTTTTTGAGTGATTCTATAATAACGTTTTTATTCTCAGTTGTTCAAGATATTATGTGAATGAACCTATTACCAAATCTAATGAGTTAAACTTAAAGCAAAGCCAAAAGGTTTAGTTCATATGCTTATTCTTTGCTCTAAAATCAACAATAGATTCAATAAATTTAAAAATAGAAGAAATGATCAAAATTATTAAAAAAACTTTTTTCTTTCTCTCTTTTTCTCCTTCTTCACCCTTATCATTATTGCCATTGGACCAATAGTCACCGGCTACCGCTGCTGATCATTGCCTCCGACACCGCTGTTGATCTTCACCCTTATCCCCCTTCCTCTATCTTTTCAATTTTCTCCTCTTCCCCCCCTTTCTATCCTCCTCTTTCTCCTCCCCTCTCCATTCTTCCTCCCTCCACCTCAGCCCTCCATCACCACCACCGCTACTGCCAGCAACTGATGCTAACAGCTGCATTTAGTTTTTTTTCTCTTTCTCCTCTCTCTTTCCTCTTCCATCTTCTCTCTTTCCTCTTTTACTCTCTCTCCTCTCCCCACCATCCCTCTGTCTCCTTCCTACCTCCTTTCCTTTGGCTGTGCAACCCCTCTCCCCTTTTCCCTCTCCATCTTCTCTTTGGTTATGTGGTCAGGGAAGAGGGGATGGGAGGGAGAAAAGAGGTGGTAGGGGAAGAAAGGGGAGAGAACGATGGGAGAAAAGATGAAAAACACGTGGCATCAGCACCAACCGGTGCTCGAGTTAATCGTGCCGAAGGTAGCGGTAGTTGGAGTAGGAAAGGGAAAAGAGGAAAGAAGAAAAAAGGAAAAGGAAAGAATAAAAAAAATTTTCAATGTTTTCCATAGAAACTCTTCTTCATAAAAATTTTCCTACAATTTCTACAATAAGTTATAGTAAAGTTTTAGACCAACACGCAAAAAATTCACTTGCCAAATAGGCCTAAGTTAATAGTCACTCAAAACCACTGCTGGCTCTATGATTTTTTATGATGAGTTTATTGGAATCGGCCCCCAAAACATGATTCAAGACCGATGCTTGGTGACTTGAGTCTTCTCGTTTAGCCTGGTCTCTTCCATTTCTTTGTCGATCTTCGTATATGAAGCCGAATGAATGGATGATCTCATTTTCGTGTGTATGTTTTGCCCTAGTATATAGGAAATTAATAGAATAAAAAATATATGGGGGTTAAATGCACTAAATCCTCCTCCTAAACTTTAACCTTAGTTGCATTTTGGCTTCCTGAACTCATTAAATAAGCACTTTGCACCCATATTTTATATTTTGAGATAAAATTGCCCTTACTATTTTATTTTGTTTCATTTTGTTTATTCATTCCCTTGTTTTTTCTACTACTTTATTTTGTTTTTCATTGTTTTGTTTTTTTCTAATTTCTTTTTCTTTTACTTCTCTTATGTTACTTTTTTGTTTCACTTTCCTATTAACATTACTAATTTCTATGCTTATTACAATATTGTAATCATCTTTTTACTTATACTTTCATTCTTGTTTTATTTATTTATATTATTAGAAAATTTAAGACAAACTATGTAGCGTAAAAATTGATATATGCTTGTCATAATAAAAAAGTATTTATTACTAGCATTTTTGAATATTTAAAAAGATATTAGCAAACTAGAACTTTAAGTTACTTAATATTTATTTAGGGGGATCCTCTTTTCCAAGGAGCTGAAGTGCTTTCTCATTCGCTAAATAAATTGTTGACTAATTCACGGTATCAAGGTTTTAGGCTGCCCCGAGGATCTCCATCAGTTACTCATCTTGGGTATGCTGATGATATTCTCATTTTTTCAAGTGCTTTAGGCTCATCAGAATACAAATGATTAATTGTTTGAGGGATGAACTCCCCTTAAATCCAATGTAGCTCTTCAGGCCAAGCACTTGCAGCACAGTAAGTACAACAAAAAGCCGGTAATTTCTGCAAGACAGCAGCAGAGAACTTACACACGAAGACAGGATGATTAATGGTTTCAGCCCCAATCACCAAATAAAACACAATTAGAGGGTGCCAGCAATACCCAACGCTTTAGCCTATCTCTGGTCAACGGCTTCTTCTTACATGCAAGCCACGGGATGAAAGGAACTTTGGGAACAAATGCTGTGCCGCACACCAATTGGTACCGTTCAACTTTACTGCCCGGACATCTCAAGTCTCGAGAGTTCTATCACTGATTTCGAAGTAAACTGAGAGTAGTGCTGGTAGTCCAGTAGATAGAACCAGAGCTATCAGGAAGAGAAGCAAAGCATATTGGAGTAGCCAAGTTCAACCTTCTCACCTTGAGATTAAATTCTCTACCTTGAGGCCATTGCCAGTCCCTACCTTTAAAAAATTGGGCTACTTTAGAACCCTCACTAAGACCAAGAGCATAGAGCAATTTCCTACTGAACTTCTGGTGCGGAGGGCCTATAGGGTGCCAAGAATCGAACCAAAAACTCACATCTTCCCCATCACCTATCACATGCCTGATATAAGGGTATACCGAAGGCCTAGATTAAACAGTTTATGTGACACCCAAGAACAATCCGATGGACTCTGTACACCCCAAAAAAATGACCTTTTTGCTCTTCCAATCGACAGACGAAGAAATGACTTGATGATGTCCTAGTAAGAATACGCATGATCGAATGTCAGATGCCATGCCAGCATTACCACTCATTGCGTAACGAGATTTTATCACATGAGCTGTCAACTGAGAGAAATTTCTTCATCATCAATCCAAATATTAGGCACATGAGCTATCTTAAACCAGTCTTCTCCGCCATCCTTGCAGCATCTTTCTGTAACCTTTGGACAATCTTTTAAGATTAAAGATTGAAGTGAACGAGGAAGTTGACGTTCAGCATGCAAAGATTGCAGGGCTGTGCAGTAGCTTATTTCAAGACTCTTGAGTGCTTTGAAATGTGAAAGCAATGGAAGGTCGTATAATTTTGGGCAGCATATTATAGACATTTGCAGAAGGCATGGAAAGTCTCCATTCTCCATTCCGGTCCATTCTTCAAGGTTAAGCATGTTCTCAAGTGTCAATTTCTCCAACTTGGGAAATGCTATCAATCCTTGACTTATATAATCTCTGCAAAACAGACGGTTGATGTCTCTTAGTCTAGCCATACCAACAATTTTGAGGATCCTCAACGAAGGTAATTCTCCCATAGAGGGTAAAAGATAGCAGTTCTTGCAGTTGCAGAGGGTGATGCTTGCAATATTAGCGAATGATGGATTACTGATCCAACTTGGAAGTAATGAACCATTGTAAAACAATATCTGTAAGCTTTCAAGATTTGCATTTGGCTGAAGATACTCCAAGATTTGCTCTTCAGCCTTGGAGTTTTGATATCGATGATCACCCCATCTTAACTCAAGTTTCTTTATATACTGCTTGTTGTTTAGAGCCGCTTTCCTAGCTTCAACCACGTTTGCAACATTTTCAAGCCTTGAGATGCAAAATGATCCAGTGATGTTATTCAAATCTTTTAGCTCTGCAATACTGCATCCTTCTTCCCTTCCAACTAGGAATGCTTTCAATGTTTGAAGATTTGTCAGACTCCCCATTCCTTTAGGAATGAAATTTAATTGACGTACAATGTCAAAGTCCAAATGTCGAAGACTAGTCAGCTTTCTCATTCCTGGGGGCAAAGAACGAAGAGCAAAGCAATCTCTGAGTTTTAGTGTTTGTAAAGTATAAAGGGTTTCAATTGATCTAGGCAAAATTCTAATTGGAGTATAAGAGAAGTCGAGGTAGCGTAATGATTCCAAACACCCTATAGAAGTTGGCAATCCTGATACGAGGATGCGACTTAAATCCAAAGTTCTTAAGCTCTTCAAGCATAGAAAAATATCATGAGGCAGCTGATCGATTGAGGAGACACACTCTCCAAGCAATAGAAGTGTGCGCAATACTTTGCAATTTTTAAGAGCTTCAAAATCAGTTGAATCCAACTTTTGCAAGGATAAATGTAAGGTACTTCTAGATATGTCTTCCAACTTCCCTTCCTCGAACCTTACATAGGATTCCTCAGAAGAACCTTGTCGAAAATACCACATAGAACACTTAGATTCATTAACCTTATACTTTTGCTGTCTGTGAAGCTTATCAAATCTTGACGGCACAATATACTCCTTATACACCAAAATATCAAAACAAACACCACCCTGATTCTCCAGTTTTTCATTAACTTTGGCAACAATGAGCTCCTCTGCAATCCATAATTGCACCAACATATCCTTCTCAAATTCGTAGCCGAGAGGAAACAAGGTGCAATATGTTACGCACCTTCTGACATACTCAGGCAAATTCTCAAATTCAGCATCCAAATTTGAAGCAATCTTATTTGACTCTTTATTCCCTCCCATACAATATGTTCTCCTATCCTTGGATCCAGCTTCAAATGGCTCAAATGGAGAATCTTTGGCATTGGCTATTTCGCTTGTCTGTTGCTTTCTAGATCCAGTCAATTTGATTACAGTCGCACGAAATTCCTCTGGTGATACATGAATTAGTGTAGTGGGAACTTTTGATCTTTGATGTTTCAAAGGAGCATATCTGGACATCAGAACAGCCTGCTTAGGCTTGGAAATTTGATATCCAGTGACAAGCATCTTCTGATGATTTTTTACATCATCAACTGACATCCCACCACCAACTACAGCTGCCACTTTTTCCCAACGATTGGGACAGTCCTCAGGGAACAACTGCAGGGCATCCTCAAGCAACTTCTCTTGAGTTAAAGTCCATGTCGTTGAAGAAAAGATAGGTGAACCAGATGATGGTACTGAGGACACCTGTTTGCAATTCCAAAACACACTTAATTACACTAGAAAAGCTACATCTTATGGATTGTTCATAGCATCTACATTTGTGCAGACTATTCAATAGCATCTACATTTGTATACTTCACCTTCGTCTTCAAGAGACTCACTATTCTGCTTCTTAATGTCTTTGATAGTTAATGGTTTTAAGAGAAACTAAGAACCCTCAACTTCTAAAAAGATTAATAAAAATCCAAAAGTATCAACAAAGATTAACCAAGTGCACTACTACAACTTTTCCCACCATTTCTCTTGTAAGTCACCTACCAATACTTTGATGGCTATATTCATAAAGACCAAGATGGCTTGATTTCAACGGTTTCTGATTCACCTTGGGCAATGGTTGTGCTTTCTCATGAGTATATATAATAGTGCAAACTTAAGCTAGTTCACAATCAATAGGTCTAATATTTTCATGCATTTTTAATCATTTTTGTAAACTTTCTAACACAAATAAGAACAGAAAATTCAAAAGACCAACTTGTGAAAACTACTGCATTTATTGTGATCTATGCATTTGAATTCTCAACAAACTGCTTTGCTAGTTCATTGATAAACAAAATTATTTAGGCTAGTTATTGCGGCCTGGGGTTTCTGTCTATCAACTTTAGTAGTGTTCCTGAAATTTCCGAAAGCTATTCCATATGATGTGCGGATGAATTTCGCATACCCTCTCATAGGAAAAAGTTTGAACCAACTTAAAGTACATAGTGTTATCCTGATTTAATTATGTCTTGACGTATGATCAATTCTTTTATCCAATTACTGCCTATTGTACCTTTTCAGATTTCTTAGAAGTTTCCAGGTTAGCTATACAACCAAAGTTCATCATATTCCAATATTCCACCCCCCAGGGGGGGGAGGGGGGGAGGGGAAGAAAAAAGAGTATCTAATCACCAAAACAAACCATTAGATCTAGCAGTCGCTCAATCTGGGAAAACAGTAAAGCAAAGAGATTATGATTATGTTGGAGCCTAAACACAGGTTTAACCTTCTGTTTTCATTCCCCCTCTTAATGCGATCAGTATAAACTCACTTTCAGAAAACAGTTAAGAGACTAAGTTTCCTATGCCACAATTCCAGTATTGAGATTACCGTAGATTCACCATATTCTTTAAGATTTCCCTGATGCTTCTCATGTTTATCTGGAAAGTCACCCACTGATGGAACCCTGTAGCCAGCCTCATTGCTAGCTTGTTGAAATTTCTGCTGATGGAAAAACTTCTGAACCTGTTCCTTCTCAATTTCATCGACACATTTTTTCTCATGCCTGAATCCCCTCAGACCAATCCCTCCTTGATGCCACCCGATTCCTGACTCTTCTGGGAAACCCGCAACACTGTACACCTTACAAATTTTCCTGACCTGATACCCTCTCACATGAGCCTGCCAACAGATTTACTCTCCATAAGACAAGCATTCTAAATTTTTTTCAACTGATCCAGTTTCCAAGGGGTTATGTTCATTTGGTTGAAAAGTTCTACATGACAGATTATACTTTGCAGCCTGAACATATTCTTCAATACTCACTCGCCATTTCGAATTATTGATCTTCAATATTGTAACATTACTTTCCTTGTGTTTTGAGCAACATGTTTCAAGAAGCAAGAAAAGTTTCTTCTCATTGTTTCTGAAATACCCAAGATTGCACCATCAATTCTACTTTTTAAATTCACATTGACTTTCCTCAGAATTGTTAAAGAAATAGACAAAAAAGAAAAGCATTTTAAAAATTTTCCCGATAAACAACATAAAGAGTGACTGCATAGGGCGTTATGATTACAAGGTAACAATGAAACAGCAAAGGTAGTTACTTTAGTTAAAAATTAACGGAAAAGATTGGTATAATTCCAAAAGTTATAGCTGAAGTATATATAATTATATTAACCTCAGAAGATGTCAATGTCACCTGTATCTTTACAACTTTCTGACGTACTGTAAGAAAATCCTTGTGACCTTTCCAACCTCGATAAATCTTCTGTATAGATAAAGCAGCAGAGGTATAATCCCTTGAATCACTGAGTGGCAAAGACCCCTGAAATGTCAACTTGAAAGTATACACAACTTTATGAATCTGTTTGAGCATTTACTTGAAGCATTACATTAATAGAAGCATGTGATCAAAAACAACATATAATCACTTATTTTGACATTTATCAACAGAGAATGAGTGAAAAACTTTTTTCCAGCACCAAATAGAAACATATGATCAAAGACTACATATAATCACTTATTTTGACATTTATCAACAGAGAATGAGTAAAAACTTTTTTCCGGCACCAACCTTCAAGCTGTTTCCATTGGTTTTCCTTCAAAAGTTTAACAACGTGCATGACTTGCAGTTTAATTCTTTCTTTTGTTTTCATAAGTTTAAAAATGTATAACACCGGCAATAATAGTTTGGGCCTGATCCTAAATTTTAAATGGAGTAACTATTGACTAGAACCAGTGAAGATTCAATCCCACGCAGACTTATGATTGCTACTGGGATGAAAGCCAAAAAAAATAGAGCAAGCAAACTCCACAAGTAAGCTTCGTTTAATGAAGGTAACTAATTAACCTATAACTAAGCTTCGTTTATTCGACTAGATTAGTTAACCTGGATTTTTCTGCTTCCAATTTTTTTGAGAAAGATAAAAGGATGGCCAAGGAGTTGCTCAGCAGTCCATCTTTTCCCCTGATCTCTCTGCAAACAACACGATATGAAATCAGCAAACTCTGGTGATGCTGTTGGAGGAGCTTCAGGTGGCTGTTCATGACAGATTGTCTGCTGAAGTATTTCCCGTCCAGATTCTTTTCCACATTTGTAGGGGAATGAGCCCAGATACAACTCGAGAATGATTATCCCAAGGCTCCATATATCTCCAGAGTACCCATTGTTCATTAGTTTGACCAAACTTAAGGATTCAGGACTTTCATATGCTGTCATCGAAATTCCACCAAGGAATGAAAAGATTTGTCCTAAAAATGATATCTTTATATTATTTTTAGAATTCACGAGGATTTTTGAAGGTCTGATGTTTCTGTGCGAAAGCTTTCTCCTATGGACGTAAGCCAAGCTGGACAATAATTGTCTGGCTATGTATGACAGTGAGGATTCATTGGTGATTTGGATTCCCTCGAGGGATTTGCAGTCCAAGTATTCAAGCAAGAGAAGAAAGTTTTCATCTTGATCAAAGAACTGGTAGAATTTGATCAAACTTGGATGGTCCAAGTGCTTGAGAATGTTAATTTCCTGGTGGATAAATTCCTTTGAGTAGATATCTTGAAGAGGGGATTTTCCTAATTGTTTTAGTGCATAGAGGTTTCCGGTTGGGTGATGCACAACTTTGTAAACTTTGCTCCCTCCATCTCCTTTTCCAATCAGGCTTAGCTGCTCTAAATCGTCAAATTCAATCTCTGGTGATGGCTTAGACATCGTCAAAAGGATTTCTTGGGCTTTGAAGATAAGCAGGAACTTTGTGAATATGAGGGAACTATGCAGCTTAACTTGTTCGTTTGATGGTTTTGGATGGATAGTTGATGCTATACGACAAATAAAGTAGACTTTGACTGGAGACTTGGGATCTGATGAAAGATAAGTACACTTTTCTTTTGAGTGGTGAATCTGGTGATAACGCAACAGTCCAAATTTTAGTGTCACAGTAATTTCAATTAAAATGATAAATTTATCATTTTTAATGTGCATCCAACCATTAACTATTTGAAGGACATAATTGTCATTTTGATATCAATTTGCTACGGAAATAATAAAGGTGCTGTGAATATATTATTTGCCTTTTTTTTTTTTTTTTTAAACCATTGAGTCAGTAAGCAAAAGACAAGCATAGTCGATTTCTGATATTTTATTGTTCTATCTTGGTCTAATCCGTCTGAAACTTAATATAGTAAGTGTTCAGATAGTTAATCCTCTAGATGCCAGTACAGAGCCCTTTTTTTTTTTTTTTTTACGGAGATTTCTGGGGTTTCATGTGGTGACAGGGAAAATGCTAGGCCTGGAATTTGCAGTCTGAACAAGGAAGCATCATCACAAAGACTTCTGACTTCTGAGTCCTCCTTGACTTGGGAATGCGAAAGTTGACCTCATTGGCCAATAAAGGTTCAGACTTGAAGGAATTATTCCTATACTTGAGACGAGCCATTCTTTTCCCTTTGTTAAGCACATTGTTTGTAATATTTTGTCCATGGAATCTGCATTCCAATCTGGTATTGCTTCAGCTTCCTTGCAAGTTGTTCTTGAGAAGATTGCTAATTTTGCTGTGAGGGAAACCAGCTTGGTTCTGGGAGTTGATGATGAGCTGAGAAGGCTGCAGAGAATGCTCCAAAGAATCAGAGCTATTCTAGACAATGTGGAGAACAATCATCTGAGTCTGATCAACCACAGCAGCAATGAAGCCTGGAAGATGTGGGTTGCTGATCTCGAGAAGCTCTCATATTGTGCTGATGACCTACTGGATGAGATTTCCCTGGATATTTCGCGGGTACATGCGGACAATTCAGGTGATGCTAATAATAGCAACCTGGTACGCAACAACCTGTTGTCATCTTTTAAATTGTCAATGCCCCATGAGATAAGTAAGGTAAGGAAAGAACTGGAAGATATTTCAACTGAAATGGATAGTCTTTTCCTGACTAAGTTATCTGAACTGGGATCTTATAAGATGCATGCCCCACTTAATAATAACTTTTGTGCTACAAGTTCATTGGTTGATGAAGAGTTTGTAATTGGAAGAGAAAAGGACAAAGAGGAGATCATCCAGATGCTATTGATGACTGAATCTAGTAAGGGCAATGTATCTGTGATTCCTCTGGTGGGCATGGGTGGGATTGGCAAGACGACCCTTGCTCAAGTTGTTTACAATGATGACCGAGTGTTAAAGAACTTTGAATTCAGAATATGGATTTCTGTGTCCATCAATTTTGACTTGATCAGGATCAGTAAGTCAATTGTTGAATCCCTCACTGGAAAAAAATGCAAGTTGTCTGACCTAGATAACATTCAGTCTAAACTTCAAAATTTACTATTTGGGAGAAAGTTTCTTGTAGTTTTAGATGACTACTGGACTGAGAAATATGGGGATTGGGATGCTTTATGTTCACCTTTCAGAGTTGGACGCCAAGGAAGCAAAGTTATTGTAACAACTCGAAGCAGCATAGTGTCATCAATTCTTGGTCCAATTCCAGCATATAATGTGCAAAGTTTGAATGATAATGCCTGTTGGGAATTGGTGAAACAAAGAGCATTCTCAAGTAAGGATGAAAAGGAGAAAATGAATTTGGAAGAAATAGGGAGAAAAATAGCTAGGAAATGCAAAGGACTGCCTTTAGCTGCAAAATGTCTTGGAGGCATACTTCGTTTCAAATCTGATGAAGAGGAGTGGAATTCCGTCTTAAACAGTAAGATGTGGGAGCTTCCGCAGGATAAAAACGAATTTTTTTCTACTTTAATACTCAGCTATCATTTCCTTCCTACACATTTGAGAAAATGTTTTGCATATTGCTCCATCTTCCCCCCAAATTATGAGTTTGAAATGGAAGAGTTGGTCCTGATGTGGATGGGAGAAGGGTTCATCCAACCTAGAGGAGAAATGAGATTGGAGGACATTGGTAACGATTGTTTCAGTGAACTAATCTTGAGGTCCTTCTTTCAATTTTCACATGTTAACCTGCACAACCAGTCGATATACAAAATGCACGAGCTCATTCACTGTATGGCACAGTTAGTTTCTGCAAATACATGCTTTCGGCTGGAGGAGGAAATACGACATTGGCATCCAGCATTTAACAATGCTCGTCATTTGTCCCTCTCTCATGAAAGTGTCCAATCAATTGAGCCAAAGGCCTTCACTTGGTTTAGGCAGTTACGAACTTTAATAATGTCTACGAATGATACTGGCGTCTCACAGGTTCCTCACGAACTATTTTTGAGACTTCAACGCCTGAGAGTATTGAACTTGAGCCATATGGGCATTGATGAACTTCCTAGTTCCATTGGTCGCTTGAAACATCTTCGGTATCTTAACCTTTCTGAAAACCACATCCAAAAGCTACCTGAATCAACTTCAAACCTTTTAGCTTTGCAAACCCTCAAGCTCAAAAGATGCTTTGAGTTTTTTGAACTTCCAACAAACATGAAGAATTTGACTAGCCTTCGACATCTTGACTTGGATGTAAAGCATCAGTTGAACTACATGCCATCAGGTTTTGGAAATTTAGTCAACCTTCAAACCCTTTGTGCATTCATTGTGGGAAGAGACAGAGGCTGTGGTATCAGAGAGTTGAAGAATATGAGATTCCTAAGAGGATCATTGAGCATTACCAATCTTGAAAACGTGCCAAGTGCAACGGAGGCAAAAGAGGCAAACTTATTCAAGAAACCATACCTTAACAAAGTTGAGTTGGAATGGAACTCTACTGGGGATAAAATACATCAACAGGATGTACTTGCAGGCCTGCAACCTCACGAGAACCTTAAGGAGTTAACTATAGCGGGGTACAATGGCATTATGTTTCCTTGTTGGATAAGTAATCCAGAGTACAAGCTCACAGATATTCACCTTCGAGGCTGTCTGTCCTGCTCTATTCTCCCTTCTCTTGGGCAACTTCCACACCTCAAATTTCTTTGTATTGAAGATATGGCTGGTTTGATGCATGTTGACGATCACTTTTGTGGCTTCGGTAATATTAAAGGGTTTCCATCACTAGAGTCACTAATATTCCAGGACATGCCAAATATGACCGCATGGACAGGATTGAATGGAGGTGATTTGCCTTGCCTACGTGAGCTCACTATGACTAATTGCCCAAGGCTAACCAGTTTGCCATTACTTCACAACCTCAATTTCCTCCATAATTTAAACATTGGCAGCTGCCCAAGGCTTGAAGCATTACCAGAAGAAGGATTACCAGAGTCTCTTCAACTTCTGATCATTGTTGACAGTGCCATCATCAAAGAAAGGTGCAGAGCTGATGTGGGTGAAGATTGGCACAAGATAAATAGAATACCAAAGATAGAGATTGATTATGTTGAGATTCCCATAGTGGTGCATGGAATTTAAGGTTTGCTGATTGATCTCAGTATTCATAGTGCCTGGGTGAAGGTAACATGATGTGTCTGGGAGCTGAGTAAAGTGAAGGAATCATGTTTTAAATGTCAGACGCAGAGTGCAATTTTTTGTTGCTTAAATCCAGAAATTTTCTCTATGCAACGATGATATGCATGCTCTTGATAAGAACGGTGCAAGCAAAAGAAAAACCCAGTTCATGGATGTTATGGCTAACTTAAAACAATACAAAACAGCCTATGTAAGTACTCAATTTATTTTTTCTTTTCAGAATTGCTACTATTTCATAGTTGCCAGGATTAATTCAGAGAGATAATTTCTTTATAGTGCTCCTCCAGTTTTTTCCCTGCTATACACTGCAGAAGGTATCCTTTCTATTTCATGTGAAAATCAGCCATTACAATTATTTTCTACCCATTGATCCTTAAACTTTTCCTTATGCACATTTGTAAGTTTAGTTTATAATCTGTTCTGCTGCTGCTTCCAAGTAATTACTACTGCATGATGTCTAAAGGGTCACCAAACTGGAAATTCTTGACTATCTTTATTTTCATATTTGTTTTCTATAAATAGTTGAGTATCACACCCACATATGTGTCCATATAGTAGAGTAGTGGATGTCACAGTTCATAGTTTTAATAGTGTGTAAATGGAGGGAGTGATATTCTACTCAGAAAACAAGTAAAGTGACTGGCAAGCCTGTCCTCAATGTCTGCCAAAGTAATCTTCAAAGACATCAGCACTCCAGTAACTTGTAAGAAGTTACCTCTCGATTCTGAATACAGTGGCAAGTGCAATGGCTATGCAAAGAGTGGCTCACACTCACCGTCATCTTATAGCAGCAGTCAGTCAGAAACTTCTTAGAAACAGCGGCAAAGTATATGGCTTTATGCTTTTGCTCACAAAGGTGGCAAACTTTGATTTGCAAAATAACTAATGACTTGTGCATGTTATCTGCACCTGTATTTGAATTAGCAAAGAAATTGCAATGGTCTAGCAGTTGGTTGCCACACATGCACAATGATCAGAAATTCTTTATAGAAGCTTGAATTTTGATTTTTGAACTTGATGCGTTTACATTATGTTATCTAAAATCTGTGGTAGTTAAGAGTTAATATTTTGTTGACCATGACTGCCTTGGAAAATGATTATAAAATTTCGATTGAAAGTGCATAGTTTGGAAGTTAAGTCTAGGTTACATCATAAATTAAATTATCAAGACTTTGACCATATTAACATATGCTTAATGAAACGTGAGCAATTGATGAGTACTGTTTAGTTTTCACTTTTGAGGCTTCCTTCAAGAATACCTCCTCAAGGTACATGGAATTATTTTGTTTGTGAATGTTTCCAGAAATTGGTTGCTTTTATATAAGTTCCTTTCCATAGGTTACAGCTACTAAAGATATAAATTCTAGTGGAATAATAATTTTTGCTTGGTTTGAACTACAAAAAGTGCAAAGTCACATAGATCTTTACTTATGCATATCTAAATTGGATTTAGCAGGAAAAAGTCGCAAAACAGGAAGCAGAACAGTTTTATGAGGGGCAGCAACATTTGACACCTCTCTGTAGACTGTTCAGGTACATCTGCATTCCACAGCAATACCTTCTTTTAACTCTCATTATTTTAACTTTTTTACATGGAAGTCTATTGCTGTTTGAAGAATGGGAGAAGTACACTCCTTTCAATGGTTTGTACTGATGATTTGCAGTACAAAGAGATTGACTAAGTTCAACCAGAAGTTATCAAATATTGTGGTACTCCAGAATAAGTGGTTCTGCTTCGAAAGACATTGTGACCTGAACCTATTAGATTGCATATATTTGAATGTGCACATTGTAGCTGTAAATAGTAGGTGACAAATATATTTTAATCTCTTTCCTTGTCTATGTTCAATTATGAATTTAACTTCTCAAGTTTTGAGTTTGTTTGATGCATTATGGCATGTAAAAGAGCAGCAATTTCTGTGGATCTCTCATAATTTCAAAATGTTCCAATGATATCCCTATTTCTGCAGATTTTGGGCTGCAATGCTTTCTTCTTGTTATGGCGGAACCATCCTTTTTAACAAGTTCAGATTCCATTATTTATGGATATGGAAAACTGTATGCTTAGATTCATTGACATTAGGATAGCAGGCCACTAACTTGCACCAATGTCCTATACTGATCGAGTTCTTGGTTTCAGTCATCTCACCACGTGTAAATCATGTTAAGATAGTATAGTTATTAAAGAAATTAGAAGTTCAGGCCTAAATTCTGAGGTTAAGAACTGATAACTTCAACTAGCTAGGTAGGAGTTTGTTGAACTCTTGACAGCAACATAGCCAAGTAGTAACAAATTATGCGAATCAACCAGAAATGGTCCTTCTCAAGATCTATAAATGGATATTGTCAAACAATTAAAATATTTGTTTAAAAAAAGCTCAAAATGTTCTTTTCTAGCATTCTATGTACTTCACTGCAAGTCTGGTGTCATTAACTGGACTGCTAGTGTTGCTTAAATATTATGAGTAGGTGTGCTAGTGCTGTTTAATTAATCAGACATAATGCAGCTTTCTCCAGCATTGCATTCTGGTTTGTTTGGTGAAATATAGGTTACTGAATATCTTTTTGCCTTTGAGGGACAGAAATGAATTATATATCAACAAAATCTTCAGAATCTCAACTTAGATAGTGTTCTGGTAAAGGGGCCATTCAATGGAGTTAATGATGCCACCATGTCGGCCTCCTTGGTTGTTTTTACATACCTTTTCTACGTGTCCACTTGTTAGGATCAAGCGCTGACCGCTATACCAAAAGCAATTGCTGTTAGTGAGGGCGCTACTTTATTTCCTTAACCCAATGGCAGCGCAAAGCACCGTACAACGCTCGGTCAGCCTAAGGGTCTGCACCCCCCATGGGTGCCGTGGGCCGAGCGGTTAGTCACACGATCAGGTTTAAGTCCCCTGATCCGAGTCAAAGGATGGTGTTGCAACTCCACAAGTCCAACACACCAGAACTAGTAAGCAATTCATGTGACCATCTCTGTCTTAAGAGTGGTCTTGCCTACTGGAAACTAGATGTCAGTGCTACCATTGGCATAGGAGGAAGCAAGTCTACAAGATCCCTTTAACAGCTTTTTCATAATCTATGAAATGCCAACATTTACCAGAGTATGGAAGATTTGAATACATTCTCGTTTTGGAAAAACAACATAAAACATGCTGCAATACATCACACTCAGGAAGCATGCTACAGCCTTAAATGGCCATATGCTGTTCAAAGAACTGTTGAAAATTTACTTGTAGACCAGCATTCTGTCAGATCAACTGATCCAAATAGCACAGCCACATCTTCATGTCTGATGTCACTTAGCTTCAAACTCCTGTACAGATGACTAACTAAATGCTTTTCTTAATTTGTGCAGAGAGCAAACCAGAAGTCCTTTTCTTTGCTTTTTGCTGGAGTGTGTTCCCTCCCAGCAATTTTCTATCTGTCCACCTGTAAGTAGACCTTTGCAGATCTTCCTGCCCTGTTAAGGTTTTTAAGTTTCAACTGCGAAAGGTTCTTCTTGCAAATCTAACCAGAAATTAATTGTAACATTCTCTTATACCTGCTCTGTGGTATTAAGTTGTTGCATAATCAGCAGAAGCAGTTTAATTTTCTTCTTCAAGTTTTTCACCTGCAAAGCCATTGCCAATAAGCCAAACTTCATTATAACATAACTGAATATACAAGAACCCCTTACTGGAATAAGGAATGATAGAATGCTCCTTCTCCAGTACTTCCTTATGGAAATTCACTAAATGACCTACCAGTTTGTGCTTGATGCATTTCATGGACTCCATGAGAAGGGCTACACTATGCTGCTGCTAATTGATGAAAAAAAATTTATATCTTGCTTTGCAGCACTATTGAGATTCATTTGTTTATCTTAGTTCAATGAAGGCATTGTCATGTATGATTTACTGATTGTGCAAACCGAGTCCAATATCCATCTACCTTGGTTGGCATCTTAGCCTCATCATCTGTCCAAGGAAAATAAAGAAAAACTATAAAAAACACTCAGGGTTAATGCTGTGTAGTACATGTATTCCTGCGCTTATCTTCTACGTGCTTCCTCTATGTCATCTCCAATTCTATCCTCTTATCTCAGTTTCTCCCTATGTCTTCTGTATTTTTCTCCCTCCATCTCCAGACTTCAATGCATGCCTTTTTCTTCTTTGTATTTTGTTTGAATATCAACGTGTATTCTTGATTTTTGGAGGGAATAATGATCAAAAATGGTATGGTAAAATTCACATGAACAATACCAGATGTAAGCTAAAACAAAGATATAAGCTTCTGATTAGCTCTTGTTGGTGAAAACTTGAAAGGACTAAATTTATTGATCGAAGAATGATATTCTGGTTACTCTCTCTTGCACGGACATGCACTTAAAATAATTTTAGAGCACCTTTCATGATAAACAAATTCATAAAGCAATATAGAGAAGCACCACTGGGACAGCTAACTGAATATTTCTTTGCAATTGCAGAAGTTTCATGCAGGTAATATTGATGCTGCATAAACTTTCCTATCTTTGCAATGTCTTCTCTCCACTGCCATACTTCTCTATGCTCTCTTTCCAAAGGCAATTGATCAATACGGAAAAGAGCAACTCACTGTTCATTGGAGGAAATGGAGTTGACCAAATTGAAGCAACAAATACAAGCATGAGGTACGTGGCATATCTATAACATCTGAGAAGCTCAAGGAGCGAGACTAGTAATAAGTTTCAGAAGTAGGAAATTGTCCTTTTTCCCCATGTTGCTTATATCATGGGACACGAGTTCTCATTTCAGCTTTAGGTGTATCAAATTTTGTTGCTTTAAATAGATTTATTCTGTGTAAAACTTGGTAATGTTACCTTATCATGTTGGTAATTCTGTTTGCTACTATTAGTTATTGGAGCCATACATGGACAGTTTGTGTGAAATATGCAGTAATGCATGATTATCAGTAAAATTGCTGGATTTAAAGTTAGTCACAGTTCCTTTTGTCCAAATAATGTTTTCTACATCTTCTTGTGAAAGCAAAAGACTTTAACTGTTCCGTCGCTGATGATTTTTTTTTTTTTTCCATTAACAAACCTAGTTGATGCTCCTCTATTGTTTCAAGTCCAGTTAAAATGTCTCCAATTTGTTTCTCTTCTTTCTTTTTTCTTTTTTTTTTTTGGGGGTGGGGAAGGGGTGGGAAGAGAGGAGGTTGTAGGAAGTTATCAAAAGTCAAATTGGATTCTTGTAAGGATGTAGCTTTCTTTAAAAATTGAGCTGTCTTCTTAGTTTTTGGCCTTCCTTTCAGTTCTGAAGTCAAATACCTCAAATTAATGGGGATAATTAAGAACAGGAGGAAAGCAAACTGTGTCATTCAACTGAGTGACGTACCTGAAAGGTCATAGCCCGCTTTATCCAAAACAATGTATCCTTAGTCTATTGTTGGTGGTATCGTTCAGGTGAAATTTATTTTTGTGCATAAACTCTGTTACTCATAGACATCCACATTTTGTATATGGTATTGGTCCAGAAAATTCAGTCATCATCAGTTTACATGTTCATGATACTTTCACTGCGTAGGCCACATATATCATTTGGGCGTGAACAGAAGGGTGGGAAAGGGGTTCCAAAGTTGTATATGACGGTTTAATCAAGACAATGAAAAACAAAGCAAATGCATGAAAAGTGAAGCCATTAGGTCAGCTGAAGCTTGGTCCAAATAGCAGTTTGTGCTAGCCAAGGGACTATAAATTCTGGTGCATCTACTTTCACTTTGCAGAGCTGATAATTCGGTCATTGCAATTGCAGCAAATTGTAGGCTGAAAGGTATGCAATAATAACTCCAATTGCAGTTTACCTGTTAATGCATGGAGAGTCTGAGGTAGCTGCGATTGATTTTAACTGACTTTTGTGCTCCTTGTATAGTGTGTTCGATTCACTGTGGTGCATAATTGAATCAACTTTCAGTGATATTCATCTGAAATGATTTCAAACAAGCATCAGTGGCCATCAAGCATATCTGATGATCTACTGTTCTGTTTTTCTATGCAGTTCTCCTTACATATTTATCCATTCATCACAATTTTCACAAGCAATTGCAAGAAGCAAGGATACATCTGCAGTTGAAGGGATTCTTTTGGTGATAATTCAGGTCATCAAGCTTGAAACTGCACATAGTCTTCACCAGGTACAATTTTATACCTTTTGTAAAGGACTACGCAGAAGACTTCCTTCAAAAAGAAAGAACTGGGAAGATTGAGATAACATGTTTTGAACTTCAGTCAGTTATTTTCATGGCTATTATCTTTGTCCAGACATTTATTGCTCCTATAATCTACCACTGGAGATATATGCATTGTGTTGGTTCAAATGTCCATTATCAGACAAACTTGTCGCTACAACAATCTTCACATGTTCTTATTTATCTGCAATGAATTTAAATTTCTTAGTTTCAGTGATCTCTGATTGACGCTTTGCAAAAATGGCAAAGTGGATAGAAACCATTGGGAAGTTACAGCAAGAACCAAATATCTTATCCGGAATATCTGTGTGGAATTGGATTCTGTGGCAACTTGTGGCACTCAAAGTGTCCATCAAAATGGACCAATATTAGTTTTGAGATGCTGTGAATCTATTTGCACTCCTAAAAATCTAGAGGCTCAGGTTTTAAAAGGATGAAAGACTTAAACATGGAAACTACTGGTAACTTAGCTTGGCAGGTTTATAGATAGATAAAATATCTCAAGCTAGTTTAATTAAATGCATGGATATAAAGATTATATTACTTTGCAGGTTCAGCTTTATTGAATGGAAATCACTCATTGACAAAATGACTTTCATTTTCATGTTTACACTATGAACAACAGAATTATATTTCAAGATGTTCATAATCAATCCATATGCTAGGAATGTGGGCTATCTTGTACCAATCTCCTCCATTCTTGTTGCACCGTTCTTTTATACCAGGGCAACCTGTAAGTACCAGTGATTCAATTGAAGCTGGCAAACCTTCTCCGGGAAAAGACTCCAGCTTAATGCAGTAGCTTATCTCGAGATATTGGAGAACTTTGAGATGGGAAAAGCATGAGATCTCAAAAAGTTCTGGGCAGTACTTTATATAAACCTGAACAAGGCTTGGGAAGTCACCATTTTCTGCTCCAACGAACTGTTGAAGGTTAGGCATGTTGTCAACTGTCAGTTTCTCCAACTTGGGAAATAATATTTGGCTTCCAGTTGTAACATTCCTACAAAACAGGCCATTTGCATCTCGCACACTATTCAATCCAACAATATTCAGATATTTGAGCGAGGGCAATTTCCCAACAGAAGGCAAAACTTGACATTCTATGCACTTGTAGAGGGTAATGCTGAAAACGTTATTAAACAATGGGTTGCCAATCCAGCTTGGAAAGAATTTACCCTTGTAAAATTGTATCTGTAACTCTTCGATGCTATTATGTGGCTGCAGACATTCCAATACTTCCTCTTCTGGTGGAGCCTCATCAATCCTGTGATCTCCCCATCTCAATTCCAGCTTTTTTAAGTACTGCTTCATACTTAAACCAGCTTTGGTAGCTTCATCCAGGTTTGCAACATTTTCAAGTGTTGCAATGCAGAATGATCCAGTAATGTTGTTCAGATTCCTAAGCTCTCCAATGCCGCAACCATCATTTCTTCCAACTATAAAGGCCTTTAAAGTTTGAAGACTTCTGAGATTCCCCATGTTTCTGGGCATGCACTGTAATTGGCGGATTATATCCAAGTCAAAGTGCCTAAGATTGATCAACTCACTTATTCCCTTGGGTACTGCACGAAGAGCAAAACAACCTCTAAGATTTAGTGTCTGCAAACTATAAAGAGAACCAATAGATTCAGGCAAATTTTGGATAGGTGTATATGAAAGGTCAAGATAATGTAGTGACTCCAAACATCCAACAGAACTTGGTAATTCTGATATCTGAGTTTTGCTCAAATCTAAAGTACATAAACTCCTTAGGCAAATGAAAAGATCACGAGGTATTTCCTTGACTGAGGAGCCATAATCACCAAGCAATAATAGTGTATGTAGGTCTTTGAAATTTTTTAGAGTCTCAAATGTCAGTGAATCAAACTCCTCCATGTCCAAAGACAAGTGAAGTGGCATTTCAGAGGTGACACTTAGTTGATCCTCAATTCTCAGATAATGACCCCTGGATAACAATCCTTTCTGACACCAGTACAAAATTTTAGATTCATTCACTTTGTACTTCTGCTGATGATGAAGATTGTCATAGCTTGAAGGAACTATGAACCCCGTACTTGCTAAAATATCAAAGCATACCTTTCCATCATCCTCCATCTTGTCTGTAAGTTCTACATCAATCAACTCTTCTGCAATCCATAATTGGACTAATTGATCTTTCTCAAACTCATAGCTTGTTGAAAACAAGAAGCAATACTGCATACACCTTCTAACATGTTCAGGTAAACTCTCACACTCAAAATCTGCACCTTGTGCTATTCTCCTTGAATCTTGTGCCCCTTCCATGAAGTGCATTCTCTTCTCCTGTCTGAATTCTAGCTCTTCAGATTCAGTGCTCGAATAGTCACTTATTCTCTCTTCTTTCTTGTCTGATGCATTGTTCTTATACGCGATACTCATTTCCTTGGGCATCTTATAGACATCAGCCTTTGCTTTAAGCCGCTTCCTTTTAGCACACCTTTGGACCAGAAGTGACTGGTCTGATATGCTTCTCTTGAATTCCCCCGGTCTCCCTTTGTTACCTCCAATATTTTTTTCGGCTGACTTCCCCTCATCAACTGCTGCTGACACTTCCATCTTACCATTTTGGTGATTCTCAGGCTCAAGGAATAACTGCAATGCACTTTCAGGCAGCTTGGTTCCTTTGGAAGTCATGGAAGAAGAAAATGAGGATGATGAAGGCAAAAAGGGCTGTTGGAGTTTTGTCTTTTCTTCCATTAAGTCTCCCTGTTGCAATTTCAAGCACAGAATTTTTCAATCACTAGCACAATTGCAGAATTGCACAAGGCAGAGTCATAATGTTCTAGAAGAATATTAGTCCATTGTTATGCTTTGAAAAGTCTTTAAAAGAACTGCACTATCTTTAACTTTGTAATAATCATCCAGGAAGATAAACAGGTGCTTTAGATTTTGAAATTGAAGCTTACATGTCCCTACACATACTTAAAAAAAAAAAAGAAAGAAAGAAAGAAAGAAAAAGGAGGATCAATAGTGGTTCTCAATTACCTCCTAATGGCCCTACACATACACATGTTCTGAGATTCTACATGAATCAATTGTATCTTTCACTTCAAAACACTAAAGCAAGAAGAACAAATGCTATTGGTAAAGACTAAGGAGGTGTTTGGTAAATAGGTTTCAATCCCCACTATGGGTTTCAAATTCAATTATACCCATATAAAATGTTTGATTGGGGTCAATGGGAATAAATTAATGGGAATGATAGGCCTCTTCTATGGGTTTTTCGATTAACCACATGTTACTAGAGAATCATCTTAGTTGCCCATCTTATTCTTCTTGAATCATCTTAATTACCCTTTTATTCTCATTAAATACAAAAATAAGAAAATAAAATGCTATTGTTTCAACAAATGGAAAGAAAAAGAAAAGAAAAAAAAGAAACAATGAAAAAGAAAAATAATAAATTATAAAATTCATTCTATAATAACAAACACATTGTGGGTTTTCGTCAAAACCCATTATCATTGACCACTCCATGATACCGATAGTGATAGTGATAGTAAAATTCGAACCAAACGGCTCCTAAATTTTTTCTCATGCATAACATTGGAATAATTGGCCAAAAACTCAAAGTTGCTATAGCCTCCCTGTTCGTTAAAGCATAACAAACCAAAAATTTCTACTTCTGCTATCTACAACTATTATTATTTGGGTAAATTATACAAGGCCTGCAGAATTTTATCATAATTACATATGCCGTGCCAAAATTTTTCGATGGACAAGGTCCTCTAAAGCAATTACTGATGTCGAGTGACTAATACAAAATTGGGCATAACTTTGAGACTATTTTGAAGAAAAGAATTGAAAATCAGAATGATTTGAATTCTCAATAAATATGAAGGAAATCTGTGTAACATCAAACACAAGTAACTTAGTGGCTCAACGTCCCTTTCATTGTACCTACTAGTAAAAACGGTTCATATGGCTATTTCCTACTATTCTATATTCGTCAATCAAAAACCTTAGGTTCCTTCCCTATCAAAATTTCACTTCAATCTTAAAAGCTTACGAAATGAAAAAAATTTTGAATATTTATTTCATTTAATTTTCCAAAGTACCGTAAAAGTGCTTTTGTCAATTAGCGGTTGCATTTTCTATTAGCAGAGTTTGACCATATTCCCTGTTTGATCTGTGGTAAGTTGTTCAGAAAATCATTGATGATCCCTTCTTATCCTGCTATGGAGTCTTAGAAGGCAGAAGCTTTTCAACTATCTAATGAATCTTAACCAGTGGAATAAGTTTCTTCAAATTTAAAAAAAATAAAGGAAGAAAAAAAATAGAACTAATGGAATTGAATGGTCAAAAAGATCAAATGATACTGAATATAACGTTTGAGAGGGTTATTACAATGTTTTGATATATTTAATTGGTCTAACAATAAATAACTAGAAAATAATGACTGCAAACTGAAAAATTAAAATATTTATGCTACTACATCATCATTGACAAAACCAAGAGCTCAACAAAATAAGAGTGACAAGAATTATTTATTTGACTTTTTATCCTGCTATCTTCTTAGTCCTCATGTCAATGGTCTAAAGGGCCACGATTCTGTCTTTTCTTAAATAGAGACTTAGAGATAAGTGATTATCAAAACAGACCAGAAAATAAAAACATGGAAAACAGCTTGTAAAGAACGTGACAAATGCAAAAGTGATAGTTAGAATTGATGAAAATAGTTTCTTCTTTTTTTATTACCCAACCACCACATTTATTGGGACCCTTTTCTTCAAGCAAAGTCAATAATGCAGCACATATTATTGATCTCGTGAATGCATATTGATAATGTCTTGTGTTTTTTCTTTTTCCTTTTTTGGATGATGAAAATCTCTTTTTGTAGACTCCAAAATTCTAGGGTACCTAAAATAAAGCATTTAAATTTTTGAAATTTTAATGCCTAATTAAAGTGACTCAAGTTTATTTGTTTGTAATAGTTTTAATTGAATGCTTTATTTTTCATTTTCGACACACTTGATCATTTACATTGATGAGATTGCGCTAATCAAATACAATTGAGAAATGGTGAAGTGAGCAAGCCCTGTGAACTTTCATGGTTACAAAATATTAGGGATCAATTCTCAATACTGGAAGTAACACTCAAGCATAAAGGAACAGAATTACAATCCTCTTTGAATAATTATCAAGAGTTTCCTGTATCCCGAGTGCAAAATCAATTCGTTATATATGTGATAAACCAAAACAAGGCCAAAAGCAATAGTTAGTATGGAAGGAAAATTTTTGGAAGGGAGGCCTTGTTTTGGTAGTTGTGTGTTCATGATGGCATAATTTTTAAACTGATTAGTAGAAACAGACCTTCAGATGGCTGCCAGTTGAATTCTGTAAAATGAAAGGATGATGAAGAAGCTGCTCAGCGGTCCATCTTTTTGCCAGATCTTTCTGCAAACAACAAGAGATGAAGTCCCTGAATTCAGCTGATGCAGTTGAGAGGGCACAAATATGACTTTGCTCTAAAGCAGAAATTTCTCTGTCACGAGGAAATGAGCCCAAATACAGCTCAAGAATGCTTAATCCAAGTCTCCGTAAATCCCCTGCAAAGCCATCAAGCGAATTTGTCCTCTCAGGATGAAGATGTGTTTCTTCAGATGGCTTAGGAAGCTGCAAAATTCGCCCAAAGTACATAATTTTGACACATCCCAGTCTAGTATTTGTGAAGAATATTCTTGAAGGCCTGATTTCTCCATGTACAATCTTTCTCTGATGGAGATGGCACAACGCCTCCAAAACTTGACGTGTGAGATCACTGAGAGAGGATTCATCAGCTATATGTGAGCCTCTGAGGGATTTGCCGGCAATGGATTCGCTTAAAACGTGAATGCCATCATTTTGAGCAGATATTTCATAGCACTTGACTATATTGGGATGATCCAGGCCCTGGATGTTTCCAAACTCCTGTAGAATATCTCTCCAGATGGATTCGTCATGGCTGCCATGTAAAACTGTTAAAGTGTAGAGCTGTCCGCTGGCACGGTTGCAAATTTTGTATAGTGTCACTTCCTCATCTTTCTCAATGAGGCCTGTTTTTTCCAGTTCTGTAGATTTCAGCAACCGGGTTGTGGATAACATCTTCAGGTGGAGCTCTGCTGGATCGATTCTCGAGTATGGAAGATTAATACTTGAAGAGGGCAACTATAGTTATTTACTGCTGCTGTTAGTATAGGACTTCTGATTTCTAGAAAAATCTTAATTGAAGTTGAAAACAAAACTTAGGACGATTTTTTTCTTAGTCTTCATTCAACAACTCCTGTTTAAGGCTAGCGTTATAAGCATCTTAGTTTGAAAAATGAAAACGATTGTCGAAGACTGAGAATAGAGGAATTGACCAGACTTCGCCCCTTCCTTTGGTTTTAGTGACCCTTGACGTAGGGGCAAAGTTTGAGATTTGCAAATTTTACTTTATCTTAAATGCCCTTGTGGAAACTAATCATTGCCCATATATTTAGTGCATTAATTGACTCACAAAATACACTAAAATAATCTCGACATAAACTCATTATTGAGATGGCCTATGGAGGATTTATTCATGATTTAAAGATTCTTGGTATTTCGTGCTATCTGGCTGATCAGCAAAGATCTTGATTTTCACAGGGTGTGAATGATATCTGTTACTTCATGTTCTATTGTAGAGGTGGTCTCTAAGGGTCCACAGCTGGATCACAAATATTTGGGTCAAATATAGTTCCACATATTTGTGAGATATTCCACCAAATATCTGTATCAGACTTTGAATTTCTTGTATGGTGAAAGGGGACTCCGTAGACTGGAGAGGATCTATCGTGGTTCGCATTTTTTGGTAGATCGTGAGACTGACATCCAGTCCAGCATGGAAATTTCAGGTGAAAGGGGGGCCACGAGCAAACCAGAATGCCCCTGTGAAATTGTTAATCAAACAATATAAGCAAAATAAGTAGGTTGGGCTTGGATGAAATAATTTGGTATTTCAGGAAGGATTCTGACTTCTAATAGGCTGAATATGGCTGTTATTCTCATATTTTGAGCACACAAGAGTATGAATTTCACCCAAACGTTGAAATTTTGCTCAAATGTGGCCGAGGAGGCCTTTGTTACTTAAACTGACCATCAAAGAACAGTAAAATCTACATTAGTATAAAAAAAATGTGAAAGATTTGACATTGTTTAAAAAAAAATGTGAACTGGGGTGAGGATAAAGTAACAAAGGAAGCCAATGGATGTCCGTACAACAAGGGGAAAAAAATCTCAATGTTCCGTGAACTATATTGGGCTGCTCTACCTACTTTTAGTTACAATGAAGACTATTTCATCAGAAGAAATTGGAAACTAACCAATCAGTCAAATACCAACAGTTATTGCATGGCGGCTTTTGTTTTTTTGGTTTGAGTAGATTGCATGGCGGCTTTCAATGCCAAGAAGAAGGGTGCAAACGAGTCGAATCGAATCGAGTTTTGGTCTAATAGAGTCGAGGCTTGACTAAATTTTATTAAACTCAAACTCGAGTTCGAGTTTAATAAGCTTTCAATGTAAAACTCGAGTTTGAACTGGAGTTCAAATTCAAATCTACTCAAGTTCAAATTCAAATCTACTCAATTTTAAAAAAATAAAAAATAATTATTTTTATTTTTAAAAATAATAAAATAATAAATTTTCCTTGATAAATAATAAAAACATTAAGGATATATATGTAATTTCACCATTAAACTAAAAAATAAAAAATATATTTACATATCCGAACTCGCTCGCGAGTTAACAAGTTGAATATCTATGTACTCGTCTCAAATTTGATAGCTTGATTGGTAGGCTCCAACTTGACTTGAACTCGATGTTGACTGAGTTCGAGTCGAGTTCTAACCGAGCCAACTTGCAAGCAACTCAATTCGTTTGTAACCTACCAAGAAGGTTTCCTGTGTTATAGTCTGAGGTAATAATACGGTAGACTGCCTATTTATTTTCCCTAGTTTTTTAATTTTTGCAACTGCAGATTACTATATTTAATGTCAGTGGAATTTCAGTTTCTGGCGAAAGTGGAGGGAATGTATTAATAACTGTCTTGACCTACCTAGAAGCATGGTTCAAAGGATTCCATTCCAAGTCTGCATTGACTACGGAAAATGGACGACTTGGAACGGGAAATTTGAATTCCAGGCTAATAAAGCGTGCATAAGTACTAAGGAAACGATGCAGTGATCAAGAGAGTTAAGATCAACCCTTTCAAATTCAAAAAGAAAAACCGATAAAAGTATTAGGATATTTCGTTATTACTACCAAATTAGCCAATGGAAGCTGCATTTCAAGGCTGGAATTGCACAAGCTTCCTTGCAAGTTCTCCTTGAGAGGATTACTGATTTTGCTGTAAAAGAAACAAGCCTGATTCTGGGAGTTGATGATGAGATCAGAAGGCTGCAGAGGACACTCCAGAGGATTAGAGCCATTCTAGATCTTGTGGAGAACAATCAGACAACCCTGCTGAAGAACAGCAGCACTGAAGCATGGAAGATGTGGGCTGCTGATCTGGAGAAGATTTCATACAGTGCTGAGGATTTACTTGATGAAATTTCACTGGATCTTTCTGCAGGTCAGTGCTGATCAGTTGAATGAACCTAATGAAAGCTGTCAGGTGCGTAACATGCTTTTGTCATCTTTTAAATTGTCAATGCCCCATGAGATTAGAAAGATAAGGAAAGAACTGGAAGATACTGCTACTGAAATGGATAGTCTTGTCTTGACTAAATTGTCTGAATTAGGGTCATATAAATTACCAGCTAAATCATGCCTTACGAGTAATTTCTTTGCCAAAAGCACTAGTTCGGTTGTGGATGAAGGGTTTGTAGTTGGCAGAGAAAAGGACAAAGAGGAGATCATCAAGATGCTGTTGACATCAAAAGCCAATAGGAGCAATGTCTCTGTGATTCCTTTAGTTGGTATGGGAGGGATTGGCAAGACAACCCTTGCACAAATTGTCTACAATGACAATCGAGTAGTAAAGAACTTTGACTTGAGAGTGTGGATTTCGGTATCTGTCAATTTTGATTTTATCGGGATCACCAAGTCAATTATAGAATCCCTGACAGGTAAAAAATGTAAGTTGTCAGACCTAGATCCCATTCAGTGTAAGCTTCAGAGTTTACTCTCTGGAAGGAAGTTTCTTCTAGTGCTAGATGACTACTGGACTGAGAAGTATGAGGATTGGGATTCTCTGTCTTGCCCTTTTAGAGCTGGACTTAGAGGGAGCAAGGTTGTAGTAACCACTAGGAGTGCAGTAGTGGCATCAATTCTTGGTACATTTCCAGCATATCACCTGAAAGTTTTGACTGATAAGGACTGCTGGGAATTGATGAAACAAAGGGCATTTTCAAATAAGGATCCTGAGGAGAATATGAATCTGGAAGAAATAGGAAGAAAAATAGCAAAGAAATGCAGAGGCTTGCCTTTAGCAGCCCAAAGTCTTGGGGGCATGCTTCATTTTCAATTCAATGAGGAGGAGTGGGAATGCATCTTAAAGAGTGAGCTATGGGATTTGCCACAAGATAAAATTGATATCTTTTCATCATTACTGATTAGCTATCATTTTCTTCCTTCTCATTTAAAAAAATGTTTTGCATATTGCTCCATATTTCCAAGGAATCATGATTTTGAAAGGGACAAGTTAGTCCTGCTATGGATAGCAGAAGGATTCATCCAATCTAGAGGAGGAAAGCGACTGGAAGATGTTGGTAGTGATTATTTTAATGAACTGATTTGGAGGTCATTTTTACAATTTTCACATATCAATCTGTACAACCAATCAATTTACAAAATGCATGACATTGTTTATGGTATGGCGAGGTTAGTTTCTGCTAATACGTGCTTTTGCTTGGAGGAGGACATGTTGTGCTGGCATCCAGCATTGACCAATGCTCGTCATATGTCTCTGGGTCATGCGAATCTGCAACAGATAGTGTCGAAGCCCTCCACTTGGTGTAAGAACTTGCATACATTCTTGCTAATGCCTAGAAACAGCAAAAGCACCATGCAGCTTTCTTATGAGCTATTTTTGAAACTACGCTTCCTAAGAGTGTTGGACTTGTGTTGTATGGACATCTATGAGATTCCTGATTCAATTGAATACTTGAAACACCTTCGCTTTCTTAACCTCTCTGAGAATCACATCCAAAACTTACCTGAATCCATCACAAACCTCCTTGGTTTACAGACCCTCATGCTAAAAAATTGTTTTGAGTTTCTTGAACTTCCTGCAAACTTGAAGAAGCTTACTAACCTGCGACATCTTGACCTGGATATAAAGCATCAGTTGAACTACATGCCATCAGATCTTGGAAATCTAGTCAATCTTCAAACCCTGTATGCATTTATCATTGGAAAAGGTAAAGGATGTGGTATAGGACAGTTGGGTAATATGGAATTCCTCAGGGGATCAATTAGCATTACGAATCTGGAAAATGTGCTCAGTGTGATGGAGGCAAACGAGGCAAATTTATGCATGAAGCCATTCCTTGACATTCTTCAGTTGGAATGGAATAATTCTGGCGATCGAATAGATCAACAAGAAGTGCTTGCTGGCCTTCAACCACATCCAGATCTCAAGGAGCTAGCAATAACAAATTATGGTGGCTTTATGTTTCCTAGTTGGCTAGGCAATCCGCTGCTCAAGCTGAGAACTATTCACATCCAAAACTGCCAATACTGCTCTCTTCTCCCATCTCTTGGGCAACTTCCACTCCTCAAGCATCTTTGTATTGAAAATTTGACAAGTTTAGCAACTATTGATGATCATTTTTGTGGCTTTGGTCCTACTAAAGGTTTTCCTTCTTTGGAGTTGCTAATCTTTCAAAACATGCCAAATTTGATGGAATGGAAAGGATTAGATGTACACGACATGCCTCTCCTCCGAGAACTCACCTTTACAAACTGCCCAAGACTGACTAGTCTACCATCACTTCACAACCTGAGTTTCCTCCATAACTTGACCATCAGCCACTGCCCAAAGCTTCAAGCATTACCAGAGGAAGGATTACCAGTTTCCCTCCAAATCCTAATCATTTTGGAAAGTGCTATTATGAAAGAAAGATGCAGAGTTGAAGAAGGTGAAGATTGGTACAAGATAAAAAGGATCCCAAAGATAGAGATTGATTATGTACAAATTCCCATGGTAACACGACAAGGTTAGCAGTGGCTGCATTACCTCTAGATCCACTGTTCTTTGAGGTTGTATCCTGATTACTCTACTGCAATAAAATAAAGTAGATGAAGCACGTATAGTTTTGGGGTGACAAAATGCATAGTAACTTTTCGTTTTCCTTTCTTTGTGCTTGTCTAGAACTGCTCTTGCTGTGAGTCTGGATGTGCTTGCCATCACCCCCCGAGATCCAGCAAGTAAGAGAGCCAGCCACTTCATGAAAGATATGCCTAATATTGGGCTCATTTTTGCTCGCTAATCAAGCATCCTCAGTAAGTGAATTTTCATTTCTTTGATTTCTTTTAGGGTTGAAACAACTTCAAAATTGCATGGACAGGAATTTATGCATATAGTGTTTGATCACTTGTTGACTGTTTAGTAAAATTCATGAGGATGTGCACAATGTATCCAGATCATTTGCATTAATAATTTTCCTGATTTTACAGCATAGAATTTCCACTACCTATTGTCTTTAAAAAACTGCAAGTATTACTATCGGAAATCTATCCCATATACAGATCTCTGATTTTCATGCTTATTTCCTTTGAAGTCATGTGATTAGGTAAGTGTTCTCCTTGAGGTCATAAAACGCAAGTGGAACATTTAATAAAGTCACTCTCAATTGATAGTTCTCCTCATTGGAGGCCTTATAAATGCCCTGAATCTAGTAATGTATTTGATTTACATGCAGGTCAGTTAGAATGAAATTGCATAAAGGAAAACACGACAGTAGCTTAATCATCATCAATGGCTGAAAACAGGCAAATGTCTGCTACATTAGCTTTCAGAGGCAGCGGCTCTGACATCATTAAATGCTACCTTCAAGTTTTAAAGCCATTGCCAACCTTGAAGCTATGTGTAAAGAGCAGCTCGTGTATCACTGTTAACAGCAGTATCCAGCTATGTTAACACAGACAAATTAGAGTTCCAAAGATGCTGCTACATTTTGTGGACATAGTGTGAATTACCTCCTAATCTGTTCCATTAACTCAGATTCAGTAGGGGACAAGTCTTCCATTGTACACCCCTGAATTATACATGTCAAAGCCACAACTACCTGTGATCAAAACATCAAACAAACAATTAGGTTAGAGCAGTTTCTTGCTGCATGTAGCTTTTGCAATGCAAGTTTGCAGCAGATATTTTGGTTTTGATGTTTCTGAAACTGTCCAGTTTCAACATGTTGCTTAGGCTTGAAATGGAGGGGAGTGTTTTCAAGTTCTAAGGTATCTCAGTTAAACTTTGATCGGAGAAGTAATTTCTAAAATGCAAGTTATTCCAGGAAAATTACCTTAGGTGAACTTGCTTACAGAAGGTAATATTCAATGCATTCTTTCCAAACTAAAACCCCCTAGTTCCCGTAGCGTGCCCCCTCTAATACTTCACAGGAATGTGATCAACTTCAATTCAATCCTTGAAGAAGTTTGAACAACTCTAGAGGACCTACTTATATCATTTTCTGTATCCGGATTGAACATTTGCCATTTTATCCGAACATCTTCATTCAAGGATAATTATTCAGAATCTATGCCACAACGTCCGTAGAATTACTTGATTGTTTGATTTCTTCCATGCCTCCTTGCACTTCTCAAAATACAAAATTCTGCTTGAGGCCTGATTTATCCGAACTCCAATGTCATTCAAAATTTACACCTGATTCGTACCAAGAAGAGCAGCCACATTCATGCATATCTATACACTTTCAGAAAAGAAAAAAAAATAAAAACAAAAACTTAACAAGTAAGAGGGCACACGTGGCCTTAAAAATGACCATATATGAAATAGGACTGGCTGAAGTTCAGCATTTGCAACAATATGTTACTCAGGCATTAATCTTCTTTATTCAAGTATTTGGATTTAACAGGAATTTTCTGGGCTGCAAATATGTTACTTTGCATATTGACGTAAAATTGGCCGAGGATTATCTTATCACCTTCAAGGTTAGAATTTATACCTTATTTATAGAGCATCTCCTATTTGGATCCCAGCACAAACATTTTTCTGTCAAGTGAATCATCCAATAGAGCTGGTGAAGGTCATGGAATCTTGCAATGTAGGGTCTATTAACTCATGAAACCTTTTTTGCCTCAATAGTGGTCTTGCCTGTTAGAAAAGAAAACAAGTTCACAGATAAGATAGCTGGTCTATGGTCCTATCACAACAATTTTTCAATATAGTGCACCACTGGCTATCAGGTTGTTCAAGATTTGAACAAATTCTATGTGACATAGCAAGAGAAATAAAGTGGCTGGCTACCCATCTCAAGAAGCTCTGACCGTTTGTTTCATCTATGCTCTTTCGACCTGTGACCAGCTCTAGAAGAACCACTCCAAAGGAATAAACATCTGCTTTACTTTTGTCAATCGCACTTTCTTCACATTCTGGTGCCATGTATTCAAAAGTCTTCAGTACCCTAGCTTCATATGATTGGTTTGAGGACTCGTACTGATTTTTTGCTAGTCCAAAGTTAACCAGCTGTTTAAAAGTGAAAAAAACAGTGCATAAGAGATTGCCGTGTTCTTGTCAGCCAACCATCCATAGTTCAAATCATTCATGTTTAACAAACTAATCTCACGAAGGGCTGGTGGTCATGGGTTAAGAGGATGTTGCTTGGCCTCATGATTCCATAAATCTTTAGACTATGCAAATATTCTAATCCTTTCGCAGCTCCAAATGCTATCTTTACTCTTCTCTCCCATGTCAATTCACAGCTTTTGTCTGCAGGAACATCTATCTTGATTAGTTGCGCTGAAACTAAAATGTAACAAATTATGATTTCAAGTGATTGTAACTTTACTTGATAGATGTCGATTGAGAGAGCCATTGCAAATATATTCATAGACCAGTAGCCTGTGTGATCCTACCGAACATGATCCTAATAGCATGGCCACATTTTCATGTCTAGCCTTCCCCAGCTTCTGAACCAGTTCAATAAATTCATTTTCTTCTATGGTTGATGTAGTGTGTTCCCTTATAACAGTCCTCTGTCCATCATGCAGCGTACCTTCATAGAACTTCCAGCGGTGATCAGCTAATAAATTTTTTGCAGAGAAGTTGCTTGTAGCAAATTGCAGCTCACAGTAACTGAATTTCCTTGTATGTCCAATTTCTGCTCTTCTAGTCTTGCATAATGAACAGAGATAACTCTCAGTTATATCTTCTTGCTGTTGGCCTGCACATGCCTCTGGTTAAGTGCTTCTTTTTATCACTGTATTTTAGGTTCAATTAAACCTTCTTAGACCAAAAAAAGTTGTTGCTGGAAACTTACTTATACAAGCTTTATGGTTCCTATTGCTTTGCTCAACGTCAGTTGCCTTTGTTTCTCTTATATACTTAATGCTGTTATCGCGTTTGATTCTCAATATTCCACAAGACAAATTGTCCAGAAAGTACTTTTGATCCTTTTTGAGTTGCCTGTTCATTTTGAAGAAACATAAAACCTATGAGATTATTCCCGACAAGGACAACACTACAAATTTCTTCTCCAAATTCATGGTTAATGACAATCATGATGGCCTGCAAATCAAACTTATCGAGCTTATCTCAACTAAAGTTTAGGAGTACAATACTTGAGAAAATCTATTTAAGGCCACACCAATGGCTTCATCTGTTAGATAATATCTAGCTGCAAATGAATGACCATTAACATGTGCCAAAGATCTGATCTTATTAGTCACAGAAATGGCCAACCAGCAAGTTTCTAATGGATCCTTTACTTCCTCTAATTGTCATTTATCTCATAAGTTGTGGATAAATTGATTGTTGTGCATTAAAGACAGACCCAAAAAATACGATCAGTTCTGTAGTTCAATGTCCACATTCATAGTTAAGAGTATCGTGTCAGATGCTCAAGATTCATGAAGAGGACTTTACTTAAAGAGGATGGAACGGGGAATTCAGTGAGGCATAAATATTAGTGATACGCCATTTCTTCCACATAATATTAAGAGACAGTGCTGAGTGGATATCTGCTATTATGACTTGATACCATAAACTGATTTTTCTGAAGATCTGAAAGATATCCATCCCTTTTTGTGTGTCCAATTCTTATTTCACTTCTGGTTGTAAAGAAACAAAATTTGCTTATCAAAGTTGGCCGCTTGACCTCCTCACATTGATGGAAAGAGAGACAGTAAATTTAGGTTGTTTCTTGTCAAGGATCTTTATCCAAATCTCATCTTTTATTATCTTAACATCTTCATTTGTACTTCCTTCTGCAGAAGTGACACAGGGATAGAAGGTACTACCTGTCGAGTATCACAGCAGTGGCCTCGAATTTCTTGGCTCTATCTAGTGCTATCTCCTTCAGCGAGCCTACATCCACTGCTAATTCAAGTTCTACCTATAAACGTTGAAATGCATCATTTACAGGACAAGTTACACTGAAAACCATGTTCGTGTTGTGTTATCTATATGCTAACACAACCTTTTGCAGCTCAGAAAGACTAAGGATTCTTGTCAATTTTCATTTCGTCTCTTATAGGCAGAAAGACTGGAAAAGGCAGGGATATGATTGACTAAAAGGGTGAAGTCAGAAGAAAAAGGTAAGAAAAGTAGTTTTATGTTTTTGCAGTCAAAATCTGTATGCATGGACACTAAAGAGATGAAACAGATGGAAATTACATGAGCATGAGGTACCTGTTTCTGTTCAGCCAGCATGCGTACTTCTGTAATTCTTGCACAGTTTAAGGATTCTTTCTGAGCTTGAATTTCTTTTTTCACGTCATTCTGCTTCTTCCTATGTGTGGCACTTGAGTGCAATTTGCTTTTGTTCCTTGCTGCAAACCACAGAAAACACAAAAGGCAACGATAAGAACTAAGAATTTAAAGGAATAAGAAGAATACATGACACCAAATGCATAATATTCTAAGAATGATCAATTGTATCAAATACACAACATGAACTTGTAAATTTTTTTTTCTGTACAATTCTATGTTGTGACCCTCCTGAAAAGGTTTAAAGCACTTTCATGATATCAGATTTTCAGGAAACATAGGTCTGAAAGATTTTCTACTTGACTAAAAATGCAGATAGCACTTCCTCCAAAGTAGTATTTATTTCACTTTCACTTCAGAACAACAAAGATGGCCTTCTCTATTTTAGAAAACCAAATTAAGATTTCACATGTCAAAATGGAGGGGAAAACTAAACTTATTCAGAAGTGAATGTAAGAAAATCAAATTTTCATCTCAACCAATTACCTGGGAATTGCATTTGCTAGAAATTTCTGAGTTCCTATACATTGATTCTTCCGTAACCAGTGATTCTACTCAGTATACAATAAAATTTCTGATAGCATGCTCTTTTTCTGCAATGAAATTTTTAAACAGCTGCAGGAATTCTAACCTAATGATATGCATCTAGTACGAGAGCATGTAGCATCAGTCCTGAATGGCTGAACAACTCGAAGAAGCCTGATCTTGTCACCACTTTTGAGTGGAAAATTTCTGAGAGCAAATGTGACAGCTTCAGTACAAGGTTCCACTGATGCATCTTGAATCACCAAAATCTTTTGAGCTTCACTGGACATGTCTCTGTTACATAAAACTCCACAAACCAAAACATCAGTTAAACACGTTTTACTCCTTGACTACAATATTGAATTCATATTTTACACTTCTTCTACAGAACGTGAGATTAACATGCTATGGATTAAGAAATAGACTTTCTTGCATTTTAAAGTGACAAGTCATGCTTTATTGATGCTTATATCCAGTAGTAATCCCTCAACCAATAATGCATTACTATCTCGTCTAAAATGTTATTTCAAAGAAAAATAAAAATGATACATACATGTTTATGTATTTAATCCACCATTGTTTTTGCCATATTCAAGCTAATCACTCCATCGAAAAAATAATAATCATAGAAAGTGCAGATACTAAGTATTGTATAGGGGTCATACTTACACATAACAGATGTCACGGTTTAGTAAAAGAACTTGCCTAAACAAGAAAGTTGTGAAAAAGTAATAACTTATATATGGCGGTGCAAGAGTTTGATTCAGGATACGGAATGGGAACATTCATTTCTGCATTTTATGTGTAGCTAAGTCCATTATTTGCTGCAATACAATCCTTTTTCTTGTTTAGCTCTATGCTGTCCAATTTTTAATCCAAATTCTTTTGGAATTTTGTTGCACGACAAGTCCAAGAACTTGGTCACGTTAATAACAAGCCAAAATTCCTTTCAGCATTTTTGTTCATCACAATGTTAATTAGTATTCTTTCAGAATATTACTTCATCGATGTGCTTAGTTTGCAGGTTCCTATGTTCCTCTATCTTTTTGGATTTACTTTTCCCTTTTCTTTGCTTCTATGGCTGTTCATATAATTATTTTAAAGACAAAAACGTTACCATCTTGAATTTTGTATTTCTTTGTTGTTATTTGCTGAAGGGGTTCAGCTTTGTAGCTTTGTAGGTTTTTGTCCTTCGGGATATTTGCCCAACGTGCTTTCCATATCACTTTAGAAAATCTTTTTTTTTTTTAATTGGAAGCGAAATAAAAGAGTTAGTGGAGGGGGACAAGGGCCTAACCTCCAATACACGTAAAGTACAAAGGCAATAAAATGAGGAGTACTACTCCCTGACATAACGAACATACGCCACACCCTGTCTGCTTTTTGATGCTTTTCTTAAAAACTCTCCAATCGTCATTTGCTTTCAGCTGAAAGTTACATCATGGATTTTACAAAAGACAGCGACCCAAGAGGATTTATTGGTTGATTAAAACATAGCATGGGACCAAATAAAATTGTGCTGGACATGAAAATGAGAGGAACAGAAAAAGTTAACCAACAATTTTGAGAGAAAAGATTATATAAATATTTTAGAGACTTTGAACATGCTCAAACCTAGGTGAATGGCAAGCAAGTTCTGATGTTTTAACTTGTTTAAGGAATTTTTATCCTACACTTGGAATTACATTTACAATGACTAATGAGTGTTTGATAATCTAATTTAACACTTAAATTTAATAAGTTCAGATTTTAATATATTCAAATGAGTTTGATAATCTAAAATAGAACATAATTAACTAAGTGGCACCGAATTTGCTAAATAAATGATAAGCTATTTACTTTTCACTTGATATGATATTCAATCAATGTATCAAATTTAATGCTTAACAATTCAATAACTTAACAGATTCACACTTCAGGTCCAGATTTCAAATTTCAGTTTTTAGATTCAATTTTGTCAAACACACCCTAAAAGTCAAGAAAGATTAAAAATCTATGTACCCCTAGCTACTTCCCTACCGACAACAAAATTGGATATGAGAAATGAACTGCAATAACCTAGTTTTAAAAGAGGCAAAAAAAAAAAAAAATTGGATGCTAATTGAATATTTTGCCTTTTATTCCGGTCAAGTTGTTACCTACAAGGGCTTTATAACCCCCGTCTTATGCAGTATGCTTGGAAGGTTGGCATTCTTCAATGTTCACATTTTGTAATCAAACTCTTTGCTGATACCACCAAAGTGAAAGAAAATAAAATAAAATAAAGGAAAAATGACCATGATTTAATCAGGAAAGAAAAAAACATTGATAATGAATAAAAACAAATTTTGATATGAGAAATAACCTGCTGAAGACAAAGGGTCGCTCAGTTAAACAAGTCAATAAGATTAGGATGAGGATTAAATATTTACCTTTTACTTTAGCCTTTAGTCACGTTGTTAGGCAACAAAAGCTGCAAGTATTCTCCAGCTTTTTGTGTCTTGCTTGGAAGGCTGACATTCGTATCTTTTATTATTCGAATTCATTACTGTTTAATGGAAAGAAAATTAAAAAAATAAAAATCACGTTTGATGAGCAAAAAAATTTGAAAATGGTGAATCACCTTTGAGGTGTCATTAAAAAGTCATTGTTTTATCCGCTTGGTGATTCATTTGTATGGATATATTTCGGTAAAGTTTTTGCACAATGATTAATGTTACGTATACTGTGTACAAATCTATTTACAATAACGTGAATGATGCCGATAGCTAGGATTAGAAGCACTGAGCCGACAGAGTTGGCGTCATTTGTACCTTCTCTCCTAATATTATTTTTGTTGCACTTTACCCGTTCTCTTAAACCATACTAGCTTTTACCGTTCAAATAATGTCAAAAGTTTCGATATTGCCTTTATCTCCATTTTTCTCCATTCTTTTTCTTTCTTGCCTTAGCTTCTCATATCAACCATTTTTAGTGATGCAATTTTTCTTTCTAAGAAATCAAGAACTAAGTTCTTAAAATATTTAACATCTATTAGAAAAAATCTCACCATGAAAAATAAATTCAAAATTTTTTTTAAGAGGATCAAGAGTGGTTTTCTACTTATTTCATTGATGACTCAACCCTGCAGCCTATCAATGAATTCAAAACTTTGCTATTGTTAAAAATATTCCTCTTCAAATTTAGAATATCAATAAGTGAGGGTAAGACACAAATCCTCTAAAATATCTTCCATATGCAGGTCGTGGACATTTGAAAATTAGAGAGAAAATTTTGTTGTTGTTAAAATTATATATATACTTTTCTTGTAATTATTTTATGATTTTATTTATATTGTACAATAGATTTTAAAGGATTGTGATTGTTTTAACTGGTTGGATCCCTTTTTTTGTTAAATAATTCTCCAAAAAAATTAAACCTTCTTTCCAAGTACTGCTTCTATTAATTATTATCTTGAGGTCATTAATGTCTTTTTGCTAAACTATTAGTCTTGATCAGTGCTTAAGGCGGAAAAGTGCAATAAAAATAACATTACGGGTAAGTACAAATGGCACCAAATGTCATGGGCACTTTAGCACTTTTAATTCCAATAAATAAATTTGTGGATGTTATGACAATATATTGTGTACTAGGGGTTAAATTCAAACAAGTAGCTTGACTCGAAAAAATGAATAGTTTGATTTGCTACTCGACTCGAGTTTGGTCAAAATCGAACTCGAGTCGAGTTCAAGTTACTAAACAAGGAAATCGAGTCGATCTCAAATCGGAAAATACTGGGATTGACTACTTGTCGAACTACTTGACTCGATATAATATAATTTAATAATTAATATATTGTACTCAGTAATTTACCTAGGCTTAGTAGTTAAAGTATTAACAATCTTTACCAAGTTAGTGATAATTTTACAGAAAGGTTAATAAGTCATTTCATCATGCAAATAATGAGTTAAGATCAAAGAAACAAGAAAACCTTTATTTGCTTTCCTCTTCCCTCTTCGTTCTTCTTCTTTATCTTCTACTCCAACTTTGACCCAGCAGTAGTAGCTCGACTAGGGGTTAAATCGAGTCAAATCGAACTCGAATTTCCACATACTCAAGCTCGACCTCAAAACAATGGAATAGAACTCAAGTTCGAGCTTGAGGTCGAACAAGTTTCTAAAACTAAACTCAAGCTCAACTTGAATTACCAACAAGAAGGCTCAAGCTCTACTCGTTGAACTCGACGAGTTGATTGAGCTTGATATCAAGTTCGAGTACTCAAGATCAGGAGCTTGAAATGCATTCTGCTGCAATTTCAATTCCAATTCCATAATCAATTCTGGCTCCTGCACAAAATAGCCATATTTTGAAAACAAAGTCCAATTCCAAGCTTCCAACACCACTTTTAAGTCTACTAAGTTACACCAAAAATTCTAACTAAAGTGCTTCAATATCTAAGTATTAGAATTGTAGCAGAATTGGAATTGCAACAATATGAAACAAGAGTGCAACTATAGCCAATTTTGAATGTAAAATTAAAGGAAATTGTCACAAGACTTTATTGCACTCGCTCCATTCTTTGTAGAAAAAAGAGCTGTCTAGTAGTCCAGTAGCATCAGCTTTACTACATCCATCAGAAATGCAACAGAAAATGAAACAAAATATGAACATTTTAGCTTAAAATCCATGAAGTAGGATTCTAGTCTAAATTTTCAGCAACATACACAATCAAGAACATGATCTCAATCTTAGCATAAGTTGATGAAAATAGGAAAAAAAAAAAAAAGTTCAACCATTTAACAAGTAAACTTTAGCCTGTAGTTTGACATGATTTAGAAACATTTACCAGTCATAGCCAGCATGTTCTTTGCAGACTAAAGGCACTGAACAATCCACAATCTACAACATCTACATAAGAAACTCAAGCAATGCAATTTAACTATGAACCAATAAATTAGGATTTTGCAAAGGAAAAAAAAGAAGAAGGTGGACCTGATTTCCATGCAAAGTGGAAGTTCATACTTTCGGAAGCTCGTATTCTTTGAGAGCTTTTTGTAGCTGCATTTATGTGGTGGAAGCGCAAATAAACACATCACTATAAAATTAACAAACTAACTAACAAATACTAATTAGTAACAAATAACAAATTATAAAAGTAAGCTTACTTTCAATTTCTTTTTAACTCCATGTAAATTGCTGCACCAATCACCCACACACATTAACATTTGCACTGTCTCTGGAGCAGGTGAAGCTCTAAATTTTCCTAGATAAAATGCATAAATGAGAGAGAAAAATTTCGGGCCCTCACACTCTTCATCATTGTTTAGCAATTCAAAATATATTTAATTTGTGAATAATTGCAAGAGAATGGGTGGCATGAGTTTGTAATATATTAGCAAAATGAAATTATTTTAATCTTAATACGCATTAACTTTAGGGATAGAGTTTTGAAAGAGAATTATTAATTGCTAAACAAAAATTTTAAAGATTAATTTACAAACCAAGATTTTGATATTTATATCATTATAAACTGTATTTTATATTTAGTTACTAGGGGTGTGTGTTTGATAAAACTGAAATTTGAAAATTAAAATTTGAAATTGAAGTTTGAAGTCTAAATCCATTAAGTGATTGAATTGTTAAGTACTAAATCTAATATATTTGAATGTATATCACATTAAGCTATAAGTGAATAGTTTATCACTTATTTTTTGGATTAAATTTTGCTCAAAAAATTTGTTAAGATAAATCCCTAGTTTTGATGATTAATGAAATCAAATGATGATTAGCACTAATGATTTTGTGCAAGGATGTTGTTTAGAACAGGCACAATTGCAATAGAATGAGGTGGAAATCAACACAAAGGATTTCGAGGTTTGTCGCTTACTGTTGGATGCACAAATTCTGTTTCGGACATTGATATCCGACAGTCTAAGCAATTTCTAAGTATCGGACGAGGGATCAGAAGAACGGACGTCTAAAACAGTCAACAGTGGAACGGATGCATCTCTCAGATGGAAAGAAGAACTGTCAGTCATCTGAAAAATTCAGCTCTCAACTACAAACTTTCTGACTTCTTTTCAGACTTAGAATGATGAAGAAAGGACATCCGATTTATTATTCACATGTAAGGCCCAAAGACAATGTAAGAGGGGAGGTGAATTAGGTTGACTAAGAACTAGTCAAATGTTGCCCCTTTTTCAAATTTAATAATAACTTTGCACACAAAAGGTTTGTCAAGCAAATAGACAATCAAGACCAATAAGAATAGATGAGATTTCAATCAATAAATTCGAAAAGAGGGCTGAGAAATAGATTGAGAATAAGCAAACCAAACTTATTCCAAGCTCCACTTGAGCTTGAAGAAAAATTCCTCAAGTAAAGCTTCTTCAATTTGATGAACTTCAATTGTACAATGGAAGGATCACTTCCTCCTTGCCCCAAGCTACACTTAGTCAAGTCAGGAAGTTTTACACTCTTACTGAAAACTCTCACAAAGCTACACAAATGATGAACTCACTCACAATTGAAAAGCTTATCAATGAACTCACACTTCAAGACTAACAAATCTTACTCAAAAAGAGTATTTTCTAGCTAAAATCACTCTTAAGAACTTGTTATCCAAGTGTACAGTAGTTTTTTTGACTGTCAGACAATGCTTATTATATTTATAGGAGACCAAAAAGTGCCTTGAAATTGAGGTCAACGGATAGGAGAAGCTGAAAGGTCAACTAGCCGTTGGAGCTATCAGACGTCCGACACTCTGTTGTGCGTCCGATGCTAGCATCCGATAGGCTGTTGCTTTCTTTATCGGACGGCCGATGGATGATTCTGCGTCCAATAGGCTTTGCGTCCGACAGCGACCAGTAAGCTCAGAAAATCTTCATGAAAATGATCGGACGGCTGACATGTTTTTGCGTCCGATGGCTTGCGTCCGAAAGCGGCCAGAGAGATTTAAAAATTTCTTAGATATCTTTGGACGTCCGATGTGGATGTTGTGTGTCTGAAAGAAGTGTCCGATAGATCCCCTGTCTATCGGACGTTCGATCCATCAAGTTGAGCATCCAATAGAGAAGTTTCGAGTTTTATCGGACGTCCGATACAAGGTATTGTCCGTCCGACAGTCAACAGTTTCTTCAACAGGTTTCCTGCCTTGATGACCTGTGTTGTCAAAGATCTCAATGGAAAATATTAGATCAATTTCTTCAATTGTTTTGTAATTATCAAAATTCGGGATCACGATTAACATTCTCCCCCTTTTTGATGATGACAAAACAATTGAATGTGATTTAAACAATATTGAATTGAAAAGCTCAAAACTCCCCCTTACTCGAATGCCTATTTAAATTTAGATGATTAATAGGCTCCCCCTTACTCGATCAATATTACTCAACAGTTAAACATGTCAAAAAACACGAGTTCAAATCACATTTTTTCTCCCTCTTTTTGTCATCATAAACGAAATTTTCAAAACAAAAATGTGCTTGCAGTATACCAAATGTGTTTGTAGTATTATACCATTTGCAACATGCCAAATCCAAAAAGATTAACAATATCAGCATAGTTCAGTCCAAATGAACATTTAACAACAACATTCAACAGTCCAAGCAGAGTTCCATTACTGCAATCTACATCAGATTCAGTTGAATAACATCATGTCCAAATTCAATGACATGATGCAGATTCAATCAAACAACTTTCAACAATAACATCCAACATTATTTCTCTAATATTCAACATCCCAGCAACACAATCCAAAAACATTCAATGGCATTTACTATCACAAATCAATTAATCACAGTTAAACAAGAGAGAGTATCAACATATCACAGCTCACATATATAAAAGAAAGTCACATTCATCATCATTAACTGAAAATAGTATCAACAAAAGTACTGAAGTGCTGATTTCCCGAAGGAATTACAAAAGACTTAAATGAAAGCAGTAAGATAGTTTGATACACTTCCAACATTAGCAGAAGGGAACAAAAAGAGATTTGTGCATTCTAATGTGAAGTGTGGGTGCGTCCTAGTGTGCCTAAAGGGTGAATGTAGATCGAGTTCCAGGGCGTCTTCTGATAAGCTTGTATGCTGTATCATCCTCTTCTTCAGTTTCTTCACCATCATCTTCTTCCTCTTCCCCTTCCACACCAACTGGTTCTTTTCCTTTTTCAGATGATGAGGGATCATGATAAGTCAATATTTTGCATGTTTTTAATGGGTTTAATTATGTAGTTTTTGTGTGTTTTTGGTATTTTTGCAGCTAATGAACTAGGGTTTCTAGTTAATTTTGCATTTGATGGCTTCAATGATGAAAATTGAATTTCTATGGATTAATTTGGTGAAAATTTCATGTCTTTGAAGGATTGCTTGTCCAATTATCAAATGAGGACAAAATGAGAAGAAATTTCCAAAAAGAAGTTTGGACGTAAAGTTGGGAAATTGAAATATCCGAAGGTGAAGAAATTCCAAATTGAAAAATGGAAAATGCAATTGGAATATCAAGGAATCAAAGGGATAAAAGTCAGAGCAATTAACGCGCCAATTTCACGACAAAAAGCTCGGAATTTGCAAGTTTCAAGGAGATTCGCGAGTCGAAATGTGAACCAACAAGCTGAAAAAATGATTAGCTCGCGAATCCCTCTCACAAGAGACAGGGGAAGTAGATCCATGAGGCGATCCGCGAATCTCTGCATCACGGATCCATCTCGCGGATCCTCAGAAAGTGACGGCTGTAAGTGGCAGCCGAATTCCAGATTTTCCAACTCAATTCCGGCTCAATTTTTGGACGAATTTCAGCCAAAGTTACGTGAAGAATTTTGTGAAATTGAAGAAACAACTCATGACCAATCAAAAACACAACTTTACAACTCATTTGAGATTAAAATTCAATGGATTCAATGCATGAAGACAAGAGATTCATGAAGCCAATTTCTTTGACTTTTCAAGGCCAAACTTTTCTTGTATTCACATGATAAAGTCTTGGAAGTTTATGGATGAATTCATCTATAAATAGGGTCTCTTGTAGACAATGAGAGAGGAGAGAGAGAGAGCGGAGGCATGTAGTCTTCACTAGTTCATTAGTTTAGTTAGTAGTAGTATGTTTAGTTAAGCCTCTCAAATCCTAGAGTGAGGATGAATTTGTTTTAGTTGTGATTATGAAGTAGTTGAGTTATTTATGTCCTTATTGATTTTGCTAGTTTAAGACTTGTGCTTAGGCTTTATGGTTGATTAGCTACCAACTATAAATGATTTGATGTTGATGAGTAATGAAAAACTTACCTTCAATAAGATCTAAGATCTTAAACACTAACTTATATTCTCACAAAAATAGTGGATATAGTTGGTTGGCTTTGGTTTGATACTATAACTTCATTGAGCTTATTTATCTTGTTTCTCTCTTTTCTCTATGAAAATAGGTCAAGAAAGATTCCAAGGAGTTAAGGAATTGGCAAAAGCGATTCCGAGTGACTTGCTCATCTTAAGTGAGAGCTTGCGCTACACATGACCATTAACGAAAGTGATGGCATTCAAAAGGAAGTTATACCTTAGCAAATCATTGGAGAAAGGACATAAAAACCTTGACTAACTTCTAATCTAAACATAACAAGGGATTCTAAACTCTAGGATTCCTCTTACTTAACTTTCTAATTTCTTTACATGCTTTCTTGTTATTTCCTTTCTACCGCCAATTGGATGTCTTCAACACCTAGCGGTCGGTTTTAATTGCTATTACTTTGTTGTGACAGTCTAAATAATAGAGGAGTTTGAAAATCACCGATACTTGACACTCTTCCTCGTGGGATCGATACCTTATTTCCCTATACTCAATAAACGATTTGTATACTTGCGGTAATATAGGGTTATAAAGATTTTTAAAATTTGAGGAGTAAAGAAAATCTCTATCAGATCACGCTGTGGGGTTGGTGATTCAGTCACCTCTTGAGCCTCCAATGTAGGATCAGTTCGTGGCTCTTTGACTTGAGAAGGATTTTCATCCAAGGAAGGAGGAAATAACAGATTTCTTTTGTTAAGAAAATTAGATTTTTGGTCGGATGTCATGGTTAACATAAGACCATGTTTGAGGAGAAGAACATGACTTTTGAGCTCATTTAGCAGTTCCATGATTCATGTGACAGCCCCACCTTCCCCTAAGGCGAACCAAAGAGGTTAGCAGACTGCCTGCCCAACTCTCGCCGGGACTCATTACAGATCCTCAATCATATTACCGATCTCAAATAATAACAATGCAAGATCTCTAAAATAATAATTACAGTACTATCTATTCCAAATACACCAAAAGTCCCACAGTCCAAACTACAATTAATACAAGAGATGGTCCAACCAGTCGCTCTAAGAAAGATTACTTCCCGTTCATCCATCTCGAGCCCTGTGGGGGGGGGGAAATATTTTTAGGGTAAGCTAAAAGCTCAGTGAATGTTCAATGAAAACAAGAAATTTCACGTTTTATCAGATTCGTGGACATTTGAATTAAATATCTTTTGCAAAACTTTAAGTACGTGTAAGTCGAGAACATGGTCACACGTTTATCTTGAAAATATTTTAAAATCTTTTATTTGAGATGATACAATAAATAGGCAAAACAAATCGTCAAATCTCACACTTAATGTAAAATAAAACAATACACTCAAATCACAAAAGCTTGATCGAAACATGAGTCAACGAATATCACAAGTAGTCAAATATCACATTTAAAATGTAAATCAAAGAAACAAATATCACAACCAAGTACAAAAAATACATCGAGCCTCTCAACTAGGAGATGGTGTTCATGAGGAGAACACTTCTCGAGTCTCTCAACTAGGAGATGGTGTTAGAGAACACTACTCGGGCCTCTCGACTAGGAGATGGTATTCACGAGGAGAACACTGTTCGAGTTAGCAAGAAGCCATAAGACAAATATAATAACAAATGCATTTAAAAGGATACGGGTGGCTTCCAAAAGCCAATTCCACAAGAGCTTGATCATAAGATAGCCCGTTGACTCTTCGTCAACTTTTAAGTCAAGAACCAAAGTCCGTAGATCACCACTTATCACCAAGCACCGTCCGCCGTTTCACCCCCTTACCGGGCCCGAACACCTCAACAAATCAAATGTGGGTAATACTCGAGTATACCATGTTCTAAAGAACCAAATCGAATAACCTACGGTTCACCGATCTTCTCGACCAAGCCCACGCTGGCTCGATACAAACGACTCACCAATAGGGTTTTGGGGTTTCCGGAGCCCCAAACGAATCAAATTAGTCGACGGGATATCACCCGAACGACCTTTCATATCAAAGTATACAAATTCACAATCAAATCAAATTAGTCGACGGGATATCACCCGAACGACCTTTCACAAATCGAATATAGGCCGAAGGCCAGTTCACACGGATTCAAACATCAAAGTACAAAATTTCAACAAAAGAGATCAAGTGTGATAAAGTACACACTCGTCTCGATCACATTAAGTGGCTCGCAAATCATAAGAGAGCGAATCATCACATAATTCAAGTATTCAAGTATTTCAACTAATCAAGTTGGTCAAGTAAACAGGCATGGAACACTCGCAAACTCCTTCAAAATTATTCGACTTGTAAAAGCAAATTTTACTTGGAAAAAGTGATAAATCATTTCCTTATAAATACTAGTAAATCATTTCAACAAATCATTCCTTTGCAAACAATAGCAAGATTTTTCGTCTAAAAAGGAGTTGGAACACTCACCGAATCAAGCAAAGTATCTTCAAATGTTCGCACCCAAATCTCCTTTATTTCCTCCTTTCAAATCTAATAGCGAATGAAATGAAAAGCATTCAGATTCGGTTACCTCAGACATGAAAACCAAATGCATAAGCTAGTTGTTCTCTTAGCTTGATAGAAATACAACTTGGATGCAAAAACCACAAAATGACCATTCCAAATTATAAAGATGATCAAATGGAAATCTTATCAACATATTAGAATCATAAATGCGTGGGTCGGGACACGGCAGAAATGCACAAGAGTCAAAAGGAATGAGAAAAGCAATTGTGGAATGAAAACAACATTTGACAGATTTGCCACACCTCAGTAATTTAATCATAACTGTGGCTATGGTTATCGGATTGGGACGAATTTTATGGTGTTTCGAATCTAAGACACAGGCCTATAACTTTCATGAATAGGTCGAATACCAAATCATGCTTAATCATAGTCAAAATGGCAAATCTCAGAGAAGCAAGAAAACTATCGGAATAATTTCAGGCTAGTCAAACAGTCTCAGGAAAACAGTCATAACTCGACGTAGAAAAATCAAAATCAAGCTCCGTCAGTGGCGTTTAAAACTAGGTTCGTAGGGATTTCTAACAGTATAAGGCTTGGATGCTAATTAATTTTCTATAGGCAACAGTAACCTCGGGAAGTGGGCTGTTTTTCATTCCTGATTTCCTGTGAAATTTCCAGCTTTGGTGCAACTTCATCTATTAATTCTTTAAAGTTATTCCATCACTTAACATGGTGTTTAACATGCTAAAACAGCAATTAATTCCATCATTAAAGCATCAAAAGTCATTAAGCATTTCATCAAACACATGGTAGGCATAAACTTAAACCAACTCTTGAGATACAATTACAAGAATCCAAGCCAAGAACTTATGCTTCCAAGCATCCATCATCCTTAATCATCATTAAAAACCTTCATTACACCAACTTTAAAGATCATAGAGCTAGGGTTTTGGAAGAAAATTACCTTGAGAAGTTAAAGAAGTGAGCCTTCAAGCAACTATAATCTTCTCCTACCAAGCTTGTGGATTGATGGTTAAGGTGCTAGCAAATTTTCTCTCTTTGATTTCCTATCAAACTAAGCAAGATTTAGGTTCGTTTTTGTGGGTTTTTCCTCTCTTTTTCTCTCCCAAATTTCGTCCAACACCTTCCAAAATGAAGCTGAAATTGTGTTGTTTTTAAAGGGATAAGTTGGAGGGAAAGAAACCAACAAGTCAAGGTTTGAATCCTATGGTGACAAGTGGTGGTTTCTTGACCAAGCTTACTAAAAATCTCACTTAATTGCTTCTAACACCTCTAATTTAATTTAGCCTCCAATTAACATCATCAACTCTATTTTTTCTTGTAACTAAACCTTAGGAAAAAGTCTCAATAATTCTAGGGTTCAATCCTTAATCAAGTATACCTAATCAAATGAAATGAATGCACTTAGGGGAAAACATGTCATTTATGCGCTAAAGGAATTTATATGCACTTAAATAAATACAATAACAAATAATTCATGAAACATTTAGGGTTTTCACAAGAATAGAAGTAAATAATTCAAGAAATTTCGGGTGTTTAGTTCAAGAAATTTCGGGTCCTCACACTTCAGATTGAGGAGAAATCCTAGAAACTGACTTCCTAGGCTGAATCGATGGACCTGAAGTGAATCTAAGAGTTCTAGTAATACTAGGAGAAAGAGGAACATCATGTGTTTTCTTTGAACGTGACTCAGAGGCAGCTTCCTTGGTGCACCAAGCACCATCAAGGAATTTTAAATTCTTTCTTTCAAAATATTATTTTGAAAACACAGAGGTGATTGAGTCCTTAGGACACATACCACTTATAGGGACTTTGAAATGTTCGAAGATTGGAGTTAAAAACTTCCCATAAGATAGTTTTCTTCTTGTATCAGTGGAGAGTTTCATCAAAAACTTACACATGACAAAGCCAAAGTCTATTCTGATTTTTTCAACAAAGCAATAAAACAGATATAACTCCATTTTGTTTGCATCTGTCCGATGACCATCAGTTGGAACAAGCAAATTTGAAATGATTGAAAAGATGATCAGATTTTTAGGACTCAAGTCTTCCAATTTAGCGTCAACAGGGGTTTGAAAAGGGGATTGAAAATAAGCCATTAATTTTTCAGTATTGAAATGGTTCAAACTTGTTGGATTTTCCTCATAAGAAAAGAAGTTTGCAATCTTGCTTTTGCAACCAAACTCAATGGTGGTTTTTAAAATTTCATTCACAACATCAGAATCAAATACTAAATCAACTCCATTGACACGGGATTTAAGCTCATCACGAGAATTACCCTTCCTAAGATTAGCAAAGATCTGATACATCATGTCAGGGTAATAGATATTAGGCATAACAATGATGTGAGACCATTTCTGGAATTCAAACAACCTAAGAACAGACTCGAGATCGATTTTCCTAAACTCAGATGGGACAATGCACCTCTGAATGATGAAACCTTTTTGAGAAAACAGAGAAAACTTCGACTCCGCATCAGAATCTATGAACTTGGGTAAATGAGCAGGTTCTGTGATAACCTGAGGATTAGAAGGAGTGGTACGAGTTTGTTGATGTGTAGTAGAGCCACTTCTGGTCCACTGGGAAGTTCGTTTGCCCTTTGGAGAAGGAGTATCCTCATCCCTCAGTTGTCTCTTGCATCCGGTAGCTGCTGAAGCACCACGAATGCGTACCATTTTGCTTGTAGTGATGCTAAGGTGTCTATGTGATATGCAGAGTGATGAACTAGTAATTTGGGTGATAATGTATTGATTTTTTTAGATCAGAAATAGGTGAAAAGAAGGTTTAGGGTTTCGGATGAAATTTGGGGATGAAAAGAGGGGTGTTTTATAGGAAAGAAGAATGATAAACGTTCAACTGCAATAGGTAAGTGAGGAAGTCTGAACCTTCAATTTTGAGAAATGGTGAAAATTTGGCTTGAAATTTGGAGTTTTGAATTGAGGTGGTTGGGGAAGGTGCGTCCGAATTAAATGTGTTTGACTGATGGAAATGAAGTGAAATGACCTGATGTAGTGCGACTGTTCATGTGTCGGACGTCCGAACGTCATGAAGCATCCGACCCATGCGTCCAATAGCATTTTCTGGAAAATGACTAAGAACACTGTCGAACGTCTGTTCATCAGGGTTGGATGTCCGATAAGTTTTTACCAGAAAAGCTTAAGGTTCCGTTTGGATTATCTGTTTTTTGAGCTTTTTTTGGAAAACTATTTTTCACATCCCAAATGCTACAGTAATACACCAACAAAAAAAAAAATCCCAAAATCACCAATCCAAACAAATATTTCAAAAACAATTTATACATACAAAAATAAAAAAATTATCCCGCTTTCTTCCACCCCAACCGCACCATCACCCATCACCACCCACCTCCACCACCACCCCTACCCCCACCACCTCTCTCTCTCCTCTTCTCTCTCCTCCCTCCTCCCCCTCCCCCTCCCCCTCCTATCCAAATTAAAATTTTAATTGGGGTATTATTGTCACATTTTCAAAATTAAAAATTTATTTAACACAAATTTTTGGGGTATTTTCTGACACATTTTTAAAATCAAAATTTATTTGGGATAATTTTTGGAACATTTTTAAAATTAAAAATTTACTTGGGGTATTTATAAAATTAAAAATTTATTTGGGATATTGTTTGGGGTATTTTCATAATTAAAATTTTATTTGCGGTATTTTTGGGGCATTTTTAAAAACAAAATTTTATTTACGATAATTTTTTGTGGCATTTTTAAAATTAAAAATTTATTTGGAGTATTTTTGGGGCATTTTCAAAATTAAAAATTAAAAATTTATTTGGGGTATTTTTCAGACATTTTAAAATAAAAATTTATTTGCTGTAATTTTTGGTGCATTTTTAAAATTAAAAATTTCTTTTGTGTAATTTTTTGAGGCATTTCCAAATTAAAAACTTATTTGGGGTATTTTTGGGGTATGTTAAAATTAAAAATTTATTTGGGGTATTTTTGGGACATTTTTAAAATTAAAAATTTATTTGTGGTAATTTTTTGGGGCATTTTCAAAATTAAAAATTTATTTGATGTATTTTCTAAATTAGAAATTTATTTGGGGTAAATTTTGGGGTATTTTAAAGTTAAAATTTGTTCTTGAGTAATTTTGGGGCATTTTTAGAATTAAAAATTTGTTTGGAGAAATTTTTAGGGCATTTTTCAAATGAAAAAGAGGTATTTTTGGGACATTTTTAAAATTAAAAATTTATTTGGGATAATTTTTTTGGAGCATTTTTAAAATTAAAAATTTATTTGGGGTATTTTTGGGACATTTTTAAAATTAAAAATTTATTTGTGGTAATTTTTTGGGGCATTTTCAAAATTAAAAATTTATTTGGTGTATTTTCTAAATTAGAAATTTATTTGGGGTAAATTTTTGGGGTATTTTTAAAGTTAAAAATTTGTTGCGATTAATTTTTGGGGCATTTTTAGAATTAAAAATTTGTTTGGAGAAATTTTTAGGGCATTTTTAAAATGAAAAAGAGGTATTTTTGGGACATTTTTAAAATTAAAATTTTATTTGGGATAATTTTTTTGGAGCATTTTTAAAATTAAAAATTTATTTGGGGCAATTTTTGGGGCATTTTTAAAATTTAAAATTTATTTGAGGTATTTTTTGAGCATTTTTAAAGTTAAAAATTTATTTGGAGTAATTTTTGGGGCATCTTTAAAATTAAAAATTTATTTGAAATATTTTTGGAATAATTTATTTGGGATATTTTTTTTTAAAATTAACCCACCCGCACCACCACCCATCAAATAAATTTTAATTTTAAAAATGTCCCAAAAAATTATCGCAAATAAATTTTTAATTTTAAAAATGCCTCTAAAAATTGGCCCAAATAATATTTTACTTTTAAAAGTACCACAAAAAATTATCCCAAAAACACCCTTAAAAAGTTTTTTACAGACAGCTATAGTAGTTCTTCATATCCCAAATGCTACAGTATTGTTTTTGAAAAACAACTCTAAAAACAACTAATCCAAACAGACCCTAAAGTTCCTTTTCTAAAATGCCCAATTTTGAGCGAAGATATACAAATTGTTCTAAGGGCAATGCTTTTGTGAAAATGTCAGCAATTTGATCATTCGAACAATACATAAATTTCACCTTTTTGAACAAGATCACGAATGAAATGATACTTAATGTCTATATGTTTTGTCCTAGAATGTTGAATGGGATTTTTTGTCAGATTTATTGCACTAGTATTATCACAAAATATAGGCATATTATCATATGTCAAACCATAATCATTCAAGGTATGTTTCATCCATAGTAATTGAGCACAACATGCACTAGCGGCAACATATTCCCACTTCGGTTGTTGACAAGAAAATAGCATTTTGTTTCTTACTAAACCAAGAGACTAAACAATTTCCAAGAAAATGACAAGAGCCACTAGTACATTTTCTATCAATTCTACAACCGCTAAAATCACCATCCGTATAACCACACAAAGTAAATTCATCACATTTAGAATATCAAAGACCAAAATTTATAGTTCTTTTTAAATAACGGAAAATTCTTTTAACGGCATTCAAATGAGATTCTTTTGGACAAGATTGAAAACGAGCACATAAACATACGGCAAACATGATTTCCGGTCTACTTGCGGTTAAATAAAGAAGACTTCCGATCATACCTCTAAACTTTTTCTCATCTACATTAGTATCTTCTTCATCCTTCTCAAGCTTGGTGGATGTACACATCGGTGTTCCCACTTGCTTTGAATCTTCCATGCTAAACCTTTTGAGAAGTTCTTTGGTGTATTTAATTTGGTTAATGAAGGTTCCTTCACTTGTTTGAAGGACTTGGAGTCCGAGGAAGAAGTTCAATTCTCCCATTAAACTCATCTCAAACTCATTTTGCATAATAGTGGAAAAATCCTTGTACAAATGCTCATTAGTAGCACCAAATATAATATCATTAATATAAATTTGCACAATAAGAAGATCATTTGATTTTTGTTTTGTAAAAAGAGTAGTGTCTACGATGCCTCTTTTAAAACCATTTTCAATTAAGAAATCCGTTAAACGTTCATACCAACCTCTAGGGGCTTGTTTTAGACCATATAATGCTTTTGAAAACTTATATACATGATTAGGAAACTTTTCATTTTCAAAACCGGGTGGTTTATCCACATAGACTTCTTGATCAATAAAACCATTTAAAAAAGCACTTTTAACATCCATTTGATACAATTTAAAACCTTTAAAACAAGCAAATGCAAGAAACATTCTTATAGATTCTAATCTAGCAACGGGAGCAAACGTTTCATTATAATCAATACCTTCTTTTTGAGCATATCCTTTAACTACTAATCTAGCCTTATTTTTTACAATATCACCTTTGTCATTTAATTTATTTCTAAACACCCATTTAGTGCCAATAATAGGATAATTTTGAGGTCTTTCAACTAAAGTCCAAACATTATTTCTTTCAAATTGATTTAATTCCTCTTGCATGGCTACTATCCAATAATCATCTTTCAAGGCATCATTAATGTTTTTAGACTCAATATGAGAAACAAATGCAAAGTTGTCAAATAAAGGTCTTGATGAGGAACGAGTTCTTACCTTTTTGGATGGATAACCAATGATTAACTCCTTAGGATGATTTTGAATGAACTTCCAAGCTTTAGGAAGATCCTTTGGTGCATCATCATCCTTGTCTTCTTCATTTAGCATTCGGTTTTCTTGAACATCACCATTCTTTGAATTTTCTTCCATTTCACCATTGTTTCCTTCTTCAAGTGTAAGCTTTTCAAGATCTTTTTGAATACCTACATCATCATCTACACAAGTACTATTGGAAGAATTGCCATTAGATTCATCAAATGTAATATGAATTGCTTCCTCAATTACAAGAGTTCTTCTATTGTAAACTCTATATCCTCTTTTATTTTCACAATAACCCAAGAAAATTCCTTCATCGGTTTTCTTATCAAATTTACCAAGATGTTCCTTAATATTCAAAATAAAACATTTACATCCAAAAACTCTAAAATAACCAACAATTGGCTTTTTATCAAACATCAACTCATAAGAGGTTTTATTCAAAATTGGTCTTAACAAGACTCTATTCATTACATAACAAACCGTATTCACGGCCTCCGCCCAAAAATATTTTGGTAAATCATTTTCACTTATCATGGTTCTTGCGGCTTCTACAAGTGTTCTATTTTTTCTTTCAACAACACCATTTTGTTGAGGGGTTTTTACAATAGAAAATTCATGAGATATTTCATTATGATCACAAAATTCTGGAAAGCCACAAAATTTAAATTTCGAACCATTATCACTTCTAATTTTGATAATATGCAAACCAAGTAAATTTTGCACTTTTGCAAATAGAGAAACAAAACTTTTAAATGCATCATCTTTATGAGTTAGAAAAACAGTCCATGTATATCTAGAATAGTCATCAACAATCACAAAACAATATCTTTTACCTCCTAAGCTAGCAATAGGTGTAGGACCAAATAAATCAAGATGTAAGAGTTCCAATGATTTAGATGTTGAAACATTTCTTTTAGGTTTGAACGATGTTTTGGTTTGTTTGCCAAATTGACATGTGTCACAAATCTTATCCTTTTCAAACTTAATCTTAGGAAGTCCTCTAACAAGTTCCTTTTTTGAAATTTCATTCATCATATCCATGTTAAAATGACAAAATCTTCTATGCCACAACCAAGGATCTTCATTTGAAATTTTAAGGCATTTAAGACTAGAAGAGTCAATTTTCTCAAGAATCACAACATAGATGTCATTGTATCTTTTCCTTTGAAAATGATATTAAATTTCGAGTCAAGAATCAAACATTCATGCTTTTTGAATAAAACAAATAAATCTTTATCACATAGTTGACTAACACTAAGCAAATTATAGCCTAGATTATCTACTAAAAGAACATTATGCACAAATGTTTCACCATTCTTACCCACATCACCTACTCCAATTGTTTTAGCTTTCATGTCATCTCCAAAAGTCACTTTTCCACTTGACTTTGATTTGAGTTTGATGAATTGTGTAGGATCACCGGTCATATGCCTTGAGCATTCACTATCAATGAACCACTTTGATTCCTTCATAACTTTTTCAATCTTTGCCTACAAGAAATAGAAAGTTTGGTACCCTTTTAATTTTTGGGTCCTTGATGGTTAGAGTCATGTTTGACTAACCACATACATCTTATTCCTTTTTTTATATTTCTTCTCACATAGCAATCATGCTTTAAATGACCTACTTGATAGCAAAAATCACACGTAATGGTAGAATTATTTGCATGAATTGGTTTAATGAACCTAACTCCATTTTTTCTATAGATTGTAAATTCATTTGCACTAAACGTAATTTTCCTTTTATAAGGATTAAAATGAGACTTAAATACATTTCTTGTAGAAATATTTTGTTTTTTGTTTTGAAGGATCATGTCAAGATTATCCATTCTCTTTTTCAAGTCATTTTGTTTTTCTTTAAGCATTTCACAAAGGCTTATTTTTCTATCAAGTTCATGTTGTAATTCCATTTCAGCTCTTACTAGGCAATCATTGTCATATTTTAACTTCTTGTTGTCTTGAAACAGGTTTGCATTGTCTTGCAAACGAAAAGTAATTTTTTGTTTTAGTTCTTTGTTTCTAGCATAAGACTCCTTTAAGCTTTCATGTAATTTTGCAACAAATGACTCTAAATCATCATCATCATCATCACTATCATATTAAGGATGAGAAGTTACCCCATTGTCACCGATTGCCATAAAGGCAATTTGAGCCGATTCTTCTTCTTCTTCAATTTCTCCTTCCGAATTGCAATCGTTCCAAGTAATTTGAAAGTTGTTGAACTTCGGTTTTCTTTCATTCTTCATATCATTCTTCTTCTTCGTTGGACAGTCCACCACATAATGACCGGGCTGCACACACTCGAAACACTTATCTCCTTGCTTCTTGTTTGCATCATATCTTGCTTTGTATTTTGTATTGAATTGATTGTTGTTTTGGTTGCTTGGTCCTCCTTTTCTGAATCTTCTCTTGTTGAGTATCCTTTTGAACCTTTTTGTGATAAGTGCAAGATCACTATCATCACAATCACCATCTTCTTCATCTTGTGAAGGCAAGTCATCCTCATCTTCAGCAGCTTTTAAAGCAATGCTTCTTTTTGCTCTTGCTTTCTCTTCATCTTGTACCTTGCTTTTAAGCTTTAATTCATAAGATGTTAGAGAATTAATGAGAGACTCAATGGACACAGAGTTCAAGTCTTTAGCTTCCTCAATGGCAGTCACTTTGTTCTCCCACTCTTTAGGTAGAGCATTCAAAATTTTCCTATTCTTTTCACTAAGAGTATATTCCTTTTCCAAAACCTCTAAGTCCTTAATAAGATCATTGAATCTACAATACATCTTATCAATGTTTTCATGAGGTTCCATTTTGAATGATTCATATCTAGTAACAAGAATGGATTTCTTTTGTTCTCTCACATCCTCACTACCTTCATGAATCTCTCTTAGTTTATCCCAAATTTCTTTGGCAGATTTACACCCTTTTACTCTAACGGATTCATTTGAATCAAGTGCACTATATAAAACATTCATGGCTTTTGCATTAGATGTGAGATTAGCCCTATCCTCACGATTCAACTCATCCCTTGTTTTTAATCTAGGAACATGAGTGATAGGATCATTAATAATAGCAGTGTAAGGACCTTCACTAACAATAAACCATAGATCAATGTCAATAGATTGCAGGAAAATAATCATATGTTCTTTCCAACTCACATAATTTGATCCATTAAACATTGGTGGTCTAGTGATTGATTGACCTTCAAAAAACATGGCATTGTTGGTTGTCATCTTTACTCTAAGCGGTTAAGTTTGATCCTAGAGACCAAGATCTGATACCAATTGTAAGGCTCAAAGACAACCTAAGAGGGGGGGTGAATTAGGTTGACTAAGAACTAGTCAAATGTTGCCCATTTTTCAAATTTAATAATAACTTTGCACACAAAAGGTTTGTCAAACAAATAGACAATCAAGACCAATAAGAATAGATGAGATTTCAATCAATAAATTCGAAAAGAGAGCTGAGAAATAGATTGAGAGTAAGCAAACCAAACTTCTTTCAAGCTCCACTTGAGTTTGAAGAAAAATTCCTCAAGTAAAGCTTCTTCAATTTGATGAACTTCAATCCACTTTGTGTACAATGGAAGGATCACTTCCTCCTTGCCCCAAGTTACACTTAGTCAAGCCAGGAAGTTTTACACTCTTACTGAAAACCCTCACAAAGCTACACAAATGATGAACTCACTCACAATTGAAAAGCTTATCAATGAACTCACACTTCAAGACTAACAAATCTTACTCAAAAAAAGTATTTTTTAGCTAAAATCACTCTTAAGAACTTGTTATCCAAGTGTACAGTAGTTTTTTTGATTTTCAGACAATGCTTGTATTTATAGGAGACCAAAAAGTGCCTTGAAATTGAGGTCAACGGATAGGAGAAACTGAAAGGTCAACTAGCCGTTGGAGCTATCGGACGTTCGACACTCTGTTGTGCATCGATTGCTAGCGTCCGATAGGCTGTTGCATTCTTTATCGGACGGCTGATGGATGATTCTGCGTCCAATAGGCTTTGCGTCAAACAGCGACCAGTAAGCTCAGAAAATCTTCATGAAAATGATCGGACGGCCGACATGTTTTTGCGTCCGATGGCTTGCATTCGAAAGCGGCTAGAGAGCTTGAAAAATTTCTTGGATATCTTGGACGTCCGATATGGATGTTGTGTGTCCGAAAGAAGTATCCGATAGATCCCCTGTCTATCGGACGTCCGATATGTCGAGTTGAGCGTCCGATAGAGAAGTTTTGAGTTTTATCGGACGTCCGATACAAGGTATCGTCCGTCCGACAGTCAACAGTTTCTTCAACAGGTTTCCTACCTTGATGACCTGTGCTGTCAAAGATCTCAATGGAAAATATTAGATCAATTTCTTCAATTGTTTTGTAATTATCAAAATTTGGGATCACGATTAACATCACAAAACCTCACAAAAGACTGTCGGATGATTCTTTCGAACGCACAGCCTTCTCTCGGATGTCTGACACGTCCAATGGCTACTTTTCCAGCATTAAATGTCTTGACTGTTGGTGAGCCAAAAACATTGTCTTTTGGTAACATATAAATACCTTAATGTCTGAACTAGTGAGAGGTAAGTGTACACATTGAATACAAGTCTCCAAGAGTGATTTTAAGTACAAAATACTCCCCTAGCATTAATTGTACTCTTTGTGTGAGTGATTAAAATTTGTCTATCTATTCAATAGTGAGTAAACAATTCAAAGTGTAGTTTTGTGAGTGTTTTCTTGAAGAGCTGTAAAACCTCTTGGTTGGACCGAGGAGAGTTTAGATTAAGTAAAAGGTGCACCTTCCTTTATACTACTTTGGTATTGCTTTACCAAATTGAAGAAGCTAACTTGTGGAAGTTAGACTTCAAGTTGTAACGAATTTGGTAGTCCATTTGATTTGTAAATTTTTCATCTCTTGTTCATTATTTTATTTACTTTACCTTCATTCTTTACTTGCTTTATCTTACTTATATTACTTGCTCTGTCAAGTTGATTGCCAAGAAACTTGATTGATCACTTAGACAACTTGGTAAATTTAAAATTGTGCAAAATTGTATTAATCTTGTCTAAGATCATAATCAACCTAATTCACCCCCCCTCTTAACTTACTTTGGGACCTTTCAATTGGTATCAGAACTTGGTCTCCTAAAAACTAAACTTAATCAGCTTGGAGTAGATCATGGCAACCAACAATGCGTTATTTCTAGAGGTCAATCCATCACTAGGTCTGTGATGACCCGAAATTTCTTGAATTATACAACCAAAATTTCTTGAATTATTTACTTCTATTTCTTGCGAGAACCCTAAATTTTTCATGAATTATTTGTCATTGTATTTATTTAAGTGCACATCATTTTCTTTAAACATTGGTAACAAAAAATTTTCATTAAGTGCATTATTTTCCTTTAAGTACCCTATTTTGTATGTATTGTATGACATTAATTTGGAATTGCATTTTACATGTTTCATGTAGCCAAATGCATAAAACTTATATGGGATTAAGTAGGTTATATTTTAAATTGAGGGATTAGAAGACAATTGCATAGATTTTATCCAATTCTTGGCCAAAATTTGACCACTTGTCAACCATCCACTAATGTCTTGATTTAAGCCTTTCTATTTAATCTCTTGTTTTCAAAAATTCAAACCAAATTCCCTCTCATTTTGCTCTCTCTTGGCTGAGCTTCAAGGGAAGAAAAACACCAAAGCCGTAGCTCAAAATCTTCTTGCTTTTAGTTGAGAAAATCACTTGAGAAGAAAATCTAGGTTAGGCAATCACTTGGCTACCAAGTTTAATTGGAGGAGGTGAAGCTTTTGATGGATTTCTCTTGCTTGGCATAAGGTAAAACTACCCCTTGACTTCTCTTTGATGATGTTAAACTTATGGATTCTTGATGCTAGATGAATTTTAGGATGTATTAGAGTGTTTTTGATGCTTGGAGATAGAAAGTGTTAAGAGTTTGATGGTTTTCCTTGATGTATTGCCCCATTTTTGTGTCAAATTGACCTGCAAATTCGTCCTTGATAAAGGCCAAAATAGCTTTTTTCACGAAACATGAAAGTTGTATTGATTTGAGTTAGCTTTCCATCCAGAAAATTTCAGAGCAATCGGAGTACTGTAGCATGTGAAATGACCAAAATACCCCTGACTGCCCCATTACCCTGTTTCAGCTAATAGTTTTCATATTCAGTCAACTTACCAAACTTGCTGGTGATTATAGGAATTGAACTAGAGTCTGAGCTTTATACCGTTGGAAAGATCTATGAATCTAGTTTTAAACGCTGCTCCCGGAGCTCAATTTCAATTTTTCTACACCAAGTTATGGCCTTTCTTTCGAGACTGTTTAGCTACCCTGTCATTGACCTGACAGTTTTCCTGTGCCTCTGATTTTGCCAATTTCGACCCTGATTAAGTCTGATTTGAGGTTCAGCCTCTTATGAAAGTTGTAGCTCTATGTCTTAGTTTTGAAACAGTATAATCTCAATCCGATGAGTATAGCTCTAGTTATGATCAAAACACCGAGAGATGATAGAAACTTGATAGTTTGATGCCTACCAAGTGTTTGATAAAATGTTTGTGTGAAATTAGTGGTTATGCACATCAAGTGTTTGATGAAATGTTTGATATGAAACTTGTGATTCTAGGACTTGGGTTGAAATGCAGATATCTGTTACGGACAAGTGACGCAAGCTGTGGTTGTTTAGTATTCATAAAACTGTTTCAAATCGAAAGTTTCTACTATTAATTGCATCACTTCATGATGACATGTGTGTGCTTGTGTGTACATGATTTGGCTCGGCGAGTATGTAGTGGTCTTGTACTTGACACCAACGACTCCACTTGATTTCCAGTGCAATGACTCATTCGAGCCAACGGTTCTACTGTTAATGATTAGTGTTCTACTGTTTAGTGACTTGTTTGAGCGTTGGGTGTTTGAGTGCAATGAGTCCACTGGCTCACCAGAGCAAATAAAATCTGTTTATTTGATACCTAATCACTGTTTAATAAACTGAATTACTGAATTACTCATATGTCAACTTATTTTCATTGGATACTCACTGAGTTTTTAGCTCACCCCAAAATATTTTATTTTCCCCTCCACAGAGTTCGAGACGAAAGAAAGCATATGTAGTGATCTTTCTTAGCGTGACTAGTCGGATTATCTCTTGTACTAATTGTAATCTTGGACGGTTGGACTTTTGATGTATTTGGACTAGTTGAAAATGTAATTATTATTTGGAGATCTTGCATTGTCATTATTTGAGGTCTGTAATATGATTGAGGATCTGGAGTGAGTCCCGGCGAGAGTTGGACAGGCGGTCTGCCGATCCCTTTGGTTCACCTTAGGGGGAGGTGGGGCTATCACAAGGTCTCTTATGTTCAATGGGATGAACCATACTAGTTGGAAGGATAGAATGTAAATATTCTTGCAATCTATAAATATTGAGTTGTAATCTATAGTCAATGAGAGTCCTTATGAAGCCACCATAATAGATGACCATACTCGTAGAAGAAGACCCAAAAATAGGCAAAAGTTGATTCCCCAAGACAAGACAAATCTCATCTTGAACACCAAAGCGTAAATGCCTTGTGTAGTGTCTTAGATGCCAATGAGTCAACCAGAGTCAAGGGGGTAAAACGGCTAAAGCGATATGAGATAAGTTGAGGAAAATTCATGAGGGTAGTGATAATGATAGAGAGCAAAAGAAATCTCTTCTAATCACCAAATATGAGTCCTTTAAAATGGAGACCCCTGAGAACATTGACAAGATGTATTATAGGTTTAATAATATTATTAAAGATCTTGAATTAATTGGTAAAGAGCATACCTTGGGAAAGAAAAATAGGAAAATAGTGAATGCCTTATCCAAGGAATGGGAGAGCAATGTCACCGCCATAGAGAAAGTTAAGGATTTGAGTTCCATGTCTATTGAATCACTCATAAATTCTCTAACCTCATATGAATTGAAACATAAATCAAAGGTGCAAAAGGAAGAGGATGCGAGGATGAAGAGAAGTATAGCACTTAAACTTCTCAAGAGAATGAAGACTCATTTTCCATTAATGGTGAAGATTTAGATGGAGAGGATAATGACTTGGCTTTACTCATTAAATCCTTCAAGAAGTTTCTCTCCAACCAAAAAAAAAAAGATTTAGGGAGATGGTGGACCAACCAACAACAATCCCAATCAACTCAACAACCTAAGAGGAAAAGGGAAGCAAGAAGCTAACAAGAAACAAAATGAGTAATGCTCTAAGTGTGGCCAAATGGGGCACTACATGAATGAATGTCCCTTGAAGAAAAAGGAAGGAAAAGGAGAAAGAAGACAAAGATTCAACAACCTCTAAATTATTTGAAACGAATGTAACTTTGATGGAAAAGTGGAAGAAGATGAAGATGTGGCTCAAATGGCTTTTATGGCCATAGGTGATGATAAAGTATCAACTAATCACTCTTTCTTTGAGAATGATGATTTAGATGATGATGATCTTGAGTCCTTTGTTGAAAAATTCCATGATATCTTGAAAGAATCTTATGCCAAAAATAAGGATTTTAAAATCAAGATTAATGCTTTGCTTAATGAGAATTCAAAACTTTTTCAAGAAAATAAAAAATTGAGAAAAGAAAATGATGATTTAAAAAAACTCAAGGTTGATATTATTTAGGGGTGAGAATCGATTTGAATTCGGTATTCGGTAGGGTGAAATCTGTATTTTTCGGTAAACGACCAGTAAAAATACCGGCCGAATTCGAATTCGGTATTTTACCGATTTAACCAAATTCATAAAGCAATTATTCAAAAACACAATGGAAAGAAAATTAGAAAGTTTTAAATCAAACAAAATCCCCAATGCTAACACATCTATTGAGTATCAAAGCAAATAAAATGCATTTGCCTTTATCAAAGTTGATATGAATTTTCCTAACCCAAATTAGGCATTTCACATTTAATTTTATCTTTCAATACATTAGGTATTCGGAATATCGAACATGAAATCGGTAAATATTTACCGTTTTACTGAATTGAATTCGAATTCGGTAAACCGAATTGAAACATCTTGAAACCGATTTCGTATTGAATTCGACATATTTAAATTCAGATTTTCTGAATTACCGATCAAATTACTGAATCACCGAATTCGAATTCGAATTCGAATTCGGTTGGTAATTCGGTATTCGGATTTTTTGCACACCCCTAATATTATTTGCAATCAAAGTGATTTGAAAAGAAAATTAGAGGAAAGAGCAATTTTTTATGAAACCTTCAAAGAAGAACAAAATATTTTAAGAAAAAGAATGAATGATTTGAATGATTTTCTTCAACATAAAAAGCAAAGCTTGTTTAATAAGAAAGAAAATCAAAACTTTCTTAGTGCAAATGAGTTTACTATCCTTAGAAGAAAAGGAATTAGTTTTATTAAACCCATTGCGTAAAGGATACAAGTGTGAGTTGTAATTATTGTAGTCAATATGGATATATGAAAAATAATTGTTATGTAAGAAAAAATCAAAGAAGGGGCATGACGACATTTTGGATAGTTAGAACTTGTACTAACTCTCATGGATCCAAATGAAAGGGTACCAAACATTATTTCCTATTCGCTTGTGTAGCTTTACCTCAAGAACACCCCCAAAGAATCAAAATGGCACATAAATAGTAGGTGTTCAAAACATATGATTGGAGACGCTTCTCAATTTGTCAAATTCAAAACAAAGAGTAGTGGAAAGGTCACATTTGGAGATGATATGAAGACCAAAACCATTGGAGTAGGTAATATTGATAAAAATGGTAAAACTTTTATTCAAAATGTACTTTTAGTTGATAACTTGAGATAACTTACCAAGTGTTAGCCAATTATGTGATAGAAATTTATACATATTTTTCAAAAGCCATGAATGTTTGATTCTTGATACAAAATTCAATATTGTTCTCAAAGGGAAAAGATTCAATGATATTTATATTGTTTACCTTAAAAAGATTAATGATTCCAAAATTAAATGCCATAAAGTTTCAAATAATGATCCTTGGTTGTAGCACAAAAAACTTTGTCATTTTAACATTGACTTACTAAATGAGATTTCTAAAAAAAGAACTTGTTAGAATTTTGCCAAAAATCAAATTTGAAAAGGATAGAATTTGTGATGCATGTTGAGTTGCAAAACAAATAATGGTCTCTTTCAAACCCAAAATTGTGTTTCAACTTCAAGACCTTTGTAACTTTTACATTTGGATTTATTTGGTCCTACTCAAATAGCTAGTTTGGGTAGAAAAAAAAATATGCTTTTGTGATTGTTGATGATTATTTTAGATATACTTCGGTGTTATTTCTTGCTCATAAAGATGAATCTTTCAAAAACTTTGTCATTCTATTTGCTAAAATATAAAATTTATTGAACTTATCCATTGTGAAAATTAGAAGTGATATTGGAACTGAAATCAAATATTGTTGTTTTCTAAAATTTTGTGATCATAATAGTATTCCACATGAGTCTTTGGCCACCAAAATCCCTCAAAAAAATGGTGTTATTGAAAGGAAAGATAGAGTTCTTCAACAAGCAAATAGAACCATGATTAGTGAATGTGATTTACCAAAATACTTTTGGACCTAGCGATTAATACGACTTATTATGTAATAGAATTCTTTTAAGACCTATTTTTATCAAAACTTCTTATGAACTTTTTTTTTTTAGCAAAAAGCGCATTATTAGTTATTTCAAAGTCTTTGGATGTAAGTGTTTTATTTTGAACAAAAAAGAGCATCTTGAAAGTTTGATAAGAAAATGGGTGAAGATATTTTCTTAGAATATTGTGATAATAAATGTGCTTATAAAGTGTATAATAGGAGAACTCTTGTTATCGAGGAAACTATTCATGTTACATTTGATGAATCTAATGATATTACTACCAAGAGTACTTGTGAAAATGATGATATAGGTTTACAACAAGGACTTAAGAAGTTGACCATCCAAGGTGAAGAAAGTGCTCCAAAAGAAGGCAATCCTCAACATGAAGGGGAAGAAGAGGAGAAGAAGGATGATGAACCTCCAAAAGATCTTCCCAAAGCACAGAAATTTACTCAACGTCATCCGAAGAAGTTAATCATAGGTGATCCATTGGAAAGGGTAGAAACACGTTCCTCTACTGGACTTCTTGTAGATAATTTTCCTTGCTTTCTCATTTTGTACCTAAGAATATTAGTAAACTTTTGAAGAGTGTTAGTAAAATTTTGAAAGATGATAGTTGGATTCTACCTATGCAGGAAGAGTTCAATCAATTTGAGAGAAATAGACTATGGACTTTAGTTGAAAGGCCTTTAAATCATCTGGTTATTGGAATAAAATAGGTTTTTAGAAACAAGTTGAATGACAAGGGTGAAATTGTTAGCAAAAAAAAAATTTAGATTAGTAGCTAAGGTATATGCACAAGAAGAATGAATTTATTCTAATGAGACATTTGCCCCCGCAACTAGATTAGAATCTATTAGGATATTTCTTGCTTATGCTTGATACAAAAATTTTAAGTTATTTCAAATAGATGTGAAAAGTGCATTTTTGAATGTTTTCATTCATCAAGAAATATATGTTGAGCAACCCCCTAGTTTTGAAAATGAAAAGTTTCTAAATCATATTTTCAAATTTTCAAAAGCTTTATATGGTTTACAACAAGTTCCAAGAGTTTGATATGAAAAATTGAGTAGGTTCTTGACTAAAAATGGTTTTAAAAGAGGTGATGTAGACACCACTCTTTTTACAAAATTTTACATGAACGATCTCTTAATTGTTCAAAGATATGCTGATGATATTATATTTGATACTACTAATAAGTGTTTGTGCAATGACTTTTCCGATATAATACAAAGGGAATTTGAGATAAGCATGATGAGAGAAATGAATTTCTTCCTTGGATTTCAAATTCACCATACACAAGAGGGAACCTTCATTAACCAAAACAAATATACAAAGGAGCTACTCAAAAGATTTGGAATAGAGGAGGACTCAAGATAAGTTGAAACTCCAATGTGCACATCAACCAAGCTTGACAAAAATGAAAAAGGTATAAAAGTAGAGGAAAATTTTTATAGAGTTATAATTGGTAGTTTATTTTATTTAACTGCAAGTAGACTGGATATCATGTTTATCATTTACTTATGTGCCAGATCTCAATCATATCCTCAAGAATCACATTTGTTAGCCATTAAGCATATTTTAGATATTTGAAAGGAACCTTGAATTATGACTTATGGTATCCTAAATCTAATAATTTTGCCATAGTTGGTTTTTCGGATGCTGATTCTATCGAATGTAGAATAGATAGAAAAAAACACTAGTGGTACTTGCTATTTTATAAAACTTCTATTTCCATCAAAATCTTTTGAAAAACAACACAGAATTCGAAAATTTGTACAGCCCCAAAAATCCCTAATTTTCATAAATCACCTCTACAATCGATTTCATAAGTGTTTGGTCACTTAGAAACATTTATAGGCTCTGCATTATTCATTTCCCTAGACACACATACTACATTCACAATGCCAAGATTTTGTGGAGGGTCTTCCTTACTTGGATAGAGCACAAGGAGCCAAGAAACTAAACAAGAATTGCAACAAAATAGTATCAATGCCAGTCTGCCCACACTCCACGCACTGCTCAACCGCAACCTCAACAAGAACAGCTTCCCAAGTTCATTGACAAAGTTTCGGAGGAAAGGTATCCCTTGGTATCCAAAAGGCTTTGTCAATCAAAAGGCTATAGATATGTCTAATTTTAAGAAGTATAAGTTTCAATAGGTTATTGATAAAACTGCTTTTCAAAAATGGAGTCATCTATTGCATTTCTCTTGTGTTATTTATCTCAAGATGGTTCACCAATTTTTTGCAAATCTTTGTCAAGGTGAAACTATCAATGATGTTGGTTTCTGAGTCAATCATGAAGATATCTATTTGAATCCTCAAATTGTTAATCAAATCTTTGATATTGTGATTGGGATTCATGTGAAAGCAAAGTTGCAAATTCCTTCTCTTATGAAGAATATCCTACTGCAGCTAATCACTATGATGGAGCAAAGATGCATAAATATTTTCATCCTCGCTTTAGTGCTCCTAGTGAAGCCAACATTTATGAACATAAACCTTTAAAGATCATACTCTTGACCTTAATTTCAAACCTTCTTGTACCTACCAGTGGTTATAGGACGGATACTAACCACATAGAATTATATATTTTTTACTATTTTATGGAGGTTATTGAGTTGATTTTGGCTTCATGATGTGCTAATTTATGTTAAAAGTCTTATTTGATACCCATAGAAAATTGCCATTTTCTAAGTTCTTGACCTCTATCTTTATGCATTTCAATATCCCAATATTGGCTCAATCGCCCAAACTAAGAAATTCAACACTATTTTTCACGAAAAACTATTTTGAAAAGAAAATTTGGAAGTTTGTTCATAAAGATTGGTATCACAAGGAGGCTGCAATAGAGGGTCACTCTAAACAAGCTCATGAACCTCGTCCCTCTCATACATCCAAGTGTCCTTGAGTCTATCTTTTTCCTCCTAGTCCAAGTTCATCCATTGTTTCTTCTTCTTCTTCGTTAGATCAAGTCATAGCCCTTTGAAAGATTTGAAAGATCAAGTGTGTTTGATTGAGCATGGACCACATTTAGTTATGTCACTATCTCAAAAGAAGGAATATCAATAGATGAAGGCATTGATGATGAGAACTCCACAAACAAAAACTCCTATGACATCCATTCTGATACACAAAAGCCTCAAGGTAGAGCAAGCACTTCTTAGCCTCAACCAATAGAAGGAAGCCATACGAATGATGAAAAGGCTGAAGATGAGGCATTTGAGTTGGTTTCAAGACCTTCTTACTAGCCAGCACCATCCACTTAGGCACCATTAAGCTCACTTAAGCACTTAGGCATATAGTTATGGTGCTAGGAACTATCATGTTGGATCTTATTCTGCTTTCTAATGTTTTATGGCTATTGCTTTTTTGGACCACTTAGGTAGTTGTTTTGTGATGTATATGGCTATTGCTCTTTATGGCTCTTACTTTTTTGGATCACTTATGCAGTTGTTTTGTGATATATATGGCTATTGCACTTTATGGTTATTGCTTTGTGATGTTTATGGCTTTGTGATGTTCATTGTTTTGTTGAAAAACGATTATCTCATGAATGGTACTTGATGCTCTATAACTGTTTTATCTTTTCTATGCTTAGTATTTTGTTTATTGGCTAGTGTCATTGGCTATGGTTGGTACTTGATCCTTTTTCACATAACTTTTTGATTCATGACAAAAGGGAGATAATATATTGAGGGGGATTTTTTCTCAATTTTGCATTTTGGACTGTTAAATATATTGAGAAGAAGTTTTTCTCAAAATTTGGACTGTCAAATTGAGGGGGAGTTCCAAATTATCTAACTAAGTTGCTTCCAAGTTTTTCCTTCTCAAATCATCATTTAGTTTGTCATCATTAAAAAGGGAAAGATTTTTAAGTTAAATCCCTAGTTTTGATGATTAACGAATCAAATGATGATTAGTACTAATGATTTTGTGTGAGAATGATGTTTAGAGCAAATACAATTGCGATAGAATGAAGTGGAAATCAACAAAAAGGATTTAGAGGAATGTCGCTTGTTGTCATATGCACAAACTTTGCTTCAGACATCCGACAGCCCAAGCAATTTCTTAGTATTAGACAATGGATCAAAATAACAGACATTCGAAAGAGTCAACGGTGGAACAGATGCATCTCTAGGATAGAAAGAAGAAATATCGGCCGTCCAAAAAATTCAGCTCTCAACCTCAGACTTTCTGATTTTTTTTTGAATGCAAAATGATAAAGAACGGACGTCTGATGAATTATTCACAAAACCTCACAAAGACTGTCGGATGATTCTTTTGGACGCATAGCCTTCTATCGGAAGTTCGATACATCCAACAACTACTTTTCCAACATTAAATGTCTTGATCATTGGAGAGCCAAAAACGTCATCTTTTGGTAACACATAAATACCTTAATGTCTAAACTAGTGAGAAGTAACTGTACACATTGAATACAAGACTCCAAGAGTGATTTTGGGCAAAAGATACTCCCTTAACCATAATTGTACTCTTTGTGTGAGTGATCAAAATTTGTATAGATTTTCAATTGTGAGTCAACAATTCAAAGTGTAGTTTTGGTGAGGATTTTCTTAAAGAGTAGTAAAATCTCTTGGTTTGACCAAGGAGAGTTTGGAGTAAGCAAGAGGTGCACCATCCTTTATACTACTTTGGTATTATTTCACCAAATTGAAAAACTAACTAGTAGAATTTGGATTTCAAGTTGTGGTGAACTTGGAAGTCCATTTGGTCTGCAGTCTTTTCATCTCTTCTTCATTATTTCATTTACTTTATTTCATTCTTTACTTGCTTTATTTTACTTTATATTACTTGCTCAATCAAGTTGATTTCCAAGAAACTTGATTGATCACTTAGACAATTGTTGAATTTAAATTTGTGTAAAATTGTGTTAATCTTGTTTAAGATCATAATCAACCTAATTCATCCCCTTCTTAGGTTGCTTTGGAACCTTTCAAAATTTAATGCCATTTAATTAATTCAAATGTTCTATTTTTAGTTATCAAATACATCTGAATATATTAAAATCTGAACCTATTAAGTTTAAGTGATGAATTAGGTTATCAAATGGGACTAGGTCAATTTGTTCCATCTGTTTATAATCATTTATTGGACAAAAATTACTCGATGAGCCTTAGTCTAACTTACTAGATGAGCCTCGCATGTCTAACAAATCTATCAATATAGAGATGCACGTAAATTGGAGCTCAGCATGATATGATACATCTTAGACTTAAAATCTCATATTAAGTAGATAATGACTTCACATTTATATGGTCAAGAAAAATTGAGATGCTCTGATATAATTTCTCATTCATATAAAAATGTACTTCATTGTGTTCAAAGGTACTTTACTTATTATTGGTAGATCACTTGTGCAAGTGTTCCTTGGTTTTTATCAGTAGAGCATTTGTTATTGTCTGGATGTTCTTTGGTTTATTTCTATTTAGTATGAAATAGTGATCACTGCTAATCCTATGTGATGTCTGATGAATTATAGCATTCTAAACATTTACGCTAGTATTCTTGACAATTGCATGAGAAATTTTTATTTTTACACCAATGCAGTGTAGTAGGATAAGTGCATAATGGTTTCAAATTCATATGGTTGTATATAGGGGTGAAATTCAAATGAATTGCTTGACTCACAAAAATGAGTAGTTTGATTTGCTGCTCGACTCAAGTTCAAACTACTTGACAAGGAAATCGAGTCGATCTCAAGTCGGAAAATACTGGGCTCGACTACTCATCGAACTACTTGACTCAATATAATATAATTAATAATTAATGTATTGTACTTAGTAATTTATCCTTTTAGGCTTACTATCAAGACTCAAAAATAGAAGTTTCTATATTATTATTTAGCAATGTTTTAGTCAATTTAGGTTTTTGGTAATTCTAATGGAATCAAGTTATGGTAGTTTTATTGTTTAGGAATTAGTATTTGATTATGGTTGTAAGACTTGTTTACCAAGTCATCTAGTCTATAAATAGGGAGTTTTGTTATTGTTATTACTTGAGAAGAGTGAAATTTGAGTGCCTTGTTGTTATGTGTGATTATTGATATATATTATTGATATTATTCCTCTTCTCCTACACATACTTGTATGTGTGTAAATTGCCTCCCTATCCATATATTGATCTCGTGAAATTCATATCTTATATCTTTTTAGTTGAATTTTTTTGATTCTACATCTGGTATCAGAGCTCTAGTTTCAAGAAATTGATCCTGGGGTGCCTGTGAATATTTAAGAATTGGCCTGACTACGAGATTAGTCGTGGATGTTTTCCGCTGTCAGAGTTAGAGCATAAGATTTGCTCAGAAGAAGTTAGAAGATTGAGTTAAACTAAAAGATTGGTCATGGTGTATCCACTTGGTGAAGATTGGACCATAAGATTGGTTCAATGGAATGTTAGATTAATTCGGGGTTGTGACAAAGATCCAGAATGAATCCTATCAATTGAGTTATGATTATCAAATCACGAAGTGATGAGTTGTCAGTGAATTGACAATAAAATTGTCTGACAAGAACAATCTATCCACGTGCATGGTTGCAATAAAACAAAGTGTTCGAAGATGAAGAACTAGTACAATAGAATTTGCAAGGGAATTTACAAGGGAGATATTGATTGTAATTGTATTAGAGCCAATTCAACAGAGCTTGATTTAAGGGAGACAATGTGAGGACCCGAAAATTTATTTTATTCGACCTAATTAATTAATTAATTAATTATTTTCTCTGAATAATTAATTTAGATCATTTTAATTACAATTATGCCATATGTTACTTCCTTTTATTTTAAAACCTTGTTTCACCATTAATTTAATTTATAAAATTGCAAAATTTCATATTTTCATAAATTTACTTCATTAAATTAGTTTGAATTATTTGAATGTCATTTATCAATTGTAACAGCACGAAAAATTTTAAAATGCATTTTTACACGCTTAAACTACGTTTTCAATTTAAACTATTAGAATGCTTAAATTTCGTACTCGGGTCTAGGATCGATTACTAGATCTAAGTTTCGAATGTTAGAGCATGTATTCAGGATATATAAATGAGAGAAACCGGGATCGTAGTTTCGTGTCGTGTGAATTGATCCGATACGACAAAAGTGGTTTTACGTCAAATTACTCATTTTCCCCTCATTTCTTCCATTTTCCACAAAAGCCCCAAAAGTCAAACTAACCACCACCCCTCATTTTTCTTTCTTTCTTCCCTCTTGGCCGGTTCATTCTCTTCATTTTTCTTCCCCAAATTTCATCCAAAAACAGCCGCCCCTCTCTCTTCCTCTTTCTCTTTTTGATTCTTCAAAAAACACCAACACCAACCCACCATTGAAGCCAACAAAAAAGCTTGAGGTTGGTGCTAGTTTCTTGGGGCAAGATTCGGTCCAGCTAGGAAGAGGAGAAGCCGGTTTTGAGCTTAGAAGATTGAGGGTTGTGTGAGCTAGTTCATCCACCAAAAGTTAGGCCGATTGTTGAGTAGAGGTAAGTTGGCAAAACCCCAAAACCCTTGCTCATTTCTTTCATTTATTTGGCTACGAGAGCTTGAAGCTCCTTGTGTAGATTTTATTGTTGATTGATGAAACATGGGCTCTATGAAATCCCATTATGTATGAACTTGGGGCTGTTGATGATCTATTGTGTGTGTGTGTGAGGTGTTTAGGTGGTGTTTAGTTGCTAGAAATGAAAGAGGGAAAAGAAGAGGAAAACTGAGAGGAGAGGAAAGGTTGCTGCCCTGTTTTTGGTTGTTTTGATCACAGCCTTTCCATGCGAATTTTTAGTTGAAATTTGGTGAAAATGTAGCTTACATATTGAGGTTTGTGCCTGAAAAATTTGGTGTTTTTATAGTATCAATTAATTGCTCAAATAATGTCTCAAATTTGTTCTTCAAATCTGGAATTTTCGGAAATCAGGGTTGGTTTTACAGCCTACTTACAACTATTGTAACTTGGTGTAGGAAGGTCCAAATCAAGTTCTGTTTGTTGAATTTGAAACTAGAATCTGATTTATTTTAGTAGTATAAATTTCAAGGGCTGGTTCAAATTCAGTGAATTTTGGTGAATTTTCAAAGTTGACTGAAAATCAAAACTGATATGCTTTGTTCACACTGTGACAGCAGCTTTAACCTGAAATTTGATTAGGTTTCAATTCGAATCTTGTAAAAGTGTCTTCTCAAGAGTTTTAGTTCATTGAGTCTATTTTCCAGTGGTATAAGATTTGAAAATTTTGGACTTGTAGAACTCAAGTTATGATTTTTCAAAAAATACTGCTTAAAACTGAAACTTTTTCCAAGAAAGCTTAAAATTTTGAGTTTGAATGTTCAAAACTGCCACTTGTCTTTTGGGGTCATTTTGTCCTGTTTTAACACCATTATTTCGTGATTATTCACTGCTATGATGATGGTCTAGATGAGGGCTAGACTCTTTGCAAAAAATGAGCATTTTGGTGCATGAAAACGTTTAACAAAAGCATGTGAAGATTGATGAACTAAAGTTGAAACTTTGTTGTTTTTCTTTTAAATTCATAGCTGCATTGTTGCAGGCTTAAGTGCTGATTGTAATGCTTAAATGTTGAGTGTTAAGTTATTAATTTTCCCCACAAAAAGCCCTACAAAAGTTATAGCAAAAGTGGTAGGAGAAAATTCTGTTTTGGAAGCTTTAGTGATGGCCGAAAATCTTGCTGTCTTATTTCTGTTTTGTGGCTGAGTTTTCGCAAGCTTGAAGACTAAATGTGATACTTAAATGTTGAAGTTTAAGATTTTAATTTGTCCCACGCAAATCCCTTCAAGAGTTGATGCAAAATTGGTTGCTTAGTTGGGGCAAAAATCTGGAATTTAGAAGGGGTAGGCTGTCCGAATTTTTGGGCTGTATTAGTGCTATGTTTTAATTTAACCTTGCATCACTCTTGACCATCATTAGGCCTAGGAAGATTAATACTAGCTTGGTTTGATAAATTAGGGTAATTGGTGGTGATTTGGATAACTTAGAAGCTCATAAATGAAGAGGACAAAACTTCACAGGTTTGGGACAAGTTTGCTGAGTGCACTTTGGGCATTAATAAAACTATCTTCCCGTGAGATTTTTTGGTTAAATTTTGGTGTGAACATAACCTATATATAGTAGAGTTATTGTACCAAATTTGGTGATTTTTGAGTAAGAATTCGTCATTCCAATGGTGTTCTAAAAATGGCCCTACAAATCTGGAATTCTAGAAATATCAGAAATTCCGACCTGTTCTATTTGGGCAGCTATATTTTCTTACTCAAGAGTCAGAATCGAGTACTATTGGTGGCGTTTGAAATTAGAGTCATAGGGCTATGGACCATGTAAATTTCAAAGGGTAATTCATTTCCTACAACTTTTGGCGAATTTTCGAAGTGAGCTGGAAAACCAGCCTGTGTGGCCCTGTTTTTCACTGTAGCAGAATCTCAAACGAAAATCTGGGTAGTTTTTGTCTGGAATTCCATCATGGTATCTTCTTCAACGTTTTAGCCCTTTTAATAAGGTTTCCAACAGTACCAACCATATAAATTTTGGACTTATATAACTTAAGTTACAATTTTTCAAAGAAGTCTGCCCATAGACCAAAAGTTTCTTGATATTGCAATCAACATGAAAGTAACTTGAAAATTTTGCTTGGTCTTGAATGTGCACTTAAATGATCGGGATCATACATGTCTCAGGTAATTACAAGGACTCTGAAGAGCTCATTTAACTAATTGGCTTTCTTTCTCATTCGACCATTGGTGAGTGTCAAGTGCATGTTAAGTGTTTAAATGAAATGTTTCTTGTATTTGCTAGTTAATGAGGTTAGGGTGTACTTTATCGCCCTTGTCCTCTCTTTCATGTGATTGCTTGCTTGTTAAGTGATAAGTGTTACATGTGAATGCAAATGAAAGTGTTTCTCGTGAACATTGAGCGGCAGAATGTATCACCCCCTTTTAGGGTGGGAGGTATCGCTCATCCCGTCTCAATGCTATGACCGAATATGTCGATTGGAGCTTTGTCTCATTGACCATAGTGGGGGGGACGCCCCAACCCATTGGCTAGCCTTGTAACTCGAGCCGGCAAGGGCTTGGTCGAGAAGCTTGGTGAACCGTGGGAAGTGTTATAGCTTGATCCAGATTTGGGGTCTTGCTAGGTATACTTGTTAAGTATTACCATTTAAGTGCATGTTTGGTTACAGATCCGAGAGGGTGTCATGGTGGTTGGAGGAAGTAAGTGGAGTACTACGGACATGGTTACTTGGGTTGACGGAGAGTCAACTAAAAGTGGATCGATCAGCCAAGACGTGGATTAGCTCCTGAGAGCTCCAGTATCCTTTTATTGTGTTTAAATTCCCTATTTGCTAATTGTTTCGAAATTACTTATTATTCAAGTTTCTTGTTTCATTCCGTGTTCTTTGCTCGCGTGCTTGCATGTTTCTTTTTCCTTAGCCTCACTGAGCGTTAGCTCACCCCAATTTGTTTTCCTTAACAGGTCTTGAAATAGGGATCGTAGATCGAGGATTTAGTTACTTTGGTAGGATTTTCATATTTTTGTACAGGTTTAATATTAATTTGTGAAATTAATGGTTTATTGTACTTGAAATTGATATTATCGGAATTTTAATAGAAATTATTGAGGATTTACTCTTGTAAGTTAATTGTTATTTATTGTTGGACCTCAAATAAGGTTATAAGAATGAATGCTTGTATTATTATTTTAGAGATTTTAAATTGTAATTATTTGAGGTCTGTAATATGATTGAGGATTTGTAGTGAGTCCTGGCGAGAGTTGGGCAGGCGGTCCGTTAAACCCTTTGGTTCGCCTTAGGGGGAGGTGGGGCCGTCACAGACAATGTAGACAATATTGGCATATTAAATCAAGACTCAAAAATAGAAGTTTCTATATTATTATTTAGCAATGTTTTAGTCAATTTAGGTTTTTGGTAATTCTAATGGAATCAAGTTACGGTAGCTTTATTGTTTAGGAATTAGTATTTGATTGTGCTTGTAAGACTTGTATACCAAGTCATCTAGTCTATAAATAGGGAGGCAATTTACACACATACAAGTAATATGTAGGAGAAGAGGAATAATATAAAATATTAACAATTTTTACCAAGTTAGTAATAGTTTTATAGAAGGGCTAATATGTCATTTCATCGTACAAATAATGAATTAAGATTAAAGAAACAAGAAGATCTTTATTTGCTTTTCTCTTCCCTCTTCGTTCTTCTTCTTCATCTTTTGCTCCAACTTCGACCCAGCAGTAGCAGCTCTGACATAACCTTCACATCTCTTGGCTTTTGGTTATATTCTAATCCCAACGGTAGCTTCGACATAGCCACACTGCCAGATCCTCCACCGGCCACTTTGTTCTCATTGTTTCTAGGTTCAAGCTTCCCGGAGATTAGAGAAAGCTAGGGTATGCAATCTTAAATCCCAAACCTCAAATTGAAGCATGTAACATGCAAATTTTTTGGTAAATTTGTGTACTATTACTTGAATATTTCTACATTTGATTTTGGGAGAATGGACTTGATTTTAGTTTCAAATTTTGCATTGAGATTGTACTATGGTTGGTTGAAGCAAAGATTAAAATTTTCAAATTTTGCATTCAAATTGTACTATGGTCAGTTGAAGCAAAGAATAAATTTTCTTCAACTTCAGCAGCAGTTCAACATCAGATTCCTCCTTGAAGCTCAGTAGTTGCATTGGGACATTCAAGAAATGGAGAGGAGCTCAATTCCATTGACAAGTGATTCGGTAGCCGTTGCCGCGCATGAGGTAGATGATCTTGAAATTGGCTCTAAACATTTTTTTTCCCTTCTTTTATTGGTTCATGTGAAAGGACAATAAGTATTGGAATTTGGAAATTTGCAATGGTTAAGATTAAGAAGTTAGTATCAATAGATAATGTCTTATCTATGTGATTAATAACGTGATTCTTGGCCTGATATTGGCTTTAATGATTCAGTAGTTGGATTTTATCAATAAATTTTAATTTTTTATGATTAAATTTTAAGCTTTGATGATTTAGTAGTATTTGGACGGGATAAAAAGTAGACAGATTTAGTGATTGAGCCAAAATAAGGTACAATAACTTGTGTATTAATTGTAGGAAACAACCTAGCTATGTTAGCTGTACATGTTATGATTTGAAGTTTCAAGCAAAAATAAGGCTGTGTGCTAGGCTAGGCATTAAAGACTAGACAATGCTTTTCATTTAGGCAAAAATGGAGTACATTTAATGCAAAAATATCTTCAAGTTTGATGATTCTAGGTAATAATGGTGACTTTATTTTTCCAAAAAGTGTCAAAAATGGATGGGAAACAGTGGTGGGAAAAAAGAAACAAATGGATATCAATAAATAATAGCTTTTTTATTTTAGAGATGCCTTCTCTCAATGCAGTATATATATTCAGATAGCAGTTATAATCTTGTGTCGACATCTATAATCCAGATTCCGGACATTGAAGTTGAGTTGTTGAAGAAAAAGTTTGGTTTTTACCCTTTTTTTGTTTTTGTTTATAACCCATAAACCTGAAATTAATGGCAGGTTATTCATCACTTAGTAAATCTAGTTTTGAATAACTAGTTAAAGAAGAATTTGTATATCTTCTTCGTTTGGTCGGAAATGAAATTTGATTGATGCAAAAAAAGAGATGTCTTTTTCATTACAGGATCAATTTGATTGAATTGAATTTCATTTATATGAAAACATTGGCTACCATGGTACATTTTTGCTTAATTTTCATCTGCTGATTATGACAATTTTGCTTCATTTTCATTATCTGATTATGACATTAATAAATAATAACTCATAAGCTCAAATTTTTTTAAAGGCATGTTGATTAGTCTGCCTGAGGTCTCTTCAATGCCACATGTTTCCGAGGTCGATTCATCTATTTCTACAACAATTGGAAGCCTAGTATTTGTGAGCTGTGACACCAGTGGTCCCACTCCTGCAAATGCTGAAACACAATGGGGAAATGAAGACAAAAATGGCCAACAAGGAACGGAAGCTAAAGGAGATAATAAATTTCAAGTGGCTAAAAAGAAAAAAACTTCTGGGGCATGGATGATTTTGAAGAATTTGAAGACAAAGGAATATATTATACCATATGTAACCATTGAGGCAAGAAAATAAATCGGAGGAAAAGTAAACAAACTAGTAGCATGTGGAGGCATCGAGATACCTATTCGATTAGGAAAGCAAAGCTTAGAAAGGCTGAACAGCAGATGATGATCAACTTTCAGTAGGCAAAGGAGCGTTTTACAACTGTCCCAACTTTGCACTCGAGCAAATTCGATATGGAAGCAATGAGGGAGGCTGCTGCACAATGGATATTGATGCAGGAGCATCTCCACCTACTCTTATGTAGGCAGAGGTGGCCCTTTAATTTCCGTTGTTTATTTGCGGATGACATCATTTTGTTTTCTAGTTGCAATGAATCCTCAATTGCTACTGTGAAAAATACCCTTGATTATTTTTGCCTTAGATCAGGTCTCTCAAGTAATTTTGAGAAATCAAAGCTGTTCTTCTCCAACAATACCTTCCAGGTTGTCTAGAAATTTACCACCAATTTTCTAGGCATATCTAGCACCTTGGACCTGGGTATGTACTCGGGTATTCCTCTCTGTCATCAAAGATTGTCTAAACAGAAGTTCCACTTCATCCTAGATAGTATCTAGAAATAACTTGTCGGATGGAAGCCAATGTGTTATCCTTTCTGATGGGAAGGCCATTATTCAACAAAACTCCTCAGCTATTGCCTCCTTCTATCCCAGAATATTCCTATTCCAAAATCAATCTATGTAGGTATTGATAAACTTCATAGAGGATTATTATGGGGATCTACTTCAAAAAAAAAAAAAAAAAAGGAAAGTTCATTTTGTTAATTAGGAAATTGTTACTGCTCGTAAGTCCAAGGGTGGACTGGGCATTAGGAAGACTACTGAGGTCAAAACTGCAGGCATAACTGGATTATGTTGGAGTTGACTCACCAGAAAGACATACCTTGGTCCAAGATTTTGTATAACAAATACGTGGATATTAATGCCTCTGCTCACAACAGCCAACTTGTCCTCAATGATGCTAAAGGCTCTATCTATTAAAAAAGCCCAATGTTGAGTGTTGACCTGTGCAATAGAGGTTCTGCATAGGCTAAAAATAATGGCAATTACGCTAGAATTTGGTTTGAAGACTAGACTACTCTTGACCCATTGAGAAAGTTAATATCATGCCCTTTACAATTGGGAGAAGACACTCTTACAGCCTCCTCCTTGCTCCTTTTTTAGCACCAGAGGGACTTGGAATTTGGACTGTATTTCTTTTTATTCCCTTGGTTTGTTATTAATGCTATCAAAGCCATTCCAAGAAACCAATTCTTGGACACGCCAGACTTTGGCTTTTGGAAAGTAGGTTTGAAAGGAGTCTACTCTCTAGGGACAGGAGTTTATTTGCAAGGGATTGAAAGGTGCAACCCTTCTGCTGTGAATGAGATTACTTGGATCTGGAAAGTGGCAGCGACCAATAAAGTTAAGCACTTTGTGTGGATTGCTTATAGGTATGCACCTACGTTTTTAAACTCGGATTGGACCGGCCGGTCCGACAGGTTGAATCGGGAACCGGCCAAGTATTCCGTTCGTGTCATCCTTAAAAACTGGAAATTCAAAACCCTGTCAAAACCCAGGTTTGACATTTTGTTTTTTTGTTTTGTTTTGTTTTTTTTCCTTTAACCAATCCTATCTTTTCAAACTCATTTTTTAAGTAAATATGCTTTAACCTCTCATTATTTTAATAAAGTGTAAAATTAATCCAATACATTTTATAAGTTACATTTCTACCTATATATATATATATATTATTTTCTTTAAGTCAATTTTGTGATTAAATATAAATTTTTCAAATTTGTATATAAAGTCATAAATCACCAATTTAAGAAAAATTTTTATACATATAAAGTTGAAAGCTACCAATTTGAGAAAATTTTTATATACTATTTTTTAAGGAAATTTTTTTATATACTATTTTGATTATATATTATTAATATATATTTATGACATCATCCAATTCGATCCTCGGTCGAACCCGGTTGGACCCATTGACCCCGGATCCCTGAGTTCAGTCGGTTCGATTCCCGGTCCGATTCTAAAAACACATGCACGTCTCCGACATGCATGATTCTAGGCAGATAGCTAAATGTCTTCTACCCTAATAAATATAGAACAAACTATTTGGGTGGCCACTAAACTATTGGAATCGTTGGGTTTTGGCCATTGAACTATTAAAAGTCTGGTTTTGATTAGTGAATTATCTAAAGTGTACAATTCGAGCCATTGCATCACATTTAATTGTTAACTCTACCAAATCTATCTACCCGTGCAATTTATGAGATACAATGAAGAGGCAATTTGGAAAGTTCAAAATTTTGTTTCAACTTCAGACTGTTTCAATTTAGGAAGTGGCCTGCAACAAATTTCTGAACTTCTTAAATTGCCCATTCATTGTGTCTCGTAAATCGCAGGAGCACACAAATCAGGTAGAGTTAATGATTAAATGTGACGGAATGACTCAGATTGTACACTTTAGATAGTTCAGAGACCAAAACTAGACTTTTAATAATTTAGTGGCCAGAACCCCACGATTCCAAAATGTTAGTGGCCACCCGAATAATTTGCTCAACAAACATAGCTTTTTAAAGCTTTGTTTTTTATTTTTCCCCGCTCATATAAATAGTGGAGTTGGAAGACTTTTCTCGTAGGGTCTTAATATTGATTTACGACACACAAATCAAAAATTTATTACAGCGATCTTCTTTTTCCATTGCTATATCTCTGAAGCATTGGAAGCCTTCTTGATATTAGGAAACAAAATACCCACAACACAGTGTGCATTGTGACTAGACCTGTCAACGGGTCGGGTTCAGGATGGAATTGAATATTCCGAAGCCGGACTTGTTTATATTTACTTGTTCTAGACCCAACTTGTATTCCCGACGGTCCAATAGTAGCAAATCCGAATCCAGGGCCGATCAGGTCCGGATCCGAATTCGGGTCCGATGGGTCTACCCAGCAAAAAAACTATTATTATGTATATATATTATTAATATGTATATATATATTATAATTCCAAAAGCATTAATATATATTAATATTTTATACTTGTGAAAGTATTAACATGTATGTGTATTTTTTAATAATATGTACTATATATTTTAATAAATCTAAGAATATTAATATTATACTTGTAAAAATATTAATGTGTATATATTTTTTATATTTATTTAAACGGGTTCAGGTCGGAATTCTATATTCCGTACCTGGACCCTTTTTAATTGAAAAAAAATGGGTCCGAATCCGGGTCCGGGTAGACTGAACTATACCTAGTTCTGGATCTGAGAAAATCTAGCGGATTCTGGTCAGATCCGAGTCTAAACCTAGCCTGCTGACAGGCCTAATTGTGACAAGACTATGAAAAGAGACGGGGAGGAGGGGGGAAGGGGAATAAAAACACCCTGGACATTTTAGATAATTTTATTTGTTCATTCCTTCTTTCCATTTCCTTTTTCTTTTTTTTTTCCCCTTCTATTCGCATGACAAATTCTAAAATAGAAATGTAAATGGAAACTATATTCCAAGGTTATTTCTTGGACAGTGTTGCCAAAATAAGTGAAATTGTAAGGTTTTTTTATTTAATTATTTAACAATTTTATTGGAATCAAATTTTAGTAATTTTTCTATTTAATAATTAGTGTTTTATTGGGTAATTATTTATGTGATAGTTTCTTATATTTCAAGTCTATTAAGTTACAAATAGAGTATCTATTAGACTATGGCGTAAGGAGAGTATAGAATCTATTGATAGTTTATAGACTACTCGTCACTATTATTGTCATTATGTTAAATTGTTTGAGGTTTTCTTTTTTTTTTTTCTTTCTAATATGTAAGTAGGAGATTTCAAAATTGAGATCTCTCACTTATACTCACTCCCCTTATAACATTTAATCCATCCCTCCTCCCCTTCCCCTCCGTCCACAGACTATTTGAATTATTTCTTATCTTCTCTTCCACATATTTTTGTGTTATTGTGTAGTCATATCGATTTGTGTTATTAGCTTTATCACCAGAGCTCAAAAAAACAAAAATCATACAAATTTTCCTGAGTTTGACATATAGGTAATTCACAAAATGATCCCAATTCTGGCACAAATTCCAACTTCCCCACTCCTTCACCTTTCAATTGTGAAATTTTAGTAGTTTTGATCAGCTCTAACTTAAGATAAAGAGAGACGCCAATGAATTCACACACCCAAAAAAAAAAAAAAACAAGAAATAATTTACCATAAAAAAAGAAAAGAAACCGCAATTTTTCCTCCTTGGACTCCAGGGAAATTATGTGTTAATTAATTTGGATGGGGAAGGATGAAGATAGATGGATTGAAGAATGGGTTAATTTCAGAAACCTCCCTTGAGATTTCTAACAGTAGCACTACTCTCCCCTGAGATTTTAGAAATTTCACTTACCTCCCTTATCAATCATTAACCTCCTAATGATTACATCACTAATGGCCAAATAACTTTATTACCCTTATACTTTAGGATATTTTACACATATATGTGAAGGAAAAGAATTAAATGGTTGCTAACTACATTAACCATAATTTGGATTGTAAAAAGTTAATTAATTTACTATCTAAAAATAGAGCCAATACTAGATGTATTTTTTTAATTTTTATACACTTGACAAATAAAAGAAATCAAATTTAATATGCTTAATAAATTTGCCATCCAAAATTAGAACCAATATTGGACGCATTTTTTTAATTTTTATACATTTCAAAAATAAAAGAAATCAGACGCAATGCACTTGATAAATTAAAGGATTTAGACACAAGAAACAATTAAGCTATTTATAAACTAAATTAACTATAGTTTGAAATATAAAAAAAGAAAATCTAATTTGGCATCTAAAATGGGATCCAATACCAGGTATCTTTTTTCTAATTTATGTGCTTGACAAATAAAAGGAATCAAATATAAAGAGATTTCAGTTGATCTAATTTTTCTTATAATTGTGGTGATGATAAAGAATCTTAACGTATAGAATAAATTTTTGCTTTGTTTAATTTTGAAAGTTTTTTTTTTGTTATGGATGATTGGACTTTTTTATTGACAATGTGTAACAATGACCCAACCTCATATAAGTGAATTAAGAAGTTAGATCAAATATTTAATCTAACTATTATAACAGTTAAGGGGCACTTTTGGTATAAATAAATCTTCTCACACTTGAAATTATTTTTTTGTTTTTTTTTGAATTGGACTGAATTGAAACAAGAAAATTGGTTTAAGGGGTAAGTGAGATTTTTAAAAACTCAAGGGAAGACGGTGCAACTGTTAGAAACCTTAGGGGAGGTTTCTAAGATTATCCCTTGAAGAATTGACAAGGACTAAAGAGAGTTGCCCATGATGTGAATAACGGGTCACGTGCTGCCCAATCCCCTCTCCCTCCCATGGTTCCAGCTCCCATACATTACCTACACAACGTGACAGACAAAGGACAGCATGCAATATTGCTATATTGCAAGTGCACCTCTCGCCACTCTCTTATTTTAACCAACACCACATTATGACACTGTTGCACTCACACCCTTCCTTAGTCAGACAATCAGACTCCTCACTCACTTTCGCTCTCTCTCTCTCACACCACACACACTCACTCGCTCACTCACTCCTCCTCTACAATTACAAGAGTTTCTGTTTGTGGGTTTCTTTTCTCTTCTCGCAATTTTAGCCATTGGATCAGAGGTATGATGATTCTCCAGCACATTCTTCTTGCATTTAGCTTTTTCTTTGTTCTTTTTTCTTTTTTCTTTTTCTCCTTTCTTGATGTGGTTATTCATGATGAATTTGACTTGCTGATTAGTGCACTTTCTTCAAATGGTTAAATGGGGTGCTGATTATTTGGTTGATTTTGTGTTTATGGCTCCATTTATTGAAATTCTGATCATTGTAGATGAAAAAAGTTGTTTCCTTTTTTTATTCATCATCATTTTTAGTCTTTCTCACTGAATCTGTTTTCTTGGTTGTGTTTTGGAAGCTTGCTTGTGTAGTCTGTTTTCTTCACAACGTAATCAGTGGCTTTGGATTCGTTTATCTTCTCTCTATGGGTTAAATTGGAAGTAAGATCTGATAGTATGAAGTCACTGCAGCATTAGTGAGTAAATTTAGAAATCTGGGTTCTTGTTTCTTTCATATGATTAACTTCAAGTTGGATTGTCCTTCGCTTATTTAACCATTCTTTTCTGGGCATTGAGATTTTTGCGTTTAGCTTTGTTGAACTACTTGACTGCAAAATGTGAAAAATTAGACTTGAGGTACTCTTGCTTCAGTGGATATTACTAACTTTTTGTTGATTAAATATCCCAAAAAAACAATTTTTGTAACAATTACAATATGAATTCTAATATATGCTTTTGTATTTTCAATAGGGGTTATGTTGGCTCATTAGTCAGGGAAGGGGAATTTTAGTAGCATAAGTGGGTGGAGTTAGAAGCTTGGGAGACGGAGAGATGTCGAGTGACAGAAACACCCACTGGTGTTATACTTGTAGGCAGCCTGTAGAAATTCGAAGGCAAAATGCAGTCTGCTCAAATTGTTTTGGAGGCTTTATTCAAGAACTTGATGAGATTCTGACCATGAACTTGGAAGATCATAATCACAGGCCTAGATTTATTGAAGCTGTATCAAATTTTTTGAGGCAGCAAACATCAGGAAGAGGCAATAATAGAGGGCGATCAGATTGGGGAACTGACAATGGTAGTATTTGGAATCCATTGCTGATTTTTAGTGGCGATATGCCTGTTAGGATGCCTGGAAATGGTGGACTTCTAGAATTCCTTAATGATGCTTTGGGGTTCAGGCGAGAAAATGGCGGTGACTATTTTGTTGGCCCAGGAGTGGAAGAGTTCTTTGAGCACCTTACAAGTAGTGATCAACGTGTGCCTCCTCCGGCTTCAAGATCTTGCATAGACGCCCTTCCTACTGTCAAGATTTCGAAGAAGGATGTTCGCTCTGATTCTCATTGTCCCGTTTGCAAAGAGAAATTTGAGTTAGGCTCTCAGGCTAGGAAGTTGCCTTGCAAACATTTGTATCACTCTGATTGCATTGTCCCATGGCTAGAGCAACGCAGTTCATGCCCTGTTTGTCGGCAAGAGCTAACACCAGAGCAGAGAAATCAGAATTCTAGAGGACAAAACCGAAGCAGCAGTAGGAGGTTTAGTGGAAGGGAAGGCAGAAGTGAGAATCGAGAAAGACGTAGGCCATGGTCTTTCTTGTGGCCTTTTGGCTCATCTCACTCACAGCGTCGACATAATGGGACAGCTGAAACAAGCTCCGTGCCCGTGCCGAATCATCAGGATTATCACTATACAGAGTATTCTAATTGGCCTTTTGAATAATAAGGTCCATTAGCTGAGTTTCTGTTTAGTTTTTTTCAGATATTCTTTTCCATCATAATGTTCCTTCACTTGTTGAACAAAGCTAATTTCCTTGTAACAAAAGTAGTGCTTAACAATCGAGTGACGTGTTCAAATTTGTGCTATAAAGATCATTGAGTTCCTTACAACTGCTCTTCAATTCATGCTTTATTTCTCTGGAATATTCACTGTTCGGCCTGTTGTTATTTTCTCTTGCCAATTGACAAGCCAGTTCTGATGTGTATGTAGCTTGCCTAGGATCTTTTCATTTCTTGCTCAATGTAACGGCCTTTCTTATATTCCCCACCACCCCCCACCCCCATCCCCAAAAAATGGGCATCTTAATCAGAACCGGTAAGCCAATTCTCGTATTGTTGGCTTGTCTGAGGTCCTTCCATTATTTGCAAAGCTACAAATTGTTTTGCTGTTTAAAATATATTTAGAGCTGTTCTTGCACCAATCTGCTAAATTTAGTTTCTGGTGGCTTGAGAATCCAAATATATAAGTAACACATTCACTGTTATCTGGAATACAAATAAAGATAGTTCACAGTAAACAGGAATATATTCTGTGCCCGTTGAGTCCCGTATTGCTCACTATAAGTGTCTATAACTACCAAAATCATGGCAGTCTCTGTGAAGGAAATGTTGTCAGGATTCTTCTCATTATTTCCGGTTGTAATTCAATAAATGACTGCATGAGTCACTTGATGCATAGGATTTAGCATCAGTCGCAGTTTATTTCCTACCTGTTACTACCTTTAGTCATTTGCCTGATTTGCTTGCGAATTTCTATCTTTGCTCCAAATAACAACACTTCTTTGTCGTATAGAGCTTCACATTCATTATAGCACCAGGCTCTTACTAAAAAAATAAATAAATAAATAAAAACACTCAGCTAAATCTTTAGAAACAAAAGTCTCCATGCCCTCACACTGCCACTGCGTAGTGCCAAATAAAGCCTAAGTCTACCCAGAAAATCAAGAGAGAACCTACTTTTAGAGGCGAAACTTGGTTAACAGTTGCCAATCAATCAATCTCCAAGAAGCGAAACTTGATTAGTAGCTGCCAATCGATCGTCATGGTTCTTAGATACATAAACTCCAAATTCCGCTTCAACTATAAGCTCCCATATCCAACATCTCACTGCAACCTCAGACTCCAGCAGCCAACATGAAGCACACAAGTAAATAAACACAAACATAACTGGTCAATAAAGAAAAAATGCTCAGTTCTGAACTGTAATAGCCCCACCTCTCCCAAGGGTATCAGCGGACTGTCTGCCTAGCTCTCGCTAGAACTCACTACAAACCCTCAATCATGTTATAGATTTCAAATAATCACACTTCAAGATCTCTAAAATAATAATACATGCATTCGCTCTTAAAGCCTTATTTGAGGTCCAACAATAAATGATAGTTAACTTACAAAAGTAAATCCTCAATAATATCTATTAAAACTCTTATAACATCAATTTCAGGTACAATAAATCTTTAACTTCAAAATTTAATATTCAGCCTATACAAAATTATGAAAATCCTACCAAAGTAACTAAATCCTTAACTAAATCCTCGATCTACGTTTTTCACTTCGAGACCTGTTAAGGAAAACAAATTGGGGTGAGCTAACGCTCAGTGAGACCAAGGAGAAACATGCAAGCACGTAATCAAGTAAGTAAGAAAGCCAGTAAATTCAGATATAAAAACGTGTAAATCAAACATTCACTTTTACTATTGTAATTTTCACCAGGAGATCGTATTCTCAAGGAATCACTACTTGAGGGCTCACATTAAACAAAAGTCTTGGAGCTGGGTTCGGAGAACTCTCTTCGAGCCTCTCTATCTACAGTGAATTTGCACAAGCACCGTGAGCAGTTCATACAGGAAAAATACTCAATAATGGCTAAGGATACAGGGCTCTCAGGAGCCAAATTCCACGATTAAGCTGTTGAGTCCATTCCATCCCAAACGTTGACTCTCCGTCAACTTAGCACAGGTAAAGTCCGTAGTATCTCCACTTAGTACAACCTCCGTCCAACAGTTTACCCTCTCGGGCCCGAAACCAAACAGGTAAGTATAAAAGGTAAAGCTACAACGAGCAATACCGAGCAAGACCTCTCCAATAGGTCAAGCTCAAAGAACAGTACCTAAGGTTCACCAAGCTTCCCGACTAAGCCATTGCCGGCTCGGGTTCCAAGGATCCCCAGTAGGTTTGGGCGTCCCCATTTAACACTTTTTAAGTCGATGGATTATTCCAATCGACACTCAGTTACAGTCAAGTCAAGTGCAGTTCCAATCAAGTCAAATAGCAATCATGTACATGCAAGACAAGTAAAAGAGAACGAGCGCGATAAAGTACACTCTCGCCTCAACAGTTTTCGTTCAAATAAATATAACAGGTAATTCAACAAATCATGCACTTGACACTCACCGAAATCAAAAGTTCAAGGCAAAAGCACGCAAGATCAATTGGGTTTTCCGGGATCTTCTCGATCACCTGAGACAAATACGAGTATTTTAATTCAAATCACTAAAGAAATATTTGATAGATGTCTTTAAAAATGTCTCAATGAGACTCAAGTCAAGTTCAATGAAATTCCCTTTTGAGCTGAAATCTTTGAAAAATCGTAACTTGAGTTATACAAGTCCAAATTTGCAAGCTTGGTACCGTTGGAAACCTCTTTTAAAGTTCTAAAACTTTGTAGAAGACACCCAGTTAAAATTCTGGACAAAATTAGCCCAGATTTTAATTTAACGAACTGCTACAGTAACAAAACAGGACATAGCAGGCTGTCCGACCAGGCCACTTTGAAAATTTACCAAAAATTACAGAAAATGAATTGGCCTCTCAAATTTTCACGGTTTATAGACCTATGTAAGAAGTTTCAAACGCCACTGACAGAACTCAATTCCGATACTTGAGCAAGAAATTACAGCAGTTCAAACAGGGCAGGTTCACAAATCTGAAATTTCTGTTTTCCAGTTTTGCAGGGCATACTTCTAGGCTCTGTTTGAGTGACGAATTTTTGGTCAAAAACCACCAAATTTGGTACACTAATACTTCCATATATAGGCTAGGTTCATACCAAAATTCAACTTAAAATTCGATTGGGAAGGCAGTTTTCTACGTGCCTAAAGTGAGCTCAACTACTTTATTCAAAACTGTGAAGTTTCTATCCTTCACTTCTAGCATTTATTTCATGCCTCAAATCAACTTCATTTAGCCTAATTTTCGAAACCAAGCTAGTATTAGTTTCCCTTAACCTAATGATGATAAAAAATGGTCACAACTTTTATCAAAACTTATCACAAATTAACCCCCAAAAATCGGGCAGCATAGCCCCTTGATTTTCCAGATTTCACTTCCAATTTAGCAACCCTAATTGCAACCATTCATGAAGGACTTTTTGTGGGAAAAAAATTAACTGCTTAATCTCCATCATTTAAACATCAAATCCAGTAGTTAACCTAGCCAAAAATTCAGCCACGAAATTAAGCCAAAAATCAGAAAATTTTACCCCCAAAATTCCATTCTTGCTACCGGTTTCCTCTTAGAGGTTTTTGTCCAAAATCCAACAACAACTTTCAACTCAAATTCATACAATACAACAATAATCATGCTAATTAACACCGTTACAAGCTAGTGGGAATCCAAGAGCCCACATTTACCATAATCATCAAATTCCACAAAACCACTCCATGAAACTTAGCACATACAAATTTACAAACACATAAGTCAAGGTTTTCTAAAACCTTTCAACATCCCAACCTATCATCATGCTTGTAAATGAAATTGAAGAGACTAAAGTTCAAGTTCTAGGCTTATACCTCTTCCAAGAAACAAGCAAAGTTCAACCAAGAAATGCTAAATTGAAGCTTCCAAGTGCTCCTACTCCAAACTTCTTATCCAAGTGCAAGCTCAAGCCAAGGTTGATGAAAGATTGTTGGTGATTTTTGTGAGAAAATGAAGAGGAAAGTTGATGGAAAATGAAGAGGAAAATGAAGAAGGGAGTTCGGGTGAGGGAGAGGAAGAAATGAACAATTTTTGAGCAAATTTTTTTTTTTTAAGAGTAAGAGAAAAAGGGAAGACAAGACACTAGTCTTGTCTTGCCTCAAAAGTCAAACTTTTATTAATGCCAAACTTATCTATTTGGAGGGAAAATAAATGGCTTAATTTTGCTTGAGATTAGGGGCTAACTTTCGGCTAGGAGGGGAAAGAAGAAAAGAAAAATTTTGTGAGAACTAGAAGGAATTAGTTGAAAGGAATAATGATTGGTTGAAATTCTAAGTTTAATGAAGTTAATCCAAATCTTAATCAAGGTCTCAAAATTCTAACTAATCTCTCATTTTAATTCACTTCTAGTCACTAAATTACATTTCTAACCTACGAGTGGTCATCCTTACACTCCATCGCTACGTCACTCATTGCCCGAATTTTTACCTCGAAAAACGTGTTTTCTCATTTTCCGTCTAATTAATACAAAAAGGGCAAATTTTAAAATAAGATGAATGGAATATTGAAAATCTACCTGAAAAATTAATATAGAGCTAAATTAAGTTTTTCTCAAAATGAAATAAATTAAACAAATAAATAAATTAATTAATTAAATTTTCATTTAAATTTTCTAAAAATTCGTTCAAATGTAATTTTAAAATAATTAAACGAATTAATAATAATAACATTATTTAAAAATATTAAGTTGTAATAATATCAAAATAGATTTTTGAGGCTGTTACATGAACATGGTAGAAGCAGGACGAAAAACAAAAGCAACCAAAAGCAAAGTTGACTTGGGTAGTTTTGTAAACCCAAAAAAAGATTGGAAATTGTCCTGTCTTGCATACATTAATACATGCTATCCGTTTAACCCTTAACGTGTTTTTGAAACATAAGGTGGTTTTTCCCTTTCTATTACAGGGCTGTGATAGAATATACTCTTTTTCAGCATCAAAAAAGTGTATTTATCCAAAAGTACAACCCGAAGGATGACAGAGTCTGGCATTAAAGAAAATTGAAGGAAACAATGTTACCATGAACGTTTCAAGCTGCCTTTTCCTTCCAAAAACCAAAATAGAAACCTTCAGGTGAGTTATGATATTTGCCACCTATAGAGTAGAAGCAACTCACCCATGCGAATGGCACAATTAGAGACCTCCACAGGTGCCTGACTAAACAAATAAACACAAAATGATCAACTTCTAACCTATACACTCTCACTCAAATCTTGACATAACAATATTCATCATCTCGGAAGCTGCTAAAAACGACAAGAATCCGTATGCAACCTCAATTAGTTTAAGCTAAGTGAATCAGAAAAACAGCAACACATATCTCCCCACAAAGCGTGTTGTGCAAAAGACCAGAAATCAGTTAGTTCCCAGGCCCCTCATGAGTGCATTGCATCAGCAGAAGCCACCACAGAAATTTAGGATCTCAAATAGCCATAGCATTTTCTATTTTTTCCCTGCATCCATGTATTGAAACTGAAACCCGATAACCAATACAAGAGAAGCTGGACACGAGGCCATGGCAACTCTCATCCAGCCATTGCCTCATCATAAATTGCATGGCACTTTTCTAATACGGATACAACTCAAAACCATTGTATAAATAAGTTCAAACATATAAAAGGAGTTAAAAAAGAATTAATGCAAAGGAGCTACAATCAGAAAATCACAACAATCTAAAACATGAAAATACAGATTCTACCCTCATCAGTCTCAGGAGACTCGGTGGAGGGCATCCTAGTTTGTAAGTTCCATAATGGCAGACACAATATCTCCGTCTGCAGCCTTGAGAGCTTTAACAGCCTTTGCCCTTGAAACACCAGCTTGTGTCATTACCAATTCTATGTCCTTGGGCTCGACACCAGTCTCGTCTACATCTTCATCATCCTGAGCTACAGTTGATGGCTCAGGCTTGGATATCACATTGCTGAGATTAGGAGCCTTGAACTGCTCTGCAGCTTGAGTTTGCAGTTGTGAGCTCAAATCTTCAATCTTGGCTTCACCAAATATAACGTATGTGTCTGAAGTTGGACTCTTGAAAACATCTGGCTTTGAGATGACAAACAGAATCTGAAATATAAACAAAGCCAAATATTCACAAAAAGTTCCATAGCTGTTCAGAAGAATGTCACCAAATTTGGAACAAAAAATTATAAAAAAAAAATAATAATAAGTTTTCAGTAAAATTCATAATCATCTAAATAAACTAACATTCTTGCTCTTCTTAACAGTGACCCGGCTGACCCCCGGGATTGCCTTCATCCCAAGCTTTAGCATTGCCTTCCGACTCTTCTTTTCACTTCTACTCTGTTTTGATCTTCCACTACCATCTCCTTGTCCTGTCAACAAGCAGTATGATATCATTCATAAAGTACGCAGTTTTAGAAATTTCTAGATGCAAAAGAACATATTATAACTATTTTCCACAGCAGTCAATTGCCACAAGACAATATTATGTGCGTATCCACATCATTTCAACTAATGCATGATGTCCAGTTGGCACAACAAGTGTGGCTCATCAAAAAGTTGTGCACATTCTAACTGTACTCTTTCCACATTATTATGTATACTACATGAGTTGAAACCAATAAGGGCTTGAGACAATTTCCAAAAGGCAAAAGGGAAAGAGGAGAAACAAAAACATAGTACCTCCTCAAGTCATAGCTAACTTGTATGCATATTCCCACAAAGGTTGGCTTCAATATCAAAGTTTCTCTATTCTGCATGAGTAATTTGAGAAAAGGTATTGCAAAACAGTGATAGAAAATAAATTTGGATGTCATCGATGCAAGAAAATTACATTGACATGAAGATTTTCCAACATCACAAATACCCACCATCTGGTTTTGAGAAATTACATCATGTTAAAATTGATGGGGTAACAGTATCATTGTATATGTGATTTGTCCTTTGCACCCTTGAACGCTCAGCATGATTTTTAATTGGCAAAAGTTAATCATTTGACAATCAGCCAAATTACCTCCACAACCATCAAAACCGAATATTAGCAACTTGCTCTATTCCCCCATTTTGCTTCCCATTTTTTCACTTTATCACTTCTTCAACCTTCTTTTCTTCTTCCCAGTAGCTCAAGGCAATCACCAGCATAGACACAGCAGTGGCTGTTGGGCACACCAGCTATTTCGTAGTGGATAATATACAAAAATGACATACCTCTAGTCTAGGCTCATCTTAGCCAAAACTCCCGAGTAAGAACAAATGATAAAAACTCTCCACCACCATAATACAGCCTAGTAACCACCTCAACACCATATCCCCACTACTCAAGATTTAAATTAACACCAAAAATAAATTCTCGTACAAAATCAAGCTTGAAATCCATCACTCCTGCTTTCCAAATAGCAGAAACAACACGTTGCCAGCATAGAAATCTACACTCCAGCAGCATAGACAAAACCATCAACCAACACTCTTTAACAAAATCCACAAGACTATGTCAATAGTTTCTTGAACAACACGAGCAAAAACATGCCAACTATCAGGGGCACTATCATCAAAATAGAAACAGTTGTATGGGAAAAGAGAGAGCCTGATATGAGCAACTGGCACAGAGGCAGGTGGACAACAGGAAAGGGGGCAAACAGCACAAGGTTGCCATTAAAATTTAAAAGTAATGATCATTGGGTGGCCTGGAGCAGCGATAAAGGAGGAAGAAAAAAAAGGGGACGAGACGAGAGGAGAAATGCATAGCAGGAGCAAGGACAGGAGAGAGACTAAGAGAAAGGTGATGCTAGAAGTAGGGCAGGGAAAAACAGGAAGAGGGAAAGAAAGCCAGAGGTGGCAGGAGAAAGCAAGTGGGAAATTTAGGTGACCATTGAATTCAGGAAGAATAGAGAGACGAGGGAATGAGGAATGAAATGACCATTGGAACAACAAACAAGCAATAGAAGAATGGGGAGGAATTCATTTTAATTTTTTCCATACTAATAAAAAGGCAAAACATATTTTTCTTACATCATAAAAATAATATTCAATTACAAAGAAGCTAAATAAAAGTGAGGCCAAGAGATGTAATATCTCCTACCGAAGATCCAGGTGAATTAGCATAATTTCTTGAGTCAGAAAGAATACTCTTTATGTATGCAAATTTCAGAGGAGGTTGCTGTATTTTACACTATAAACAATTCATTTGTTAACATGAAAAAACCTCTACAATAATTCTATTACCAGTAACAAATTATTGCACCAATTAAGCATGAGAGTTAAGACTCGTAAGCAAACATTTACAAGTAAAAATTTTTAGACAGTTGTAGTTCTCCAATTGAATAGTCTATACGAGGGACATCCTAAGCATATTGAAAAATATAGAGAGTACGACAAAGGCATCAAGTTTCCACAAAAGGGTCAAAGTGAGTGCATAAGTCCTATATCATACAGACTGTACAAGTACCTTCAACATCATCATCATCTTTGTCATCATCATCATCTTCTTCATCCTCATCCTCATCATCCTCAATCACAGGTTCCTCAAGCTGTTAAAGAGCATACTCATTAAATAAAATGCCAGGAATGCTGCAAAGCTATTCAATCAAATGCCAATAGTTGACTTTGGTTTAGGCATGACATAGCTTAATGAACAAAGGGAGATGCTAGGAGAAATAAGATTTTAGCCCACAGCAAGATAGGAATGGAAGAATTTGACTAGCAGATTAACCATACTGAAAAGATTTCAGCCAGTCACTTGTTTTTCTATTGACTATACAATACCTCAGAATCAAAACCATGCAACAGAAGATGGGAGGAGAGCATGAAAGGCACCAATCTATTAATTGGGTTCCAGGGACCAAAGTATCCAGTTGTCTGTTAAATTTGAAGGAATTTAATGTAGCCGAGAATGAAGTCTGTTATTGACACTTATAAGTTACATCTATAAATTGAGGTGAAACTAGTACCCCTTCTTTTAATTTTGCTTAGTCACAAAACCTAAAACTGCCATGGAGTGGTAAACTCATAGCAGCTCAAATGGTCCAGTAAACCACAAAGGGACATCTGCTAAAGACATTGTAGCAGGTAATCTCCACCAAGTTGGAGAAGCATTAAACGAAGTATTGAACCATCACTACAAGTCTTTAGTAGCAAAAGAAATAAATTATACTTCTACAAACATGAGACAGAACAGGAATTAAATCAACTTAGTGATCCCAGACATCATTGCCAATCAACAAATTAAGAATTTTGCATCATTTGGGCACATGCGAGATATTTGCAGATAACAATATCTTCAAAAAAGCAAGCCTTGGCTAAACTGATAACCAACCTTAAGCGTACTTGGAAATCAACGACTATAGTATGTCACTATACTGTGCTACACAGCTAAATTTGGGACAACCCTCCGATAAATCAATCTGAAAGTTAATAAACTACTAAATTGCAAGCCAATGTTAACAAAAGAAAAGTCCTCCTCAACTCATAGTTGTCAAGTGCCATATCTTTATGAGTGATAAAGGACATGAAAAATGCATACTAGCCCCTGAATTGTTCATTATGGATAATTTGCATCCCGCTGAAAAAAATCATCCAATAATTGTGATCTTAAAGCACTCCTTCATTTCTACCTGCGATGCCAAGGAGTTGCAATCAACAGGTTCTTTATGAAGCCAATGAGAGTTGCATAATCAGCTTTCAAAAAGGATATATCATTTCTAGCTAATTGCAATGGTTGCATAGAAATTCCTCGTGTAGTTTCCCGTGGAATGGTTGCATCTTTTAGCCAAATAGTCTCTTTGCAATCACTGACTTTTTTAAACCAAAAAAAAAAAAAAGGCAAAACCGATTTAAAAACTTGGCTTCCACATTATTCATTAACCAGCCTTCATCTTCAGCGCATTTTTTGAATTTAAAGTACACATCCTATTCAATCAGTAGTCACAGAACGCCAAAAGAGGCTATATCTTTGATTCTAATTGAATGTAAAGTTGTTCATTCTCGTTCATATCCCAATTCCTTTACATCAAAATTGTTCAGTTTCCATCAAAATATGCGAAGCCACAGAATCATTGAAGCCCCAATACTAACACAAATTTATCTCCTAAATATAATTACCTCAAATTTCATTGATCAATCTGGCAAAACACACACACAAACCAAAAGATATATTCAACTAAAAGAATTAATTTTTTTGCAACTGAGCGAGCAAATAGACAACTAGATTCCTCAAACAAAAAAGAAAAAGTGTTTAGATGGTAAGGATTTATCAAAAAGAAAATCAGCAGAGGCAAGAGAGATTAAGATTACATCGATTTTTTGTTGCTCGAGATGAGCGGCCAAGAGTTCTTCCTGGGTCTGAGCAGTCATGCTGTCGTAGAGGGTGTGTCGTTTGTGTGCTGTCTAGAGAGAGGATTTGGGGCGAAAGAAAAGAAACCCTCAAAGAACCCTAAATACCAGTAGTCGAACATTTAGGATTATTTACAATTTGCACCCTCAGACTATTACTGAATTTCGATTTGGGGTCCTAATTTATTAATTTTGACAATTTACGGAGTAACTTCACTAACTTGTAACACATTGCTATACTTAGTTGAGAAGCACTAGAGTTCAAGAGCTTTTTTTGAATTTAAAAACTTAAGCAGCCCTAGACGGATAATATAAAACTTCCTCCAATTCGTAGGAGATGATGAGATTTTTCTTATCTTTGGGGTGCCCTCTTTAGTTTTTTTTTTCCGTAACACGGTACTCTAATTAGTTGAGAATCAATAAAGTTCAACAGTTACCTTTGAATTTAAAAACTTAAATAATCCTAGATGGATAATTTAAAACTTCAACTCTCCCATAGGAGACAGATGAGAATTTTTTTATTTTTTCCCGTGAGAAGTATGCTCTCTTTAGTTTCTTTTCATTTATATGAATAACGTCCCTTCTAAAGTTTCATAATCAAAGTATCTTCTCTCTTCACGTTGCTTAATAAGGGTTTTCTTCTTTTCCAAACTTTTCTAGTGATAGTTTTCTCATCTCCTAGGGATTTCTAGTGAGAGTTTTAGGTACTTTTTTCATTTGTCTTTTATTAGATCTAAAATTTTTCATGTTTTAATTGTTAGATCTAAAATTTCTTGGATTTATTGACCAGAACTCACCATAATATCAGGTGCTAAAATAGCTAATCAGTACACCTGCCGATTTAAAGCATGTACATATGTTCATTGGGTTACAAATATTTTATCTTATTTTTAAAAATATTTTTATGATCTTTATAGTACAATTTTTATCTGTTCTTCATATCTGCAATATCCATTCTTCAGATCTATTTTTGAGATATTTGTGTATATTTGATGATGTAATTTCTATCATTAATACACATTTTAATAAATTTATAATATTTTATAAAAAGAAAAACCTTTTCACACTAAAATAATAGAAGAATCAGGTAATCCTCGTCTTAATTGAACAATTTATCATTGATTGAAGTAAAGAATAGAAATTAACCATTCAAGAGAGTATAATAGATAATATATAATAGTTTAAGAGAACATTGCAACGAACGCTAAATTTTATATGGGGTTAAAAAATACTAACAGTTACCTAGTTTCAAATTTATGTGAGTCAAATTCGAGCTCTCTAACAATCAACTCGAGGTTAAACCTAATTTTTGGAGCTTGACAAACTCAAACTCAAGTAATGTCATTTTTTGATTAGTCAAACTTGATAAGGCATTATACGAATTTAGTTCAACTCATTTACCCCTACTCTAGTCAAAAGAATTTTAAATTTTAGAACATATATTAATAAAGAACTAAAACTCCTAAGTATATCAGTAATAACAACTATGGTGGTGGAGGAGGGACTAAAAGAATCTATTATAATTGTGGATAGGAAAGGAATGGGTGGGAGGTTAAAAAAATAATTAAAATAAATAAAAAAGAACTATGGCTCCTAAATACTCTTAAGATGGAGTAAAGATGAAGAATTTTACTTGAAGATTGTACAATATTAATTAAGAAATTATAAACGGTAATGATGTAATATGAATAAAGAACTGTTGGAATTGATTCTAAGTTTTGATGATAACAAAACAAAATGATGATTTGGACTAATGTTTTTATGTGAGAATTATGTTAATTAAAACAGGTCCTTGATTCATTGCAAAAGAAAAGAAATCAATTCAAGATGAATTGAGAAGGTTTTAACTTATCAGACACTTGAAAGTTAGTACCGGACGTTCGGTAAAGATTGAAAACTCTCAGAAGAACTACTGTTGGACGCTCAAACTGAAGTACCGGACTTCCGATAGACAAGGGAAGTATCGAACAATCCTATTGGATGCATACCATCATCACCGGACGTCTGATCAAATCAAAGAGAAAATCCAAACTCTCTGACCAGTTTCGGATGCAGACTCCATCAGACGTAGAAGAATGTACCGGACGTCCGATCCTCTAACGGCTATTTTTCTAACAGCCATTTTTTTGACTGTTGAAGAGTTTCTTGAGGCCATTTTTCACACTCTATAAATACCCACAAGTTCAAGAAGATAAGGGACTTTTGCTTACATGAAATACAAGCTTACAAGTGAATATTTGGGTAGAAATCTTCTTTGTTTGTTGTATAGGTGTGGGAAAACTGGGGACTATGAGGTTACTCATTTGGAGGAGTAAAACCTTGGTGAAGGTTGCCTCACTTGTAATTATAGTTCTTAATTGGTTGAGTGAGCTTTTAATTATAACTTGTTGAGGGATAACTAAGATAGTTGTAAAACTCCTTGGCTCAACTGAAGGCTTTTAGGGTGAGAAAGGAGTGAACATTCACTTGTACAAGTTGGTTAGCTTCACCAACAATTGAAGAAGCTACTAGTGGATTTTATCCAAGTTCGGTGCAACTTGGAAATTTGGTTTGCAATTCTTTCTATATCTCTTTTCTTTATTGCTTAATCGTGATATCTTTATTGTGCCTAATTTGACATATTTTGGTGCATACTTGAGAAATAGTTTGTACTCCTTTTATTAGGTGAATTTTTGCCATATTTGATTGTGTTGTTAAACAATCTAATTCACCCCTATTCTTCGGTTGCATTTGGGACCTACAAGAACTATGGGTAATTTAAATTAGGTTACTAATTTTAGATTGATTCGAGTTAAGATAGCAAGTTATCATGTGTTTAGCATCTTTTTAAGATTATAATTTTTATTAAATAGTCATGTTTTGTATTCCACTATTAGAGAATTAACAGCATATTGTGAGGATTCTGTTTTCTATACCGGCCTTACGAGCATAGTTTGAATTATAATCAATCCATGGTCATAACTCATACTATACCTAGTTATATTGATTAGGGATCCTTATGTAGAGCTAAGTTAAGAAAGAAAAAAAGTCATGCTTTGATAATCGACAATTGGAAATTGACTATAAATATAAATATCTCATCATAGGTTCATACTAGTAGGAAAAAATACCATCATTGAATTACCAATTCTCACAGATTTATAATAATCTAGGAGGAGAACATCGTGGATGTACAATGAAAATGTGCAAGTTGCCTAATAATGGCCATTTAGTTTGTAAATTGTTTATGAAAGGATAAATTCAAGTTGTGTGATTAGGAGATATATAATTGAAAAAAAATGTTGAAATACAACGTTAAAGGAAGTGGAAGAAATTTATAGTGACTAGCGATAACAATACATGATTAGCTATATAAGAGGCCTATATAGACATAATTAGTGGATATATAAGTAGCAATACATAATATGCTCCAGTGAAATAAGAGTTTTTCTCAATGTTTACAAACTAAATCTCATATTTGAAATGCATACTACATGCTTTCATGATCACAAATACACCCACAAAGGATAGTAAGGTAACTTTCACTACAAATTACCTTACATAGATTGAAATTACTCAAATCTTAACTTCAGAGACAAAGTTAGAATAGTCCTCAAATTATGATAATGCAGGGAAAAGAATAAGATGTTAGTTATGATCTTGCCATTTTATTAATCAACCGACAATCAAGTTTAATTGAAGGAGGTGCAAAATGTTTTCACTTCATTGATGCCTACCTACTTACTTTTTCTCTGTGCCAAACCCATGACCAATGAATAACTATAACATGGTGAAAAAGATGATAAAAGGTCATAATCAAACTCATAAGTGTATAACATTATTTAAAAATTTACTTTTTTTCTTGTGATATTCTACTCAAGAAAAGAAAAATGAAATGAGCTGCATCATCAATTGCAGTCACACAACCCACAATAGCTTATGCAAGTTCTTAAAAGACTTCGTACCTAATTATCATTTGAAAGATTTTTAAAGCTTATGGTACAAAATATACAAAAGTAAAGGATTTATGATCAATCAATTTCATTAGCAAAGAAATTCAAAGCAGATATTTGTTGTACTAAGCAAAAAATTTGTTAGTAATATTAGCACTCCATGTTTAGCATTAGACAGTCCAAGTCTTAGGTTTTTATATATTTATTTCAAAACTGTCCCTAAAGCTACCACAAGACCCAATAGCAGCAATTAACCACGATTCCCCACATCTATTTTCTCATCCGAGCTAGCAATTGAAGTTTATTTCCATTTGTGAATTTGATTTGGATGATGAATTCAAAATCCTTTAGTTGAATTTTGGATGGAGTGATAGAAACTTCCAGTACATTAATAACTTCTTATTTTAAGATACTTTAATTACCGAGATAGGAGTATTGATTATGAATGGATTTTCTTCATAGTCCAATCAAAGAGAGGAGGAGAGTAGGGCGGAGGAACCGATGGGGCTGGTGTAAGAAAAAATAATATTAGAAGAGAACAAGTAAGGGCAAAAATTTCTCTACACATAATAAAAATTAAGAATGCAGTGCTAGAAACTTTAAGAGTGCAAACATGATCTCCCCATCAAAATTGACATAATGGTCATTAAGATTGCACTAAAAGTAGTCAAAAGTGATATATAGATAAGATGTTTTACTTTCAATTTGAATACAAATTTTTTTGAGCACCATTATCACATGTTAGATTATATTCTCCAAAGCTACAAGAACTGAAGAAAATATCATTTTTCCTATGCACCATAAAAATATGATAGAAATCACAAAATTAAAATTATTTGAAGTTAAAAAAAGACCATTAAAAAATTATAAGAAATCAAATTTGTCCAATAAATCCATTACATAACCATTGATTAAAGAAAGATACACATCAACTGAAGTAGGTCTCACAAGAAATGAAAACAAACACTATTTTACATCTTTAAACAAAGCAAATTCTTAGCACATCTTTACTTCATTCCAATCAAGAAACCAATCAAGTAACCAATCAAGTAACCCAAAATTTAGGTATGGAAAATTTGATACAGTCAATTAGATATGATTATCTCACTAATGGAAAGTGTAAATATACTAATGATAGATTAGTTCCAAATGTTGGATGATTGAACTACCTTCCATGTATTTTCAACACTTTGATTTGTATTGTCAGAGTTAACTTTTGTAGCAACTGTAATGATCAATTCTGCTTGTTCTATTAGTAGACTACTATTGGTCATCCTTCTTGAGAAATCTTCCATGAATTTGCGATTGCAACCTGTATGAAGATTTACACAAGATGAGTTAGTAGATCATTTCATATCTAATTTCAACTATACAAAATAGTGAACAATGCACTTTCAAGTCATCTATTTCCTTCTTTTGGCAATCACTATTTTACATTAGAACTAACACAGTACAACTTCTACAACCAAATAAATAATGTAAAGACTATTTACCATGAATTAGAGTCTTCTTCTTGCCAATCCATGCTGCTTATTTGATAAATTACTTCTAATGTTGTGGATGTTTTGTGTTAGTACTCCAAATGGAGATCTAAGTAACTTAGTTTTTACTCTGTACTGCTCAATTAAATTTTATTCATAGCTGCAACTCTGAGTGGGATCAGGGAGATGTTCTCTTCTAAAATAAAATAAAACTAGTGTCATGTTTTCCCTAACTAAGTACCAATTTTTGAGAAGCTAAATCTAGTGGATTATATATTTTCTCCCATAAATTCCTAGAAAAGCTTAGTATGTGAGAACAGAAAAAAATTATAAATAATTTTGAATTTATCTCAAGGATATATTTATATATAATATCAGCTGATTGTCTTTAAGAGTCATTGAATGTTTTATTCTTTCGAGTCACTAGATTTTTTTCTTTCGAGTAACTTGTTGTAGTAGCTTACGTCTGCATTACAGTTTTGCTAGATGAAGCTCAAATATAAAGAAACTGGATATCAATTTATTGAGTTCATATTCAGATGAAAGTGATATAAATTCCTTAAAGAAACCATAAGCTTCATATTCAAATTAAAAGGAGTACAAATAGTCATATTTCATAAGACATTTCAAGACAAACAATTTCATCCAATTAGTAAAATGAAGCATATTTATGATCATAGTTGCTGCCAGCATATTGCACTAAGTTTTCTAATCTATTATCCATATCAAATTATTGTATATAAACAGTAATAATGCTTACGCACCAGCCATGTTTGCCTATGGAATTTGACTACAATGATAGATTGGAAAGGCCTAACATCCCAAGCAAAGCTTTTCTTGTTCATAATTCAAGCAATTCATGATACAAAAATGTTTATCTAGGAATTAGAAAATCAAAATTATAAGCCAATTAGACCTTAGAACAAACTTTCAATGATTTGTCGTAGAGTTCATTACTTGGATTCTTCAAAATAAGAACCAAGAATATGAATATAATTCTTACAATTCAGACACAAAATAAAACACAGCATTTTTCTATCAAATTAAAGATATTTTCGTAGCAGCTTGTTGAAAATACAATGTGACTCAAAATAAATCCCACCTCATCTTTATGAGGATCAGAAATGCCTATGAAATGTATGCGTTTCCCAGTAAAGACGGGTAATTATGATTCTTGGATTAACCTACCGTGCCTCCTCCAACTTTGGGCACTATACAATCAATTAAAGATATTGCAAAGTAAGAAAATGGAGATAATTGGGAAAAAGAAAAGGCATTCTATCAACCAACTTTGTTAACTAACTTCAAAAAAGGGAAAAAAACATAGAATAAGAAGCTGAATCTTTTTATTCTTGAACGGAGTCAATATTTTGCCATTAGAACAACTATTTTATTACTATTTTTGTAAAAATATAAAATTTCACAATAGTATAAGGTTGTAGAAGTATTTGTATGGTATATGAGAATACCCAAAATTATTATGTTCAACTCCAGAATGGTCTGAAATTGAAATAACTCCAGCAATACCTTTCCTATTTCCTCAAATTCTATATTAAACTAGTTTAACAAATTACTATTGATTCTTTATTTATTCAAAATATTTATTTAGATCTTTAACATTATAAAAAATAAGTTTTTATTTTTCTTCTTAGGAAAAGTTCAGAAAAACAAAGTGAAACATTAGAAACAAGAAAACAAAAAAGAAATGTGAAGTAAAAAGGGAAAAGAATGGAGCTACATAGGCAGAATATTGTTAGGTTATGCATGCCAATTGCGGTAGTGGTATAGTGCAACTTTGGTTATCACTGTAGAATATTGTTAGGTTGTGTATGCTAGTTACGGTAGTGGTATAGTGCAACTTTAATTATCAGTAGAGTTTGAAGTATACCATTTCTTACAAAAGGAAAAAGTGATTCGGAATGGAACTACAAAATTAAAAGAAAAGAAATAGAGTAGAAAAATGAGAGGGAGGAAAGAAAGAAAAGGAATAAAAAAACAAAGGAGAGGAAAAAGATAAGAAATTTTCAGAAGGAAGAAGGGGAGCGAGATGAGAAATCAGTGAAAGTTTTCAAGAGAAACCCTAAAGCAGGAAATGTAAGCTAATTAATTGGTTACGAAAGAAAGAAGGAAAAAAGGAAATTTCTTTTGGCCATTTAGATAGAGTCACATGTGAATGGCACATGTGTTGAATGACCACATCCCACCCAATCACAACCCACCATGTCAGTAAAAAAGACCAACCTCCTTCACAAGTGCATTCTTACTTAACCTCCATATACTGACAAATGTTCAAAATAGCATCCCTTCACCCAAAAGAAATTGACAAGTTTAACGAAGCTAACAACTGCTTCACAAAAAAAAAACAAAAAAGACAATTACAAAGCTAACAATATAATATTATGAACATGATATAAAATCATCATTTCAAGTATGAGAATTGAAGCCATAATGATCGCAATTGCTAATTTACTCTTGTCATATGAATTAGGCTAGCATTCACAGATTTTGTTGTAGTATTTCAATAAAATAGTTAAATTATCAATTAAATGTGGAAGTTAAATAAGTTACATGACAAACAAATTGATAACATTTTCTGATATTTATTGTTTTTGAATAATTTTCTTTGACTAAGGTTTTATTATATTATGTGTTTTCAATCCCAAGGAGTTTCATAACCTATATTTCTAGTTGGAGTATGATTAGAATGGTCAATAATTTTTAGCATTTATTTAATGTATTATTAGTAATGTAAGTTATATTTGACTAACTTTTCATCGCCTATAAGTATATGTAGCTAAATTAGAAAAACTATAACTACTGCAACATATAATGTGAGAGGTACAATTCATAAGAAAAATTATTCTATTATTTTATATCTCATTATTAGGCAAGGAAATGAAAGTGCTTGTAGGGACATATTCTCTTAGTTATATAGACTAGAGACAGTGACAGTAAGTATGTATCTTTGGAGTGACAGGCAAGGAAATGAAAGTTATTGTATCTTTGGAGTGACATGCTAGAGAACTTGCTGCAATGGAGTTAATTTTTCTACAAATATTTGAATCACCTTAAAGAGAGCAAGATACCCATGTCTTAAACTTCACATTTAAGTATTATTACATTGTTATTATCTAACTTGTTCTATTTAATATTTGATATTTTGTTCCAGTTAAATAGTAACTTTAAGATGATTCATACCACGATGGATGCTAACTCACAAGTTCCTACCAATGATTCAAGTGATTTGAAAAAACATTTCATTTCAACGGAGTTCACTTCAAATGTGTAGAAGGGAAAAGTTCTCTTCAATCTTAATAGATGAAGGTGACCTACACTGTAATAGAGAAAATCCTAAGAAAGTCTCAACCAATAAGAAAAATGGTGAGGAAAAGTTAACTCCTGAAGAAAAATCAAGAAATAGAAAAATGATAGATTCCATTACAAGAACTAATTATTACATGGTCTTTCTAATAATTTTTATTAGAATTCCTATGCTACTACTAAAAATATTTGGAAAGTTTAATAGAAAAATATGACATTAAAGAAGTAGGTACAAATAAATATGAAATTTCAAATGTTGGATGGTAAATTGGTGATAATTCAAATTCTTGAACTCCAAATGATCACACATGAGTTAAGGTTCGAAGGAATTCAAATTGATAAACAATTTCAAGTTGCTGCAATATTGGACAAACTTTCAACATCTTGGGAGAAATTCTAAAGGAGCACGTGACACAGTCAAAAGAAGTTTCCTTTGGAAAGCCTCATCACTCTTAAAAATTAAAGAAGAAGTTATAAATCAAGACATTAAAGATGCCAAAATGATAATGGAAATAGTACTACCAAGGCAAATCTTATTGCTTCCAATGACAACATATCCAATGAGAAGAATGCCCAACTAAAACCACAGAAAAAGAATATGAAATATGGATATAAGAACCATTACCCAAAATCAGCATAAAAATAATTTTCACCAGAAAAATAAAAATCAAGGACTCCCTTCCAAATCTGCCCCTTTTCCAATTGATAGGTGTTTTGCATGTAAAAAACAAGGATATTAGCTAAAACATATAATACTAAAGATGTGGAATTGTATCATAGGCCAACATTATCGAATAAGCATTTTTGATTGTGATTCTAGAATCCACCATACTCAAAAACTCTAATGGATGGTAGATAGACATAAATGCTTTTAAACATGTATGTTTTGACTATAATTGTTTCAAAAGCTACACAAATAAGTAAGTTATGTTTAGTGATTCTGTGATGACCCCACCTTTCCCTAAGGCGAACCAAAGGATCCGACGGACCGCCTGCCCAACTCTCGCCAGGACTCACTATAATTCCTCAATTTATTACAATGCAAGATCTCCAAAGTGATGATTACATTTCCAACTAAACCAAATACACCATAAGTCCAACCGTCCAAGATTACAAATAGTACAAGAGATAATCCGGTCAGTCACGAAAGTCCTCAAATAAATTAAAGTTTGAACTTCAATAGATACAGTCCCCAAACAAATTATAATGTCAATCTCAAAAAATTTACAACAGATACTCCACTAATTTACATTCCACAAGTTAGTCAAACTTGAATACATACATGGGATTCCAGCCAGTTACCCTAATGAATTAATACAAGTGATTTTCTTCACCTCGAACCCTGTGGAGTGAAAATAAAATATTTTGGGGTGAGCAAAAACTCAGTAAGTGTCCAGTGAAAACAAGAAAATTCGCGCTTTATCAAATTTATGGACATTCGAATTAAATAACATTTTGTAAAACATTCGAGTCTTTAAGAGTATAACGTGTAAGTCGAGAACTTGGTCACACATTCACATTGAAAGTATTTAAGAAACTTTTCATTTTAAAAGATACAGGAAACAATAATTCCTTAAACAATCATTCCATAAACACTTAATTTAACAATCAATAATGCAGTAAACAATAATTCAATAAACAATAATTTAAAGAACGATAATTCAATAAACATTTAGTTCAAATATTAAAAGGATACGGGTGCTCACTTGGAGCTATTTCCACCTTATAACTTCCAATAAACAATCCCCTACATTTTTCCACCATTTAACCTCCGAACTCCTACCTTATGACCTCCAAAACGATAAACAATCCCCTATCTTAATCTCACCTTATGTCCTCCAAAACGATAAACAATCGCCTCATTTAACTTTGAACATTGGATATAGTACTCAAGGCTTTTCAGCGAAAAGTTCTAAGCTTTGCACTTAACATTGGTAAGTCATTACTCAGGGCTGCCTAGCTGATTCGATATCGCGATGGCGGCTCTAGGATAAGCTTTTGGCCTACCTGACCTCACGATGGCTGATCAAGGATAGGGTTCCAATGAAGAGTGAGCTCAGTTCAGCTGATGCGATAAAGTACATATCAGCCTACAAACATGCACATTTAACAAGCAATCATGTACAGGCAACCTTCTGAGTCAAGCAAGTCACATAGTTGAACATGTTTTCACTTAGAAATCATTTCGTAAAACTCATTTCATTTAGAATCATCACAATAGTTAATCAAATGAAATCATGTTTGGAAATGATTTTAGTTATAAACATGAGTTTGGAAATGATTTTATTTGTAAACATGACTTTGAAAATCGAGTTTAGGACTCAAGTTTGGTAAGTTTAGAAATCAAGACTAACAATCAAGTTTGATAATGATCCAGATTTTAAAATCAAGTTTGGCAATCATTCTTAGAAATCAGGTCATGAAAATCATTTCATTTGTAAACATTAATCAAATATTTCATTTGAAAGTCAAGTTTAAATCACTCACAACATTCACAAATCATTTCACTCGAAAATAATGGAAACCATCTCTTATAGGAATAGGAATAAACCTTTTCAATTGTAAAGAGATTGGAGCACTCACTAATAGTTTATATCACATTTATTTAGATAACATCCCAAGCAACAAATCACATTTCGATTAATCAACTTAAATGCACTTATAAATTATTTCAATAGTAAATGTTATACTTATAAACCAATGCAAGTCAATAGTAAATTAGTAGTAAAACGTTTCACAAGTGATTTCCTTGAAACAGTAGTAACACGAAAGTGTCATAGGGGAACATTCCTTTAAAACAAGTTAGAACAAAACAGTAGTAAAACTATCAATTGAAAAGAGTTTGGAACACTCACCGAGTTAAACACAGTAACTTCAGGCATTCACACCCAAATCTCCTTTGTTTCTTTCTTTCAAGTCTAATAGCGAATGAAATGAAAAGCATTTAGGTTCGGCTACCACAAACAAGGAAGACCAAATGCATACGCTAGTTGTTTCTTTGTTTGATAACAATCACAATTCGGATGCATAAAAATCATTAGAGGTCTAATCCAAAGCATGAATGTAAAACAAATGAAGAATCTTATAAACATAGTAGAATCATGAGTTAAGTAGGTTGGAACACGGCAAGGGTGAATACAAGTCAAGAGGAATAAAAGAAGCCATTGTAGAAAGAAAATGAAAATCGATAGGTTTGCCATCCTTTAGTGTTTTAATCATAACTGTGGCTATGGTTATTAGATTGGGGAAACTTTTATGGTGTTTCGAAGCTAAGACATAGAGCTACAACTTTCATGAAGAGGTTGAACCTCAAATCATATTAATCAGGGTTGAAATGAGCAAAATCAGAGATTCCAGAAACCTGTCGGATCAAAACAGGCTGACTGAACAGTCTTCGGAGAACGGCCATAACTCAGTGTAGAAAAATCGAATCAAACTCCGTCAGTGGCGTTTAAAACTAGATTCATAGATATTTCTATTGGTGTAAAGCTCAGACTCTAGTTCAATTCCTATAATCACCAGAAAGTTTGAGAAGTTGACTGAATTTCATTTCTGATTTCATGTCAAAGTTCATTTCCTACATGATTTGTATAAGCAACCTTTCAAGAATTATTTCCAACTCTTAGTAGGGCGTTTAACATGCTAAAACATCAAAGAAAGCTATCAATAAAACATCACAAAATCTTAGGCATTTCATCAAACACATGGAGGGTAGAAACAAAACCCTAAGTTCAAGTTTCCAAACACAAGAAATTCTTTCATAACTTTTCCTCCTAAACAACTTCAAACACTTTAAACTCAACTAACGTGCATCTTCCTTGAATTTAAAGATCACTAAAGCATAGATAAGTGGTTAAATACCTTGAGAGTTGAGAGATAAAATCACCCAAAAAGGTCCAATTTTCCAATCAAACTTGATGATCAAGTAACAATCTAACCTAGGGTTTGCTCTTGGAAAAGTTTTCCTCACTTAAAATTGCAAAATTCAAGCTTAGGGTTTTGGGTGATCTCCTTGTTCTTGTGGCTGGCCAAGAGAGAGAGAAAAGGAGGGAATTTTGGTTCAAATTTTTTAAGACAAGAGATTAAATAAGAAGCTTAAGTCAAGTTCTTGTAGATGGTTGACAAGTGTCTCAATTTAAGCCATGAATTGGGATAAAATCTATACATTTATCCTCTAATCCCTCAATTTAAAATATAACCCACTTAATACCATATAACTTTTATGTATTTGGCTACATGAAACATGTAAAATGCAACTCTAAATTAATGCCATACAATGCATACAAAATAAAGTACTTAAAGGAAAATAATGCAATTAATGATTTCATAGTGCAATCAAATTCATTTTTTTCTAGGGTTTTCGCAAGAAATATAAGCAAATAATTCAAGAAATTTCTGGTCCTCACAGATTCTCATACTATTAAAGTTTTGGGGGATGATGAAGTTGAATTGAACTTTACTTCCGACCAAACACTTCTTTTGAAGATGTGCCTGATGTTGTGAAGAACTTAGGCTCCGTATAGATTAGTTATTTTTGGAGGCGTTTTTAAAAAAATTTTACTATAGCAATGTATGTGAAAAACTTTTACTGTGGATGTTTTTCATGGTATTTTTGGCATGTATTTTAAGATACTTTTAGGATTTAAAAATTTTTTGGGATATTTTTTAAAAATTGACACCACCACCCTTGCTATCCCCACCACCTCGCCTCTCTCCTCTCCCACACCCACCCCCTCTCCCTTGCCCTTCCTCCCAACAAATCTCCCCAAATCTGGCTATGACTTGAAGGCTTGATCTCATTGTGGCCACATCAAACTGGCCGCCACTCCTTCAGATCGCTATTAGGTCTAGTTGGTTCAAAGGTTTGTGCTTCGGCTAGGGTGGTGAGAAGATGATGACAAAGAGATCGCATCCGAAGCTATTGAAGCTACATTTGATAATAGGAAATGATCCCCAGTTGTTATGGGAATACCAATAAGGTTTTATTGATTTTGCCATCCTCTAGCTATTTATTGCTTGTAGTGCGAAGTTACTCAATACTAGACTGCACAAATACCAAGTTGGGACTATTGTCTGAGAAACAACATAAAAAAAAAAAGAAAGAAAGGACTTGAGTCAATGATTTCGAGTTTCTTTCCTACATATTGCAATTGGATCACGGCTTGTCCAGAGACTCAATTTGGTCACAGTTGGATTTTAAAGGAGAAAGGGAGGGAAAGAAGGGAAGGAAGGGGGAGGGGGAGAAGGGAGGGTGGTGATGGGTAGTGGGTAGTGGGTAGTGGTACTAGATAGAAGAAGAAAATGCATTAGAATTTATTTTTAAAATGTTTTTGGTATATTTATAGGTTGTTTTTGAAATATTGGATGGATTGGAGTTGTTTTTATTTCTGTATTACTGTAACATTGTATTTGGAAAACTAGTTTATGAAAAACAATAGAATCCAAATAGACCCTTAATTTTTAGATTTCTTCTTAATAAGAGTGGCTTCAATTAAGTTATTGGGTATGATTGCGTGATTATCAAGAATAGTGCTTTTGTTGATAAAAAAATATATGTATGTGATGGCATATTCAAGTTAAAGTTTGTGAACATCAATAAACCTCCTCCTAGTTTTGTTTACATACTTTCTTCTATGAATCTCTGGCATACATGATTACGTCATATAAATAGCAAGTATGTGAAAAGTCTAAACAATGTTGGTTTGATTCTATGAATTTGAAAAAGGTAAGTCTTGTAGTAAAACAAATTATAAAGAAATCTTCTAAAAGTGTTGAAGGAAACTCTCAACTTTTGTATTTAATTCATATAGATTTGTGTGAATTTGAAAGAATTTTAAATTATAGTGGCAAAAGATGTGAGGGTTTCAAAATTTTATTCTTTTTTGAAAATAATAATAATAATAATTATATCATGTGTTTCCACAAAAATATTAGTGAATTTATGCATCGAGTTATCATTTTCTAGTTTAGAGAATTTTTTGCCCGAATAAATTGCCCGATTTTTGTTTCGACCAGATTAAGTGTTAATTTTCGAGTTGTGACGTGAATAGTAACTCTAAGATGAAATGGAGTATATGTAGAGACATTACAGAGATATATTTATGGTAGAAGAGTGTCAGAAGGAGAAAATCCAATAAAAGTTAGAGTGTCGCACGCCGATGCTACAGAAAGTCAGAGTTGGTGGATTTAGCCGCCAACTTTCCCTTAAAACATGGAGAGCCAAGCTTCTTGTCTCCTTAAAGTCTTCACTTTTGCTCCATTTTCTTTTCATTTTCAACCACCCAAGAGAGCAAGAGAGAGAGATTGGAGCTTTCTTCTTCTTCTTCTTCTTCATCTTGTTTCTTGAAAACTCCATTTGAGAGCTCATCTTGTTCCTTTTCTTCTTGTTCAAGATGAGGTAAAGAGAGATAGAGAGGGAGATCAGAGAGAGAGAGAGAGAGAGAGAGAGAGAGAGAGAGGCTTCATCTCTATCTCCTTGCTTCTTGAAGAACCCAAGAGCTCAAGCAACATTTCATTTCTCCTTCTTGTGCAGCTAAGGGAAAGAGAGAAACTGAGAGGGGCTAAGAGTGAAGAGAGAGAGAAAGAGGTGCTACCAACTTGATCTTGAAGTTTGTGGAAGAAATCACCAAGAAACAAGCGAATCTTTGGTTAACCCTCGAAGATCTTGAATGTGTAAGACTTGGAAGTCAATTCTTGGGTAGATCTACACTTGATCTTGTTTGATTTCGCTAGATCTCGAGGTATGACGTTTTGATCTTGTGATATTAGCCTTGATAATGGTAGATCTTCTAGATCTACACCAGATCTACAGTTTACTTTTCCTAGAAATGATAATTTTGGTACATTTGGGTTGGGCTCTTGAATTCCTAACTTAGGTAGCTGATTTGAGGTGGTCTCGTAGGTAGCAGACTTGAGGATTTTGTTGTGGTTGTAGTTGTTCTTATGATATGAGTTTATTTTGTGGTTAGAAAGTAAAAAGTTGGAGAAATTTTGAAGAAAAACAATGCTTGCTGGCCGAAACTATAACTGAAAAATTTGACTCTCGATCGTGAAATTTTATGATGTTTCTTGACTAGATTTTGCCCGAATAAATATGTATTATGTTCACTTATGAGTATATGCTTGATTGGAATCAAATCTTGAATTTTGAATGGTGAAAAGTTGTGTTTTTTTTACTAATTTTTGGATAAAGGTATTATTTGGGTGGATTTGAGTACTTGAAATGTTTTGACTATTTTTCATGATTTTGCATCGAGATTTAGTGAAAATGGTACTAAACAATGTGTCGTATTCAAAAGAAATTTTCATATTATTTTTTGACTTGAGTGACTACTTTTCACTCGAGGAAAAATTGAAGGGGATTTTGAGAATCTTGCATCAAACTAGTGACTAGTTCAAGTCTTGACTAGTCTTTATAAGTGTCAACGTGAACCTTATTGCTTGTTTTACTTGATTATAAGACCTGATGCTTATTTGGAAAGCAGTTCTAATTTGGATTGTTGATCTTGCTTAAATAGTGAGTGTTCCTTGCATGTTGTGTGAATTACATACTTATATGGTTTAATACTTGATGTTACTAGTTCTCTTGAGTGTTAAATACTTGTTGTTAGGCGAGTGTGTATTTTATCGCACTCGACCTAACTCTTATTATACTGTTCAACTGTTTATTATTCCACTATTTGTATATTATTTGTGCATGACTGTAGGCCATGTGTACTTTAACACATTGGCTGAACAAGGCCTTTCCCCTTCATTTCCGGCCCGTTCGAGCCAGAAGTTGATTCGGTCAAGTAGGTTGGTAACTTAGGACACTGGTTACAGTATACTCGAGTATTACCACTGGGTGTTATAAGGAGGAGAAGAGTTGAGTGACTGACAAGACGGACTGCAACTGCTCCCAGTGAACCTCGTATCCTTTCATTGAGTATTTTCTCATTTTATATGTTTTATAAATGTTATGCTCCCAAACTGATTTATATTGAATTATTGAGTGCTCAACTGTTATATTGCTTTATTGCTACTATGAGATTGCATGTTATTAGGATTGCTCATTGGGCTTTTAGTTCATTCCTTCCAACTTTGTTTTCCCTTAACAGGGTTTGAGAATGAGAGCCTCCAAGGATTGCACTAGGTTGTTTGGTTTGGAGACTTTAAGCTTGTATTCTAAAGTAATTATTGTTTAAAGTGTACCTAAAAAATTCTGAATAGATAAACTTTTATAATTGTAACTGTAATCTGGATGGTTGTGATTCTCTAATGAAGTTTAAGGTTTAAACGTTTTGTTGGACTGATGGATATTGAGGTTATCTTGTTATTCGAAATATTTGCTCGCTATTAAATTGAGGATTATACTGAGTCTCGGCGAGAGTTGGGCAGGTGACCCATTAATACCTTAGGGTACGCCCTAGGGAGAGGTAGGGTCGTCACAGTTGGTATCAGAATTTAGGTTTCAGATCTCTGTAGTGTATCCTAGGTTTAAAGTTTAGGATGCTGGACCGTGGGACTAATTGGCTGTTAAGTGAAATATTGAGCACTAGGATTTCTTATATTATAGGAAAAGAAGAGAATTGTGTGGGATTGACTTGAAAAGTGATAGGTGAGTTTCTTGAACAATGGTTCTAGTCGATATCTATGGGAGTGAATTTGACTAAGGTAAATAATAGAATTCGAGGTGTTCTTTAGGGTTTTAGTCTCCATATGTATGTGTATGATATTGCATGTGATTCTTGGATTGACTGTTTAAGTGAGATTTCTTGTGAATTTTCTATAAGGAATAATGGGGATTGAGTTGATTTGCACCTGGAGATGGCCAGTCCTAGTGTGAATTGACTTGGTTCCTATTTGACGCTTCAGTTAACAAATTGTACCTATTTTCTAGACTTGAATTTGGAGCTTGAGGCTTTGACTAGAAACCCTAATGCTGGTGATTCTTGGAGTGATTGATTAAAGATGACTTTTCCCTAAGTTTTAATGTCGGAGTTTGCTATGGAGAGATAGGATTATCTGGATTTGCTTTGACTAGATCTAGTGACCAGTGATTTTGCCTTTTAAAAAGGAATAATGAGATTAGAAGTAAGAATTGCCTATTTTGATGATTAGTATATTTGGTTCACTGATCTTGATTTGAGTATGTACGAAACTTGATTTTCTCGTGTTGTGATTAATTAACTATGATTGAGTGAAAGTGGTAGTTAAGGTTGATTGTGACAACGTTACTTGTGAAAATGGTTTAGTCTCATTCGTCGTTCCTTATCGTTGATTACGTGTGCTTGTAATTGATATGTCTGTCCCATGCATCTTTGTGTATGTATGTTCTTAGTTCAGATTGAATTAATGCATGTCCATATAGATTAGTTGAAAAAAATGGAAGTTAGAATACTACGACGGGGACGTCCACGTAGACAACCGCAAAATCAAAAGGAAGAGAGTGGGTCTGAGCCAAGGGCTGAGGCAAACGATCAAGTGGCACTGTCTTTAAATCGAATGACGGATCTGTTAGAGCATTTAGTACCTCAACAAGGCCATGGAGCTGGACAAGTGAATCAACTTGGAAACCAAGAGATAAGGAAAGATAGGGCCTTAGAGAAATTTCAAAAATTTTCTCCCCCTAAGTTTTATAGGGGTTCTGACCCCGATATAGCCGAGAATTGGTTAGAGAATATAAGAAACATATTTGACGCATTGGATTATTCAGAGGAGAGACAAGTAACCTTTGCTGTGTTCTAACTTGAAGGACTGGCTCGAGTATGGTGGAATGTTATAAAACACAAGTGGGAAAGGGAACAAATTCCGAGGACTTGGATGAATTTTGTACGAGAATTTGATGAAAAATTTCTACTACCACTGGTCCAAGAAAAGAGAGAAGATGATTTTATAAAGCTCTACTAAGGGACCCTAAGTGTGGGGAGAATATGAAACTCAATTTACTAAATTGTTTAGATTTGCCCCAGAACTGGTGATTATAGAGTGAAAGAGAATAAGACGGTTTATTCAGTGGCTCAACTTAGAAATTCAAGACGCCCTCATACCAGTTCAAATTGAGACTTTTAGTGATGCTCTTGAGAAAGCCCAAAGGGTCGAGACTACAAAATCTCAACTGAAAGCCTTTCAAACCCGAAAGAGAGATACACCTAGTAGTAATCGCTTTGGGGCTTCTAGAGAGACTGTACTGTCACCCAAAGTTAGAAAAGGAATTGATGGAGTAAAATTACCACCTCTTTCTTCTTCTCATAACATGGAGCAACTAGAGGGAACTATATCACGAGGAACTCAGAAAGGAAGAATCCAATCAAAGGAAACATCGCTGGGAGGTCAAGTCATAATTTCTCAACCAACTTTTGGATACTGTAAAAAAGGAAATCACACTAAAGACAACTGCTGGGTGAAAGGGCAAAAGTATTTGCATTGTAAGAGTGCCGACCGCCAAGTTAGCAACTGCCCAAGGAAGCAATCGCGAGAGAGTAATACTCACCATGGAAATGGAATTACTTCTCAACGAGCTACTGAAGAAGGGAACCGACCACGGGTGCTAGTTAGAACATATACCCTTTTTGGCCAACAGATTGTAAGGTCCAGAGACAACTTAAGAGAGGGGTGAATTAGGTTGATTAAAAACTAATCAAGTTATGACACCTTTTTTCATAACTAGAAATTTACCCTCTTATACACAATGAATTTATCAACAGAATTCAAGAAAGATAGAAGATATAAGCAATATAAAGATCATAAAATAAACTGTAGAAGAGATAGAAATACGCAAACCAATTGACTACCAAGTTCCTCTTGAACTTGAAGACCAATTCTCAAAACAAACTATTTCAAATTAATGAATTACAACCAATGTTGTGTACAATGGAAGGCTCACTTCCTCCTTGCCCCAAGTAGCACTCAATCAAGTTAGAAAGTTTTACAATCACTCCGGATAACCCTCTCAAAGTTACACTATTGAAGAATTCAATCACAAATGAAAAGCTTGCAAATAAGTTCACACCACTAGGAGTACAAATGTTACTTGGAGAGTATTTTCTAACCAAAATCACTCTTAAAAACTTGTAATCTAAGCGTGCAAAGTTACTATTTTGATTCAAACGAAGGACTATTTAAAGGGGATCAAAAAGAGATTAATAAAAACTATCAACGGATAGAAGGTAGCTGAAGAGTCAACTAGCCGTTAGAGGTATTGGACGTGCGATACAATCTTCTACGTTTGATACCATCATCTGAAAGGTTCTTTCAACGTTTATCGGATGGCCAATGCATTTTCTGCTTCCGATGAAGTCTGCGTCTGACACTGGTCAGAGAGTTTGGAATTTTTCTTTAATTTGATCGGACGTCCGGTGATGATGATATGCGTCTGATACGAGTGTCTGATACTCCTCCATCTATCGGACATCTAGTACTTATTTTGAGTGTCCAACAGTGGTTCTTTGATGACGAAGGTGAGCCGGTGATGCACGTAGAGCAAATAAAAGTGCCCTTGGGGCCCATGACGCGTGCTCGGGCCAAGCAAATGCGAGAGGCGTTACAAACCCTCGTACGGGTGGTGCGAGCGTCGGTTGGAGAACCCAAGACTATTGAGGGGCTTGATGATCCAAGAAGAGTTATTTTGCTGCAAGTCCATGAAGAGGGTTCAAGCCTTAGGTCCTTCGGCCCACAGAAGAGTGCAACGTGTGGGCCAGCCCAAGAAAACGTGCAGAAAAACTCGAGTCACGTGGCGAGTCGCGATCCACAACCTCGTGGATCCGAGCATCACGTCTCATGATCAGAAGCCAAAATCTTAGATCTGCGGACTGATCCGCAAGCCACACATCGCGGATCCGTGTCGTTAAAAATTTGTAATTTTTAGTTAATTTTTATATTTTCAGAATTATATCAGATAAGCCCATGGTTCAACCCCAGAGAGTCTGTGGCCAAACCTAGGCCTATTAGTGAGATGTTTAGGTTATTTTGTAAGGGGTATTGAAGCATTTTTTTGTACTTTTCATAAGATAATTTAGATTATACAGAAACCTTTGAGAGTCTCTCTCTCTTATTTCTTGAAGCATTTCTTGAGTATCTTAGATCGTTCTAGGGTATTCGATCAGACTTATCAATCTAAGAACGTGCTAGGTTGTGGCGTCTCTACCATATCACGGGATCGTTAACCGTGTGATCAACGGGTTCTTGAATTCTTTTGCTGTGTCGTCGTGTCAAATACAGATTTAACCTTCTAGATCCGTGGTAGTCTATACGGGTTTTGTCACAAGTTGGCGACATTCGTATCATTCTTCTGAGAGTTTTCAATCTTTATCGGACATTCGGTACAAGCTTTCGAGTGTCCGACAGAGTTGAGTTTCTTTTGTTCCCTTTTGATTGAATCTTTTATTGTCTCCCTTTTTTCCGAGGATCTGAATTGACATTTTTCTTAATTGAAAAATATTAGTTTGAATTACCCAATTATTTTGTACATATCAAAATCCGGGATCACGATTAACATTTTTCCTGTTTTTGATGATGACAAAACAATTGATGCCATTTTGATAATATGGAATCTTTTGACAAATAAATATGCATAACTCCCCCTTTCACAATTCACCAATAATTAGAAGCACAGGATGCAAAAATCGATCATACCTCCCCCTCAGTTTAACATCCATTTAGGCCAATAAAATTTGACATATTCAAGCCAACCACATTACCATGCAAACCATATTCAAAACCGAACACAACTTCTCCTTACTTGGTCATCCATTCAAACCAACCAAATTCAACATCTATTCAAACCAACCAAATTCAACCATATTCAATTCAAACCAACCAAGTCATATTCAATTCAAACCAACCATGTTTTTCTCTTCCTTTCTGTCATCAGAAAAAAATGAGCAAACACCAAGAATAAACACAAAGAAGCAATAATAGCAGCAAGAGCAATAATAAGTGAATCAACAAGGAGCAGTAGTACAATAAACAAGCACAAATATCTAACATTGAACAAGTCCAACAAACACCAAAAGCAGTGAAATACTTAATGTATTGCAGAACATCATTCATGTCAAAAGAGATAAAATAGTGATAATGCAATCTAATGAGGAAGTGCATATGAGTCTAGGGTGCCTAAAAAGTGAACTTGGATGAGTGGGGTCTTCTTCTAGTAATGCGAAATGTAGAGTGATCTTCTTCTTCAGTGTCTTCATCATCTTCTTCAGTTTCGACAGGGACTTGTTCTTTGCCTTTCTCAGAAGTGGATGGAACATGAGGAAGTGAGTAAGAATCTGTAGCACCAACATCTTGAGTGGTAGGAGTGGGATCAGGGCGCGGTTCCTTTTCATGCAAAACATCCTCAATTGGAGTAGAGGGTATAACAAGGTTCTTCTTGTTCAGAAATTCTGATTTTTGCTCAGGTGACATGGTTAACAGGAGACCATGTTCGAGAAAAAGAACATGATTCTTAATCTCCTTTACAACTCAACCATTTCAGAATGAGATGAAGTGGCTTGGGAAGAGGATCTTCGAGGGTGAATAGAAGGAATAGGAGTGAGGCGCAATTGTTTTGTGGTTTGAGGAGTGATGGGTGTGTCACGAGCATTTTTGGATCAAGACTCAGAAGCAGCCTCCTTAGTGTACCAATGACCATAAAAAAAACCTTAAATTCTTCCTTTCAAAATAGGATTTAGTGAAAACAAAGGAAAAAGTGTCTTTAGAACATTCACCAGTAAGAGGAATTTTGAAATACTCAAAGATTGGAGTTAAAAATTTTTCATAAGAGAGCTTCCTTCGAATATCAATGCTTAGTTTTAACAAGAATTTACACATGATAAAACCAAAATCCATGTGAATTTTTTCAACAAAGCAATAGAATAGATACAGTTCCATTTTGTTGGCATCAGTGCGATGACCATTAGTAGGGACTAAAAGATTGGAAATGATGGAGAAAATAATCAAATTTTTGGGAGAATGATCCTCCAATTTGGCATCAGTAGGAACTTGAAATGGTGATTGAAAATAAGTCATCAGTTTGCAGCATTAAAATGGCAAACAGTTGTAGGGATTTCTTCATAAGAGAAAAAATTAGCAATTTTACTACGACAACCAGGTTCAATTGTAGTTTTCTAGATACCATTTACAAGTTCAAGGTAAAAAATAAAATCTATCCCATTAACACGTGACTTAACTTCAGTGTGATCAGTGCCTTTCCTAAGATTTGTAAAAAATTGATAGAGCATTTCAGGATAAAATGTATAGGTATGGTGACGATATAGGATCATTTCTGAAATTCAAAGAGGCAAAGAACAGAATTTAGGTCAATCTTACGAAATTCAGAGGGGTTGATTGACCTTTGAATGATGAAACCTTTTTGCGAAATCAGTTCAAATTTTTCTTTGGTTTCATCATCGATAAACTGAGGCACAGGAGGGGATTGAGAGGTAGTCTGAGATTCTGTCTGAGTTGGCTGGGATTCCTGAGCATTGGCAGTACCCTTCTTTGTCTGCCAGGATGATCGTTTTATAGGTGGAGTTTCCAGTTCTTCATCTCTGAGAGTGTGCTTGCGTCCAGTAGCAAAAGATCCGCCTCTCAGTCTCACCATTGTGAAATGTGGGTGATTTGAGTGATGATTATGATGTGAAATGGAATAACAAAGACTAAATCTACTACTAGGATGAAAATAACATAACTAAACTGTCCAAAATGAGTGTTGTGATCAGTTTTAGAGTTTAGGCAGAAATTTGGGATCAAAGAGGAATTCAGTGATTAAAGCAATATTTTGTAGCAACAAGGTTCGCAATAGGTTCACAAAACCATTTGTGAAGTCAGTTTTTGAAGATTTTTCTTGAGTGAGAATGAATTTTGAATTTTGAAGAGTAAGGAAAGAAAGGGTTGCATCTGAGAGTGAGAGGTTTTGTTTGAGAGAAATGAAAGAAAATACTCTTTATAAGACGCGACTTTTGATGTGTCAGACGTCCGAACGAAGTGAAGCATCCGACATATTCATCCGATAGAATTTTCTAGAAAATAGTTTAGAACACTATACGACGTCCATTCATCAACCATTGGACGTAAGATAAAGTTTGATTGAAAATTTTTTTTCAAAAATTCCTTTTCAAAATGCCCAACTTCGATCGCAGATATGTAAATTGATCCAAGGACAAAACTTTTGTAAAAATATCAGCAATTTGATCTTTTGAACAAATGTAATTTATACAAATTTCACCCTTTTGAATAAGATCACGAATGAAATGATACTTTGTGTCTATGTGCTTTGTCCTAGAATGTTGAATGGGATTTTTTGTCAAATTTATGGCACTTGTATTGTCACAAAAAATAGGCATACAATCATGTACAAGTCCAAAATCATTCAAAGTATGTTTCATCCACAATAATTGAGCACAACATGAACTAGCGGCAATATATTCCACTTCGATTGTAGATAGAGAAATAGCATTTTGTTTCTTGCTAAACCAAGATCCCAAGCAATTACCAAGAAAGTGACATGAACCACTAGTGTTTTTTCTATCTACTCTACATCCACCAAAATCGGCATCCGTAAAACCATATAAAGCAATTTTATGACATTTGGAATATCAAAGACCATAATTCAAGATTCCTTTCAAATATCTAAAAATTCTTTTAATGGCATTTAAATGAGATTCTTTAGAGCAAGATTGAAAATGAGCACATAAGTAAACGACAAATATAATATTGGGTCTACTTGTGGTTAAATAAAGTAAACTACCAATCATACCTCTATATTTCTTGTCATCAACACTTGTACCTTGTTCATCTTTATCAAGTTTGGTAGATGTACACATAGGTGTGCCAACTTGTTTTGAATCCTCCATTCCAAACCTTTTGAGGAGTTTCTTTGTGTGTTTTACTTGATTTATGAATGTCCCTTCTTGAGTTTGAAGTACTTGAAACCCGAGGAAGAAGTTTAATTCTCTCATCATACTCATTTCAAATTCATTTTGTATAATAGTGGAAAAATCCTTGCATAAACATTCATTAGTAGCACCAAAAATAATATCATCCATATATATTTGCACAATAAGAAGATTATTTAACTTTTGTTTGGTGAAAAGGGTGGTGTCCTCAATACCTTTTTGAAAACCATTGTCAATCAAAAAATCACTCAATTGTTCATACCAAACTCTTGGAACTTGCTTTAAACCATACAAGACTTTCAAAAGTTTAAACACATGATTTGGAAATGTTTCATTTTCAAAATTGAGAGATTGATCCACATAGACTTCTTGATCAATAAAACCATTCAAGAAAGCATTTTTAACATCCATTTGAAATAATTTAAAGTCTCTAAAACAAGCAAATGCAAGAAACATCCTAATTGATTTTAGTCTAACTACGGGAGCAAATGTCTCATCAAAATCCATACCTTCTTCTTGAGCATATCCCTTAGCTACTAGTCTAGTTTTATTTCTCACAACTTCACCTTTATCATTTAATTTGTTCCTAAAAATCCATTTTGTACCAATAATAGGATGATTTTGAGTTCTTTCAACTAGAGTCCAAACATTATTCCTTTCAAATTGACTTAGTTCCTCTTGCATGGCAAGAATCCAATTTTCATCTTTCAATGCATCATTAATATTCTTAGGTTCAAAATGAGAGACTAAAGCAAAATTATCCATTAGTGGCTTAGATGAGGAACGAGTTCTTACCTTCTCGGATGGATCACCAATAATTAGCTTCTTAAGATGATTTTGAATGAACTTCTGAACTTTAGGAAAAACCTTAGGTAGATCATCACTCTTGTCTTCTTCTTCTAGCCTTGGTTTTCTAGAGACCCATTTTCCTTTGAATTTTCCTCCATTTCAGTATTACTTTCTTTTTGGATTGTGATTTTCTTAAGTCCTTCTTGAACACCTACATCATCATTTTTACAAATGCTTTTGGAAATAACATCGTTAGATTCATCAAATGTAATATGTATAGCCTCTTCTATAACAAGAGTCATTCTATTATAGACTCTATATCTTCTCTTGTTTTCACAATAACCCAAGAAAAGACCTTCATCGATTTTCTTATCAAATTTTCCAAGATGCTCCTTAATATTTAAAATAAAACATTTGCAACCAAAAACTTTGAAGTAGTCAACAATTGGCTTTTTATCAAACACCAATTCATAAGAAATTTTATTCAAAATTGGTCTTAAAAGAACTCTATTCATTGCATAGCATGTCGTATTCACGGCCTTGGGCCAAAAGTATTTTGGCAAATCGCCTTCACTTAACATAATTATTGCAGTTTCAACAAGAGTCCTATTCTTTCTTTCAACAACACCATTTTGTTGGGGGGTTTTACAATTGAAAACTTATGAGTTATTCCATTATGATCACAAAATTCTGGAAATCCACAATACTTGAATTCCAAACCATTATCACTTCTAATTTTAATAATGTTTAAACCAAGCAAATTTTGAACTTTTGCAAACAAGGAAACAAAATTCTTGAAAGCATCATCTTTATGAGTAAGAAAAACTACCCAAGTGTATCTAGAATAATCATCAACAATCACAAGGCTCTCTTACCACCCAAACTAGCAATTTTTGTAGGACTAAACAAATCAAGATGTAAAAGCTCCAAAGGTCTAGATGTAGATACACACTTTTTGAGTTTAAAAGAAACTTTGGTTTGCTTACCGAATTGACAAGCATGACAAACTTTATCTTTTTCAAATTTAATTTTTGACAATCCTCTAACAAGTTCCTTTTTAGAAATTTCATTTAACAAGTCCATATTGAAATGACAAAGGCTTCTATGCCACAACCAAGGATCTTCATTTGAAATTTTAAGACATTGAAAGCTAGATGAATTGATTTTCTCAAGAATAACAACATAAATGTCATTGAACCCTTTTCCTTTGAAGATAATATTAAACTTTGAATCAAGAACTAAGCATTCATACCTTTTGAATGAAACAAACAAGTCTCTATCACATAGTTGACTAATACTCAACAAGTTATAGACTAAATTATCAACCAAAAGCACATTATGAACAAAAGTTTCACCATTCTTACCAACATCTTCTACTTCAATTGTTTTGGCTTTCATATCATCTCCAAATGTCACTTTTCCACTTGATTTTGACTTGATCTTAACGAATTGTGATGGATCACCGGTCATGTGTTTTGAACATTCATTATCTATGAACCACTTTGATTCCTTCATGATTTTCTCCACATTCACATACACAAGAGATAAAAAGATTTGGTACCCTTTAATTTTTGGGTTCTTGATAGTTAGTATCATGTCTAACTAACCACATGCTTTTCATGCCTCTTTTCATATTTTTCTTCACATAACAATCATACTTCATGTGACGTTCCTAACAACAAAAACTACACATAACCAAGGGGTTATTTACATGAAGTGGTTTAATAAATCTCACTCCTCTTTTTCTATGAATTGTGAATTCATTTGCACTGAAAGTTATCTTTCTTTCATAAGCATCAAAATGAGGTTTCAATTTATTCCTTGGAAAACAGTTTTGTTTCTTGTGTTGAAGAAGCTCATCTAGACTATTCATTCTTCTTTTCAAATCACCTTATTTTTCTTTGAACATTTCACAAAGACTTACTGTTCTACCAAACTCATATTGTAAATCCATCTCAGTTCTTATCAAACAGTCATTATTAACTTTCAACTTTTTGTTTTCTTGAAATAGATTTGCATTATCTTGTAGAAGAAAAGTAATTTTCTGTTTTAACTCCTTGTTTCTAGCATAAGATTCTTTCAAACTATCATGTAGTTTTTCAAAAAATGATTCAAGATCATCATCATCTTCATCATTACTTTCAAGTTGAGGGTGACAAGATGTTACCTCATTATCTTCGATTGCTATGAAAGCAATTTGTGCAGACTTTTTCTTCTTCCTCAACTTCACATTCGGAATTGCACTCATTCCATGTGATTTGGAAGTTGTTGAATCTTGATTTTCTTTCATTCTTTCCTTCTTTCTTCTTCTTCATTGGATATTCATTTGCATAATGTCCAAGTTGACGGCATTCAAAACATTTGTCCCCTTGCTTTTTGTTTCCCTCTTATCTTCCTTTGTATCTTGCATTAAGGATTTGGTTGGAGTTTTGATTGTTAGGACCTCCTTTTCTGAATCTTCTTTTGTTGAGGATTCTTTTGAAACTTTTTATGATGAGAGCAAGGTCACTGTCATCCCCATCCATTTCTTCATCATCCAAGGAGACCGAATCATCCTCTTCTTGAGATGCCTTTAGAGCAATGCTTCTTTTTACCCTTGCATCTTTTTCATCTTGTACTTTGCTCTTGAGTTTCAATTCATAAGATGTTAGAGAGTTCATAAGAGATTCAATGGATATTGAATTCAAGTCTTTTGTCTCTTCAATAGCAGTCACTTTACTTTCCCACTCTTTAGGTAGAGCATTTAGGATTTTTCTATTTTTCTCTCCTAGGGTGTATTCCTTGTACAATACTTCTAGGTCCTTAATGAGATTATTAAATTTGCAATACATTTTATCAATGTTTTCGTGAGAGTCCATCTTAAATGATTCATATTTAGTGACTAAGATTGATTTCTTTTGTTCTCTAACATCCTCACTCCCTTCATGAATCTCTCTCAATTTATCCCAAATTTCCTTGGCTGATTTACAACCTTTAACTCTAACTGATTCATTTGAGTCTAAGACACTATATAGCACATTCATAAGTTTTGAATTTGAAGTGAGATTAGCTCTGTCTTCTCGAGTCAATTCATGTCCAGTTTTTTGCCTTAAAACATGAGTAGTAGCATCCTCTACAATGGCAGTATATGGACCTTCATTAACAATGAACCACAAATCAATATCAATTGATTGCAAGAAAATAATCATACGTTCCTTCCAACTTATATAGTTTTTTTTTTTTAATAAAACGCCAATCATATTTGGCGGTTGGGCTTGAGTACCCTTTTTATTAATCTCCAAAGAAAAGACATGAAAAGGGGGAGGGGTACACCCCCTGGAGTACAAGCATAAGACTAATGTAACTAATTATGAATCCATGGGGACAAACCTTACCCTCGCTTAATCCTAAATTTGTAATCCCTAACCGGTCCATTGACACAAGACTTCGAGTAAGCCTTGGAAGCATAGCAACAGACTCAAAAACCACTCCAACTTATATAGTTTGATCCATTAAATATTGGTGGTCTAATTACCAATTGTCCTTCTACAAACATGGCATTGTTAGTTGTCATCTTTACTGTAAACGGTTAAACTTCATCCTAGAGACCAATCTCTGATACCAATTGTAAGGCCCAAAGACAACCTAATGGGGGATGAATTAGGTTGATTAAAAACTAATCAAATTATGACACCTTTTTTCACAATTAGAAATTTACCCTCTTATACACAATGAATTTATCAATGAATGATCAATAGAATCCAAGAAAGATAGAAGATATAAGCAATATAAGGATCGTAAAATAAACTATAGAAGAGATAGGAATACGCAAACTAATTGACTACCAAGCTTCTCTTGAACTTGAAGACCAATTCTCAAAGCAAGCTACTTCAAATTGATGAATTACAACCAATGTTGTATACAATGGAAGTCTCACTTCCTCCTTGCCCCAAGCAGCACTCGGTCAAATTAGGAAGTTTTACAATCACTTCGGATAACTCTCCCAAAACTACACTATTAAGGAATTCAATCACAAATGAAAAGTTTGCAAACAAGTTCACACCACTAGGAGTATAAATCTTGCTTGGAGAATATTTTCTAGCCAAAATCACTCTTAAGAACTTGTAATCTAAGTGTGCAAAATTTACTATTTTAATTCAAATCAAGAACTATTTAAAGGGGACCAAAAAGAGCAGAATAAAAGCTGTCAACGGATAGAAGGTAGTTGAAGAGTCAACTAGCCGTTGGAGGTATCGGACGTCCGGTACAATCTTCTGCATCTGATGCCATCGTTCAAAAGGTTCTTTCAACGTTTATCGGATGGCTGATGCATTTTTTTATGTCTGATGAAGTTTGTGTCCGACACTGGTCAGAGAGTTTGAAATTTTTCTTTAATTCGATTGGATGTCTAGTGATGATGATATGCGTCCGATACAAGTGTCCGACACTTCCCCTGTCTATTGGACGTCCAGTACTTAAGTTTGAGTGTCCGATAGTGGTTCTTCTGAGAGTTTTCAATCTTTATCGGATGTTCGGTACAAACTTTCGAGCGTTCGACAGAGTTGAGTTTCTTTTGTTCCTTTTTGATTGAATCTTTTATTGTCTCCCTTTTCACCAAGGATCTGAGTTTATATTTTTCTCAATTGAAAAACATCAGTTTGAATTGCCCAATTGTTTTGTACATATCAAAATCCGGGACCACGATTAACACAGATTTTAGGGTCGACTGAGGTAGTAGAAGGTATGAATTTTGAGGACAAAATTCCTTTAAGGGGGGAAGGATGTGAGGGTCTCAAAATTTTATTCTTTTCTGAAAATAATAATAATAATTATATCACGTGTTTCCACTAAAATATTAGTGAATTTATACATCGACTTATCATTTTCTAGTTTAGAGAATTTTTTTTCACGAATAAATTGCCCGGTTTTTGTTTCGTCCAGATTAAGTGTTAATTTTTGAGTCATGACGTGAATAGTAGTTCTAAGATGAAATCGAACATATGTAGAGACATTACAAAGATATATTTATGGTAGGACAGTGTCGGAAGGAGAAAATCCAGTAAAAATTAGAGTGTCACGCGCCGACGCAACATAAAGTCAAAGTTGGTGGACTTAGCCACCAACTTTCCCTTAAAACATGGAGAGCCAAGCTTCTTGTCCCCTTAAAGTCTTCACTTTTGCTCCATTTTCTCTTCATTTTTCATCCATCCAAGAGAGCATAAGAGAGAGAGAGAAATAGAGAGAGATTGGAGCTTTCTTCTTCTTCATCTTCATCTTGTTTCTTGAAGACTACATTTGAGAGCTCATCTTGTTCCTTTTCTTCTTGTTCAAGTCGAGGTAGAGAGAGATAAAGAGGGAGAGCAAGAGAGAGAAAGAGAAAGGCTTCATCTTGTCCATCTCCTTGCTTCTTGAAAAACCCAAGAGCTTAAGCCATCAACACTTTATCTTCTCCTTCTTGTGCAGCCGAGGGAAAGAGAGAGAGTGAGAGGGGCCGAGAGTGAAGAGAGAGAGAAAAAGGTGCTACCAACTTGATCTTGAAGTTTGTGGAAGAAATCACCAAAAAACAATTGAATCTTTGGTTCATCTTGGAAGATCTTGAATGTGCAAGACTTGGAAGTCAATTCTTGGGTAGATCTACACTTGATCTTGCATGATTTCACTAGATCTCGAGGTATGACGTTTAGATCTTGTGATATTAGTCTTGATAATGGTAGATCTTCTAGATCTATACTATATCTACGGTTTACTTTTGTTAGAAATGATAATTTTGGTACATTTGGGTCGGGCTCTTGAATTTCCAACTTAGGTAACTGACTTGAGGTGGGCTCTTAGGTAGCTGACTTGAGGTGGGCTCTTAGGTAGCTGACTTGAGAATTTTGTTGTGGTTGTGGTTGTTGTTATGATATGAGTTTATTTTGCGGTTAGAAAGTAAAAAGTTGGAGAAATCGTGAAGAAAAACAATGCTTGTTGGCCGAAACTATAGGTGGAAAATTTTGACTCTCGATCTTGAAATTTTATGATGTTTCTTGACTAGATTTTACCTGAATAAATTTGTATTATGTTCACTTATGATTATATGCTTGATTGGAATCAAATCTTGAATTTTGAATGGTGAAAAGTTGAGTTTTCACTAATTTTTGGATAAAGGTATTATTTGGGTAGATTTGAGTACTTGAAATGTTTTGACTATTTTTCATGATTTTCGTGCGTCGAGATTTAGTGAAAATGGTACTAAATGGCGTGTCTTGTTCAAAAGAAATTGTAGTGTTATTTTTCGGCTCGAGTGACTACTTTTCACTCGCGGAAAACTTGAAGGGGATTTTGAGAATCTTGCATCGAACTAGTGACTAGTTCAAGTCTTGACTAGTCTTTATAAGTGTCAACGTGAACCTTATTGCTTGTTTTACTTGATTATAGGACTTGATGCTTATTTGGAAAGCGGTTCTAATTTGGATTGTTGATCTTGCTTAAATAGTGAGTGTTCCTTGCGTGCTGTGTGAATTACATGCTTATGTGGTTTAATACTTGATGTTACTAGTCCTCTTGAGTGTTAAATACTTGTTGTTAGGCGAGTGTGTATTTTATCGCATTCGACCTAACTCTTATTATACTATTCAACTGTTTATTATTCCACTATTTGTATATTATTTGCACATGACTGTAGGCCATGTGTACTTTAACATATTGGTTGAACAAGACCTTTTCTCCTTCGATACCGGCCCGTTCGACCCAGAAGCGGACTCGGTCGGATAGGTTCGTAATTTAGGGCATTGATTACGGTGTACTCGAGTATTACCACTAGGTGTTATAAGAAGGAGAAGGGTTGAGTGACTGACAAGACGGACTGCAACTGCTACCAGTGAACCTCATATCCTTGTCACTGAGTGTTTCCTCATTTTGTATGTTTTATAAATTTTATGCTCCCAAACTGATTTATATTGAATTATTGAGTGCTCAACAGTTATATTGCTTCACTACTACTATGAGATTGCATGTTATTAGGATCGCTCACTGGGTTTTTAGCTCATTCCTTACAACTTTATTTTTCTTTAGCAGGGTTTGAGAACGAGAGCTTCCAAGGATTGCACTAGGTTGTTTGGTTTGGAGATGTTGAGCTTGTATTCTAATGTAATTCTTGTGAGGGCCTCAAAAATTTATTTTAATATTGTTAAAATGTATTATTTTGAATAATGTTATTATTGTTATTAATTCGTTCAATTATTTTAATATCGTACTCAAACATATTTTCCAGAAAATTTAAATGAAAATTCAATTTATTTAATTATTTTATTTATTTAATTTATTCTTGGGTGATTCAAATTTTATTTCACACATATTTTCTCATAGATTTTCAATATTTCGTCTACCTTTTTCACAATTCGCTCTTTTAGTATTAATTCGTGAGAAAATGAGAAAACACGTTTTTCGAGGTAAAAATTTGGGCAGTGAGTGAAGTAGCTATAGAATGTAAGGATGATCCCTCGTAGGTTAGGAATATAATCAAGGGACCAGAAGTGAGATTAAGTAGGGTTTTGAAACCTTAAAACCCTAGTTGGACAAATTTCCCGAAAGTTAGGATTTTAACCTGCGACTGTTTACCCATTTAATTTTACCCAATTCACTTCAATTTTTCCTTTTCTTCTCTCTCTCTTAGCCGAGATTATCCTTTAAATTGCAGGCAAGAGAGTTAATTATTTTCCCTCCAAAATTGCTAGCAAAACTACTATTTCCATTTGGACTTTTGACCTTTAAAAACTTGTCTTGTATTTCTTCCATTTATTCACAAAAATACCACTCAGACATCTCACTTTTCTCCTTCCTCTCTTGACCGACCCTCTCATCTCTTCCTTCCCTTGAAATTTCTGCATTTTCTTCATCCATTTTCCTCCCAAAATCAACCACAATCAAGCCTTAATCTTGGCTCAAGCTTGAAGCTTGATGTAGAACTTGGAAAAGGAAGCTCTTGGGTGGTTGAAGCTTAGTTCTTTGGAGGTTTTCTTGCTAAGTTCTTGGAAGAGGTAAAACCCTAGAAGCTTAATCTTTGTCCATTATTTAAATTCCAAGCATGAAATTAGGATTGGGATGTTGATGGGTTCCTAGAACCTTGACTTGTGTTAGTTTTGAAAATTTCAAGATGTTAAGCTTCATTATTATGCATTTGTTAATTATGGTTGATAAGTGGGCACTTGGAATTCCCACAAAATGTGTGAAATTATTTGCTAGTGTTGTTAAATGATGAAATGTGCGTGTATATGTTGGAATTTGTGGTTGAAATTTGGAGGAAAAACCTCAATGGAAGAACCGAATTGGAGAGGAAGAAATAGAGGGTAAAAGTTTGCTGTTTTTCCCCTGTTTTGTGGCTGCATATTTGTAGGTTTAGAGGCTGAATTTTAATGCTTAGATGTTGAGGTTTAAGTTGTTAATGTTTCCCACAAAAAGCCCTTCAAAAGTAATAGCAAGAATGGTAGTTAAGTTGGAACAAGAGAAGCTGGAAAATGGGCAGACTGCTGTCCGAATTTGTGGACCTGTTTTGTGCTAAAATTTGATAAAAGCCATCATCATTTTTTTTATCACCATTAGGTTTAGGAAGGTTAAAACTGTGTTGGTGTTGAAAATGGGGTCATTTGGTGGTAGTTTAGATAGATTAGAAGTGATGAGAAGAAGAAGACCAAAACTTGACAGATTAGGAACTCGGTTGCTGAGCAAACTTTGAGCATTAAAAACGCTGTCTTTCCTTGAGATTTTTTGGCTGAATTTTGGTGTGGACATAATCTATATATGGTAGAGTTAGTGTACCAAATTTGGTGATTTTTGAGGAAGAATTCGTCACTCATTCGAAGCTTCAAACATTGCCCTGTAAAACTGGATTTCAGAAAACGCAGGTTTTTGAACCAGCCATGTTTGGACAGTCATAATTTCTTGCTCGAGAGTTGGAATTGAGTGCTGTTGGTGGAGTTTGAAACTTCATTCATAGGAATTTAAACTGTAAAAAATTTGAGAGTCCAATTCATTTTCTACAAGTTTTGGTGAATTTTCAAAGTTGTCTGGTCAGCCAACCTGTTATGTTCTGTTTCAGTACTGTAGCAGTTTGTTAATCAAAAATCTGGGCAGTTTCTATCTAGAATTTTAACTAGTTGCCTTCTACAAAGTTTTAGAACTTTAAAAGAGGTTTCCAACTGTACCAAGCTTTCAAAATTTGGACTTATATAACTCAAGTTATGATTTTTCAAAGATTTCTGCTCAAGTAGGAAGTTTTCGAACTTGATTTCTTTCTTGAATAAGAGTTGATTGATAAACTAGAAAACTTATTTTCGTTGCTTTTTAAACATTTTAGGAGATGCTGAATTACAAAGTGATCCAAACTCAAACTCCGAGACGTACTTTGTCAATGTGTTTCCAATGCATGTTAAATGCTTTAATTTAAATGCTTTGTGCGTGAACGTGCTTCGTGACATTTTACGTGTTTAAAATGTGGAATTTGAAATTGTTGAACCGCTCGCTTAAAGGAGAGTATACTTTATTGCTCCATTCTAAGTAGAGTTGGTGACTTAAGTGTTTTTGCCTGTATTAGAATTTGGAGAAGAAAAGTGTTGTATAACCACTCTTGGCTGCGTCCCTTGAGTGGTTAAGTTCTTAAGTGTTTAAGTGTTTGGCGTGCGGGCCCGGTAGGGGGAGTTCAGTGGAAGGAATTTGGCGTGAAGAGTCATCTACTTGGATTGAAAGTCGACGGAGTGTCGACTACTCTAAATGTTCGTGAACTGTGGATTTGAGCTCTTGAGAGCCAACGTATCCTACTTGCGTGTTTAATTTATTTGCTTCATGTGTTTATGTTACCGCCTATTAATTTACTGTTTATATGCATGTGCATGACTTTTGGAGACTCACGAGCTTTTAACTCACCCTCGTTCCCCTTTGTTGTTCCTTAACAGGTGACGAGAATCCAGGGACCTAGTTAGGTCTAGCACTTGTTTTTGGTCTTTTGTCTCGAGTATGGAAAGATGAATTGTATATTCTTTTGGTTTTGAATAATTCAAATTCATGGGATTGTATTGAACTATGGCTCGAGGTTTTAAATGTTTTAAGTTGTTAATTGTTCTTTAAGCTTAAATATTATTTTATAATTTCCAATATTATTATTGTTGAGATGAATTCTGGATTTATTCTCGTAAGTTAGTATTTTTGAATGCGTGAGTCCTGATGAGAGTTGGGCAGGCAGCCCGCCAACTCCTCTGGTTAGCCTTAGGGGAGGTGGGGTTGTCACAGGTGGTATCAGAGCTTAGGATTCAGATCTCTATAGTGTATCCTAGGTTTAAAATTGTTTAGGATACCGGCCTGTGGTGCTAGAGTATTTCTTGATTGAAAAGATGAGCTTGGTACTCGATGACTGGATGAGAGAAATGGAAAAACTAATAGGAATTGATATGGAGTGACTAAAACTTTAATTCTGGATGTGTGCTAGTAAGAGATCTTCTTAAGAGTGTGAATAACTATAACCCCTTCCTAATTGTAGTTGGTGGTGAATCGAGAGCTCTCTGTTGTGGCTAGTACTTAAGGAATCTTAGACCGGGGAGACATTAAATTTCTAGTGATCCAATTGGTGGATGATTAATAGATACCCTTCCTAAGCTCTATTTGCTATTATGTGATGTGCGATTTTGAGATCTAATGAGCGTTAGCAAGGAAGTGTTCTGTTCGAGGTTTCCTTGTTTGTTTTCCATGAAGTTTTAAATTTTATATCTTCGGTCTATTTTAAACATTCTTTTATTTAACCTCATCACGCATGTTGAGTTTTCATGATTTGGACAAGAAACTGGGGCGGTTTTGGAAGACAAGAAGTATTTTAATTTTAAAAATTTTGGCAACTTTACACCTGAGGTGTGAAGAGATATTTACTAACTTTTAAACTCAACATTTGACAGAATCACAAAACATCTTACACCTTATTCTTGTAATAAAACAATCTGAGTATGCACGAGGCATATTACTCAATTTACTCGAAGAAAACTTAATGAGTTTGAATGCCATTGAAGATTTTAACCTTGAAAGTTTTCACCACTTGTAACTACACTAGTTTCCATCAAACCTTTATATACATTGTTGCATTACGTATGTTTTTGGCTCGACAAGGGACTTAGTTTGAGAATGAGAGTGCGAACTCGTAAGTTGGAACTCGTATCTAAGCATGAATATTTTGCGAAATCAAGGTTGACTTTTTAGAGTTGAAACCTCTTGGAACACTGAAGTCAATCTATGATTGAGGGATTATGGAAGGGAAGATTGATAGATAGTCTTGTGTAATCCAATGGGATTCTAATACTTGATCTGAGCTGAAACTGAACTAGGAGATTAGATCTACTAGTGTTATAATTGATTGACCTAGTTGCGTACCTAGTATGGTTATCCCTTGTGAACTTATTGATTGCTTTATATAAATCTTGTGATTGGTCCTATGGACATGTTTTAACCCTTTTGTAAAGAGAAACCACTAGAATGATTCTCGTCTCTGTGGGTGCATGTTTATTTACTGTTTTTACTATTGTATTTTGTGTGGTGAAATGACCATGAAAGCGATTTTTGTGAGTTCTTTAGTAATAAACATGCCATCGTGATGCACTTGACTCTCTCGGATATATATATATATATATATATATATATATGAAATTTGATCGATTTTATAAAATTCTCTCGTTAGTTCCACAATTTAATTTGTTAATTGCTTATTTTATTTTATGCTATTTCATTATATTCCCTTTTATTCTATTTTACCTTGTTTTGTTGTACTCTATTTTATGTCAACCTTCTATAAAGATTATGGACGGTAGACGAGACCGAGGTCGAGGACGAGGGCTTGGGGCCGGCAACCCCAAAACATGGGAGATAATCAAGAGTCAAAGTTGAGGGTTAGTGAATGAGGGTAAAGAGACAATTCGTGGTGTGTATGTTGCACTTTATTGAAATTAAAGGAAGTTAAGTGTGAAAGAGGTGAACTAGTGAATAAGATAAGATTTCAATAGAATTTCAAGCAATAGGAGGGTGACAATTGGCATCACCTCCGCCACTCATTCCTTACAAGACTTCAATTAATCTTCATTCTACCATTTTATTTTGACTTCGTAAGAAACCACTAGAGAGAAAAAGAGAGTCTTGCTTCATATTTTATTTTCATTCTTGCCTTCATCTTTCCAGAAAATCACCAACACGAATCTCTATCCTCTTCCTTCCTTATAGCTAGACCTATAGAGATTAGAGAGACGAGATTTTTCAACAATTTTCTTCACCTTGTATTCTTTTCTAGCCGGTTCTTCAAGCTCCAAATAGAGGAGGAAGATTTCATCTTTACTTCCATAAATTTTGCTCCAAGACCACTACCACATCCAACTTCACTTGCCTCTTGATTGAGTTTGAGAGAAAGGTAAATCCTGTGGTGAGTCTTAGAAATCTAAGACTTATCTTGACTAGGATTGAAACTATGCTAGTGGAAAGAGCTTGAACTTTTAGACCTATAAGTTTTACAGTTTAAATCTAATGATTTATGGCTAGATGAGTTTAGGTTATTGAAGGGATCTCTTGAAAACCGAACACTAGGTTAGATGACTTGAAGATTTTCCATACTTTGTAGTATAAACTTGTTGGTGAATCTTGATGGTTAATAGCTTGATATATGATGATTGTTATGTATTATGGTTATTTCATGAGATTGATGAATTATAGTTGTGAGATTGATGCGAGAATCTTGGTAGAATCTCTAGAAATACCCCCTACTAGCCGAATCCGTTCAGCTACCTTTAGCCCTATTTTCTTACCAATTTTTGGTAGAATATTACTCAATAATCTTTGTTCAACGTTGACTTTTAAATGTGAATTTAGAAGTTCAAAAGGGATAATTTCTTGAACTTTGTTTTGCTAGACATCTCCTCAAGGAGCATTGCACTATTTTAGAAAATTTTGATATCGCGGCGTAAAACGAAATTTCAATTTGGGTTTTGTTTGTTAGGTTTGAAACTAGACAAGAGCTTTTCAACCTTGAAAATTTTAAATTTTGCTCAATCTCTGTAAGTACCAATGGGTTTGTTTGTATAACAGAAATTTATTTAATTTATTTACAAAATTTACTTTGCTTACATCATAATCACACTTTCCAATCACCTTTTTATCTTCCCAACAACATTTTTATCTCACATACATCACATCACAAAAAGTGCTACAGTAAATATTCCAAATAAAATCTCAAGTAAATTCTCTATCCAAACAAACCCAATATTTTTCCAAAGTTCACTAAAATGTCAAACCTATTCTGTTTTTCTACTTGTTAAGCTATAACTTGAGGTCAAATTTGTCTTATTTACGAATTGAATCTCGAGAAGATGTCTTTTGAACAGTTGTAGTACTTTGAATCTATTTTCCAATGGTATACAGCTAGTAATTTTTCGATTTAAGGATATATAACTTAAGATATGATTTTTCAAGTAACGTCACGTAAAGTTGGAATTTTTTGGTCTGAAGGAAAAGTGTTCTTTTAAAACTTATGACTTTACTTTGGAAATGCTGATTTGATTCGAGTTTGATTTCATGGATCGAAAACGAGGTCTCTTCTAGTTTTAATTCCTCTTTTCAATGATGGTTTTCGAAAACTTTGATCTCCTTTTTAGGCATTACAGCAGTTGTTTAAGTGTCTGATTCTCCCTTTTCAATTGAGTACCGTGATGGTTTAAGGGAATTAAGTTGAGATGGTTCACTTTTGGTGGTCATTGGGTGTAATTGCCTCAAGTGTTCAAGGTAACTTCTAAGAAACTTTTGAAGCAGAAAAGTAAAGAACTTGAGAACTAAGAAAATCCCTTTAGTCAAGATTCTTTGGAGAAATCACGACATCGAGGAGGCAACTTGGGAAGTGGAAGAAGAAATGCAAAAGTATCCAGAATTATTGGTTTAGTAAGGTGAAAATTTTGAGGAACAAGCAAATTCCTTTATTGAAAATATTGTGGATGAACCAAGGTGTCGAGGAAGTGCTTGAGGGTTAGAGGAAGAAATTCAGAAGAAATACCTAGAATTATTCCACAGTTCAAGTATGAATTTCGAGGATGAAATTCTTTTAAGGGAGGAAGGATGTGAGGGCCTCAAAAATTTATTTTAATATTGTTAAAATGTATTATTTTGAATAATGTTATTATTGTTATTAATTCGTTCAATTATTTTAATATCGTACTCAAACATATTTTCTAGAAAATTTAAATGGAAATTCAATTTATTTATTTATTTATTTAATTTATTCTTAGGTGATTCAAATTTTATTTCACACATATTTTCTCGCAGATTTTCAATATTTCGTCTACCTTTTTCACAATTCGCTCTTTTAGTATTAATTCGTGAGAAAATGAGAAAACACGTTTTTTGAGGTAAAAATTTGGGCAGTGAGTGAAGTAGCTATAGAATGTAAGAATGATCCCTCGTAGGTTAGGAATATAATCAAGGGACCAGAAGTGAGATTAAATAGGGTTTTGAAACCTTAAAACCCTAGTTGGACAAATTTCTCGAAAGTTAGGATTTTAACCTGTGACTGTTTACCTATTTAATTTCCCCAATTTACTTCAATTTTTCCTTTTCTTCTCTCTCTCTTAGCCGAGATTATCCTTTAAATTGCAGGCAAGAGAGTTAATTATTTTCCCTCCAAAATTGCTAGCAAAACTACTATTTCCATTTGGACTTTTGACCTTTAAAAACTTGTCTTGTATTTCTTCCATTTATTCACAAAAATACCACTCAGACATCTCACTTTTCTCCTTCCTCTCTTGACCGACCCTCTCATCTCTTCCTTCCCTTGAAATTTCTGCATTTTCTTCATCCATTTTCCTCCCAAAATCAACCACAATCAAGCCTTAATCTTGGCTCAAGCTTGAAGCTTGATGTAGAACTTGGAGAAGGAAGCTCTTGGGTGGTTGAAGCTTAGTTCTTTGGAGGTTTTCTTGCTAAGTTCTTGGAAGAGGTAAAACCCTAGAAGCTTAATCTTTGTCCATTATTTAAATTCCAAGCATGAAATTAGGATTGGGATGTTGATGGGTTCCTAGAACCTTGACTTGTGTTAGTTTTGAAAATTTCAAGATGTTAAGCTTCATTATTATGCATTTGTTAATTATGGTTGATAAGTGGGCACTTGGAATTCCCACAAAATGTGTGAAATTGTTTGCTAGTGTTGTTAAATGATGAAATGTGTGTGTATATGTTGGAATTTGTGGTTGAAATTTGGAGGAAAAACCTCAATGGAAGAACCGAATTGGAGAGGAAGAAATAGAGGGTAAAAGTTTGCTGTTTTTCCCCTGTTTTGTGGCTGCATATTTGTAGGTTTAGAGGCTGAATTTTAATGCTTAGATGTTGAGGTTTAAGTTGTTAATGTTTCCCACAAAAAGCCCTTCAAAAGTAATAGCAAGAATGGTAGTTAAGTTGGAACAAGAGAAGCTGGAAAATGGGCAGACTGCTGTCCGAATTTGTGGACCTGTTTTGTGCTAAAATTTGATAAAAGCCATCATCATTTTTTTTTATCACCATTAGGTTTAGGAAGGTTAAAACTGTGTTGGTGTTGAAAATGGGGTCATTTGGTGGTAGTTTAGATAGATTAGAAGTGATGAGAAGAAGAAGACCAAAACTTGACAGATTAGGAACTCGGTTGCTGAGCAAATTTTGAGCATTAAAAAAGCTATCTTTCTGTGAGAGTTTTTGGATGAATTTTGTTGTGGACATAAAATATATATGGTAGAGTTAGTGTACCAAATTTGGTGATTTTTGAGAAAGAATTCGTCACTCATTCGAAGCTTCAAACATTGCCCTGTAAAACTGGATTTCAGAAAACGCAGGTTTTTGAACCAGCCATGTTTGGACAGTCATAATTTCTTGCTCGAGAGTCGGAATTGAGTGCCGTTGGTGGAGTTTGAAACTTCATTCATAGGAATTTAAACTGTAAAAAATTTCAGAGGCCAATTCATTTTCTACAATTTTTGGTGAATTTTCAAAGTTGTCTGGTCAGCCAACCTGTTATGTTCTGTTTCAGTACTGTAGCAGTTTGTTAATCAAAAATCTGGGCAGTTTCTATCTAGAATTTTAACTAGTTGCCTTCTACAAAGTTTTAGAACTTTAAAAGAGGTTTCCAACTGTACCAAGCTTTCAAAATTTGGACTTATATAACTCAAGTTATGATTTTTCAAAGATTTCTGCTCAAGTAGGAAGTTTTCGAACTTGATTTCTTTCTTGAATAAGAGTTGATTGATAAACTAGAAAACTTATTTTCGTTGCTTTTTAAACATTTTAGGAGATGCTGAATTACAAAGTGATCCAAACTCAAACTCCGAGACGTACTTTGTCAATGTGTTTCCAATGCATGTTAAATGCTTTAATTTAAATACTTTGTGCGTGAACGTGCTTCGTGACATTTTACGTGTTTAAAATGTGGAATTTGAAATTGTTGAACCGTTCGCTTAAAGTTATTGCTCCATTCTAAGTAGAGTTGGTGACTTAAGTGTTTTTGCCTGTATTACAATTTGGAGAAGAAAAGTGTTGTATAACCACTCTTGGCCGCGTCCCTTGAGTGGTTAAGTGCTTAAGTGTTTAAGTGTTTGGCGTGCGGGCCCGGTAGGGGGAGTTCGGTGGAAAGAGTTTGGCGTGAAGAGTCGTCTACTTGGATTGAAAGTCGACGGAGTGTCGACTACTCTAAATGTTCGTGAACTATGGATTTGAGCTCCTGAGAGCCAACGTATCCTACTTGCGTGTTTAATTTATTTGCTTCATGTGTTTATGTTACTGCCTATTAATTTACTATTTATATGCATGTGCATAACTTTTGGAGACTCACGAGCTTTTAGCTTACCCCCATTCCCCTTTGTTTTTCCTTAACAGGTGACGAGAATCCAGGGACCTAGTTAGGTCTAGCACTTGTTTTTGGTCTTTTGTCTCGAGTATGGAAAGACGAATTGTATATTCTTTTGGTTTTGAATAATTCAAATTCATGGGATTGTATTGAACTATGGCTCGAGGTTTTAAGTGTTTTAAGTTGTTAATTGTTCTTTAAGCTTAAATATTATTTTACAATTTGCAATATTATTATTGTTGAGATGGATTCTGGATTTATTCTCGTAAGTTAGTATTTTTGAATGCGTGAGTCCTGGAGAGAGTTGGGCAGGCAGCCTGGCAACTCCTCTGGTTAGCCTTAGGGGGAGGTGAGGCTGTCACAATTCTGATATTGTTTGGAGTGTACCTAAGAAATTCTGAATGGATAAACTTTTATAATTGTAACTGTAATCTGGATGGTTGTGATTCTCTAATGAAGTTTAAGGTTTAAACATTTTGTTGGACTAATGGATATTAAGGTTATCTTGTTATTCGAAGTATTTGCTCGCTATTGAATTGAGGATTGTATTGAATCCAGCGAGAATTGGGCAGGCGGCCCGCTGATACCTTAGAGTACGCCTTAGGGAGACGTGGGGTCGTCACAAAAGACACTTTGTGACATTTATTGATTATAATGTGTACTTGTGTTTACTTGTTAAAAAAACAAAAGTAGTATTTTTCAAATCTACATCAAGAAGTGAAAAATGAAGAGATTTATTAGTGATACAGGTAAAGAATGTGACGACCCCACCTCTCCCTAAGGCGAACCAGAGGGTTCGGCGGATCGCCTGCCCAACTCTCGTCAGGACTCACTCACGAAAATCAGATATAAATACAAACATTCATTCTTAAAACCATAACTTAAATCTATCAAAATCACTAGTTCGACTTTCAAGAGTACAAGCCCCATAATTTTATCAAAGTTACTAAAATAACAACCTCAAGTACAATATTTCATCAATTTCACAGACAGTTTCAATCTTATACAAAAGTGAGAAAATCTTACAAAAGAACTAAGTTCCTTGAATTTCAAGCCCCACTTCAAAATCTACTAAGGAAAACAAATCTTATGGGGTGAACAAAGCTCAGTGAGGTCAAGTGAAACATGCACAGGCAAATCAAAGCAGTTAAATAAATTAATGAAACAGTAGAAGATGCAAAACAGTTAATAAAACATTTAAACAGTACAATTTGAAGGACACAGTTAGCCAGCTCCACATTCCTGTAATTCTCTGCAATTATTTTCTTCACCAGCATCAATTCAAGTCACACGTTGACACTCCGTCAACCACTCACTCTCACAGTCCATATCCACCACTTTTATCCCTCTCCCATCTACTTACACCCCCTTGATCGGGCCCGAATTCCAACATTCAAAAGTGAATGGCAACCCACTATGAGTATGCCATAGTCGGTGGACTCATTCCAACCGACATGATTTAAACAGTAATAACCCATGGTTCACTTATCCCTTAACCTAGCCCCTATTGCCGGACAAGGTGAAGGGATTCCTAATGGGGTTTGGGCGTCCCCGCAATTATAGGCAAAACAAGCAGTTCAAACAGTCAATCAATTAACATTTTAAACAGTAGAACTCACTTAGAGGCAAATTTCAATAAGGTGAGCGCGATAAAGTACACGCCCACCAAGGCACACATGTGACAGCCCAACTCCCCCTCAGGGTGATCCCAAAAGGGTTCAGCGGTCCGCCAGCCTAACTCTCGCCAAGATTCACTCACGTACAATCACCAATATATCAAACTAAAATATAAATTTTCAAATTTCACAAAACACTTAATCGTACATCCAAATCCTCATAATACAAAAACTCACAGACTCATACTCAAGTTTATCATACCAAATACAAATGTGGTCCCTAAGCCTAATGGTGGATCCTTTCACTTGAGTTCTCAGTCCCTGTTAAGGAAAACAAATTGGAAAGGGTGAGCTAAAAACTCAGTGAGTTCCCAGAAAGGGCATGCAAAGCAACTAACACATAAGGCATTTTACTTGAAATACAAACTTGAAATAAACACATAAGGAAAGCATTTAACATCACAAGAGTAGGATACGGGGGCTCTCAGGAGCCAGGGTCCACATCGCTTGATCACGAACCTCGTAGTTGACACTCCGTCAACTTTCACATAGTCCATGTAGAACTCCACTTCTCCTTACTCCACCAAAACCCACTTTGGGCCCGACTCCACACATAATTTGTCACATAGTTTGTTCACATAGGTGATCACATAGTTTATCACATAGTTTGTGTTTTGCTCTCCATAATGGACAAGCCCTTTCGTCAAGTCCAGAGCATATATCACATCACATCACATAGTTTGTTGCTCTTTTGGAGACAGGTTCACAAACCAAATCATGAGCATATATCACTGGTCTTTATCACTGGGCTTGTGATATTTATATAACCCTATGGCTCGCCCCTTCTTTCTCGACCTAGGCCTCATCCCTGGTTCGAGTCGAAGAGCTCACTGATAGGTCTCAGGAAATTCCTGACCTTGTACAAACACATGCAAATCACATCACATCACATATTCTCAATTCTCATTGGAGCATTCCTATAAATCTTCCACTCAAACATAGGTAAGTGCGATAAAGTACACACTACCTCGTTTGAGGATTTTCTAAACCACATTTTCACATCACATCATATAACTCAATACAAAGCTTATTTATTTCACATAGTCACATAACAAGTATGGAAACTCACCAAAATAGCGAGATTCGAATTCCAAAATTTGCTTGGTTTCAAAGCCTTCCACACTCCCTAAAATGAATAATGGGAAAATTGATAAGTTTCACTCTCATTTGCAAATCAAGTCTAAATACATTTATTTCTTCATGTAATCAAAGTTTTCCCCAAAATTCCCTTGAAGACAATATTCATTTCGAATGATAACATATAATACATGATTCTCTTCAAAAAGCGTCATATTAATTACTGTAATGTACTTTATCGATATACTTCCTAGACACTACTTCTAAATTCACTTTACAGCAAAACTTATACAAGACTTGTCATATCAAAATTACTCTTTTAGGTCTAACTCACACTTTAAAACAAATCTCACCAGATCTTTATAGATACTGAATTTATGACAGTTAATTAAAATGTTTCAAAACTTCCAAATCTAACCCATCGGCACTTTTTTTTTTTATTCCAAAGTTCATGAATAGCTTTACTTTTCTTTATTTGAAACCCACGTTTTTAATTCACAAAAACACATACTCACAAATGAGCATATTTGATGACGACGGTGAGCCGGTCATGCACTTGGAGCAAGTGAAGGTACCGTTGGGTCCAATGGCGTGCTGGACCAGCGGATGAGGAGGCTTTGCAAACCCTCGTACGTGCGGTTCAAGTGTCCGTTGGGGAACACAAGGCTATTAAGGGGCTTGAGGAGTCAAGAAGAGTTATTCTACTACAGGTCCAAGAAGGGGGCCCAAGCCTCTAAGTCCTCCAGCCCGTGGAAGAGTGCAACAAGCGGACCAGCCCAAGAATACGCGAAGGCAGAGTCGCGAGTCGCGATCCTCACTTCATGGATCCATGCCTCGCGTTTCATGATCAGAGACCAAGTTCTTGGATCCATGGACCAATCAGAGCCACGCGTCACGGATCCCCCTCGCGGATCGCAGTCGTTAAATTTTATAATTTTCGTTTATTTTATTTTATTTTCAGAGTTAACTAGCCCAGCCCAAGGTTCACCCCCAGAGAGTCTGTAGTCGAACCTGGGCTCAGTAGTCAGTTGGTAGGTTAATTGTTAGGGAGTATTTATACTATTTTCTCATGTACGTTCATACATTATTCATCAGATTAAGAAAACACTTCTGAGAGTTTCTCTCTCTTGCTTCTTGAAGCTTTCTTGAATATCTTAGAGCTTTCTAGGGTATTCGATTTAGACTTATCAATCTAGGAACGCGCTAGGTTGTGGCGTCTCTACCATATCAAGAGATCGTTGACCGCGTGATCAACGGGTTCTTGATTCTTCCGCCTTATCGTCGTGTCAAACGCAGATTTAACCTTCTAGATCCGTGGTAGTCTATACGGGTTTCGTCACAGGTTGGCGACGTTCGTATCAGCTGGTATCAGAGCTAGCAGAGCTAGTTGAAAGGTTTGCGTTATATCAATTTTCGTTGTCTTTTGTTCAAAAAAAAAAAAAATTCTTGTTATTCTAGCCATCTAGGGTTTCTCCTTCTTGAGTCATCGCGGGTACTGTAGCGCCATCACTGTTCACGCGCCGAGGTTACTGTTCATCAAAAAAATTTTCCGCATACTGTTCATCGCGGGTACTGTAGCGCCGTCACTGTTCACGCGTTACTGTTCACGCGTCGAGGTTACTGTTCATCAAAAAAAAAAATCGAGTCTTTTATTGTTAAAAAAAAAAAAATTCTGAAAATCCAAACAACAAGAACCACAAGGGTCTTCTTTATTGAAAACAAGAAAAGCCTACACTATTGGTGACCTAGAAATTCTGGTCTACCACTTCTCCAACTTGATCTTCAATTCGTGGGCATTGGGGAATTTGTTTTCTACGTCTTGTGAAAAATTTCTTGTATTCTCGAGCAGTCATCCTTGGTTTGGTGTCGTTCTTTGGAGCATCTTGGGTAACCCGTTGGGGGGGAGCCTGAGTTGGGTTCACAACTTCGCCTTCAATCTTGCTTGATTCGTCCATAGTCGTTATTTGTTGGTCTAAGTTGTAGCGTTTTTTTTGTGTCTTTTTATTGGTTGCTGTCCGACCCTTCTTTTGTGAATTTTTGTCTAGTTTTTGGCTTAAAATAAAGGCCAAAATCAGTTCCATTCCAAGCACAATTGTACTAGTGTCCAACCACAATTCCAAGTTCAAGCTAGTTTGGTTGTGCTAGAGTCATTGTGTTGTGTTTCTATTTCTTTTTCTCTTGGGATAGCCGAACTCTTTTCCTTAATTTTAGGGATTGGAGTCCACAAATTGTCCTAATTCCTCTCCTAAAATCTAGTCTTTTCTCTAATCCCAAACTCCTACATTATCTCCTACATCTTAGCTTTTCCTTATCTCCTACATTATCTCCTAAATTCTAGTCTTTCTCCTAATCTTCAACTCCTATATCTTCTCCTACAGTTTAGCCTTTTCCTTATCTTCTATATTATCTCTTAACCCTTAGCTTATCTTAACCCAAACACTCCTAATCCTAATCCACTAGACCTAAGCTCTAATTCGACCAACCCCAAACCAAACAAACATTAGCCGCCTATAACAACTAAACCCTAGCCACATCTTTCACTCAAAACAAACCCTAGCCGCACCAATACAAATTTCAACCACCCTTAGCCGACTCTCTTTTCCTCTCTTTCTAATCTTTATCATTCTTCCTTTCTTTCATCATTTACGTTAACCTTCTTTTGGTATTGTAGAGTGTTATCAACTCGTGTGTACTACATTGAGTAAGTTGATTGTTTATCTAAGAAAATCTAATTTCTTCAAGATAAACCTTCAAGTGCTTGAGAGAGTAAGGTGAGCTCATTATCGAGTTGAATTGAGAGATACACGAGTGTTGAGATAAACACTTCAGGGAGTGTGTGAGGTCTATATAACATCCATTTGTTTTCTCTTTTACTAACTCTCTTTGCAGGTACAAATTAATCATGGCAGGTGAAGGTGATAAAACTCCATCTGATCAAAAATTGTGCAACGAGGCATTGATTGGGCAAATGCAACAGATGTTCCGGGAATTCTCCGAATCTGTTAATGGAAGACTAGAACGTCTTGAATCAGGCCGTGCTACCTCTTCCTCGGGCAGAAATAGAACTCCCCAAAATGACAACTTTACCCTTCAGAGTGACGAGGAGGATTTCATCCGCCGACCGAGGCAGGATTACGGACGTCAAGTAGATAATCTCCGAGGAGTCAAGATTAAGATTCCAACCTTCGTAAGTCAAATCCGAAGCCTATCTGGAATGGGAGCAACGCATGGAGTTAGTGTTCGAGTGCCAGGATTATACAGAGGACCAAAAAGTCAAATTGGCCACACTCGAATTCACAGACTATGCCGTCGTCGGTGGGGAGGCGCATCAGCAGGAAACGTAACATGGAACGCGATCCGGTAAGCACACAGGCGAGTTACGAACCTTGATGAGGAAACGGTTTGTGCCCAACCACTACCAGAGCTACACCAGAGGCTCCAAACCCTAGTCCAAGGAAACCGCAGTGTGGAGGACTACTTTAAGGAGATGGAGATCACAATGCTTCGAGCGGATATACAGGAGGATCGTGAGGCTACAATGGCGAGATTCCTCAATGGATTGAGGCCTGAAATTGCTGAGCTGGTCGAGCTTCAGACGTACGTGGACATGCCCGAGCTAGTGGACAAAGCTTCCAAGATCGAGCGGAGGCTTAAGAGGAGGGGTACTACACGTGCCACCAGCAACTCAGCACCGGTTCCCTGGAGAAGCAACCCTACTTTTGAGCGGGAACGACCCCGTGGGGAAATTTCCAAATTTACCCCTAGGTCCGAGCCGCCCAAACAGGCACCCAAAACTACTCCAAGGCTGCAGTTCGACCAAACCAAGCCTCGTAGCAAGGACAAGTGCTTCAAATGCCAAGGTTATGGCCATATAGCATCTCAGTGTCCCACTAAGCGTACCATGATCGTCCTTCCTGATGGAAACATTGTATCTGAAGACGAGGATGAGTTTGCAGATATGCCACCATTGACAGAAGAAGGTGGTGATTCTGAAGAGGAAGTGTCTACCACTGATGAGCAAGTGGGAGTGGCACTAGTGGCGCATCGGGCTTTGGCGACGCAAATCAAAAGGGATGATGAGGCTCAACGTGAGAACATCTTCTATACCAGATGTCATGTTAAGAGCAAAGTTTGCAGCCTCATTATAGACCCCGGGAGTTGCACCAACGTGGCCAGCACGGTTATGGTAGAGCACTTATCATTACCCACGTTGCGACACCCTCATCCCTACCGCCTGCAGTGGTTGAATGAGACAGGCGACATCAAAGTCACTAGGCAAGTGGTGATTCCTTTCCGTATAGGGAAGTATGAGGACGAGGTGCTCTGTGACGTCGTCCCTATGCAGGCATCTCACATCTTGTTGGGGAGACCGTGGCAATATGACAAGAAAACCACACATGACGGCTTCACCAACAAGTACTCCTTCATGCACAACAACAAAAAGGTGACTCTAGTCCCTCTTACACCTCAGCAAGTGCATGAAGATCAAGTGCGTTTACAACAAGAGCATGAACAGGAGATGGCCAAGAAAAAGGTCAACCCCAAGGTCCAGCCTAACGCACCTGAGAGGCCAACGACCTCCAAAGAGTTGGTCAAAGTGGAGAAGAAAACAACCTTGCTAGCACGAAACAGGGAAGTTCGAAAAACTCTACTTGCTAAGCAAGTTGTTTACATCTTGTACAGTAAAGAAGTAATTTTGTTATCTACTGAGTCTTTGAGTCACTTACCTCCTAATATTACTTCTTTATTGCAGGAATTTGAGGACGTTTTTCCTGATGAGATTCCCGATGGACTTCCACCAATTCGAGGGATCGAGCATCAAATAGACTTTGTACCAGGAGCGTCTTTACCCAACAAAGCAGCTTACAAGATGGGTCCCGAAGAGACCAAGGAGATCCAACGTCAAGTGGAGGAGCTGCTTGCTAAAGGATGGGCTCGAGAGAGCATGAGCCCATGTGCTGTTCCCGTCATCCTCGTACCAAAGAAAGAGGGCACATGGAGGATGTGCGTGGACTGCCGTGCCGTGAACACCATTACAGTTAAGTATCGTCACCCTATTCCACGCTTAGATGATATGCTTGACGAACTGTATGGTGCAGTCATCTTCACCAAGATCGATCTCAAGAGTGGATACCACCAGATCCGAATGAAGGAAGGTGATGAATGGAAGACGGCATTCAAGACCAAGTATGGCCTGTACGAGTGGTTAGTCATGCCTTTTGGCTTAACTAACGCTCCCAGTACGTTCATGCGATTAATGAATCATATTCTTAGGTCATTCTTAGGTAAGTTTGTGGTTGTTTACTTTGACGACATCCTGATCTATAGCCGCAGCCCTGAGGAGCACGTGCACCACGTGCGAGCCGTCCTTGAAGTGCTACGTAAGGAGAAGTTATTTGCTAATCTTAAGAAATGCACTTTTTGTACTAACGAGTTGATCTTTCTTGGGTATAAAGTTAGTGCACAGGGCATACAGGTGGATGGAAGCAAGGTAAAAGCCATCAATGAGTGGCCCGTGCCCAGGAACATGAGTGAAGTCCGGAGCTTCCATGGATTGGCGAGTTTTTACTGCCGCTTTGTGAAGGATTTCAGCTCCATTGCCGCCCCTTTGACAGCCATCATAAAAAAGGATGTCAAATTTGAGTGGGGCGACGCACAGGATAAGGCGTTCCGACTCCTTAAACACAAACTCATACACGCACCTATACTTTCTTTACCAAGTTTTGATAAGACTTTTGAGATTGAGTGTGACGCGTCTGGTGTAGGAATTGGAGCGGTCTTGATCCAGGAAGGAAGGCCAATCGTTTACTTCAGTGAGAAGCTGAACGGTGCTGCCTTGAACTATTCCACATATGACAAGGAGCTCTACGCCCTCATCCGTGCGTTGGAGACCTGGCAGCACTACCTACGGCCTAAAGAGTTCGTCATCCACACTGACCACGAGGCATTGAAGCACCTTAAGTCTCAACAAAAGTTGAGCAAGAGACATGTCAGGTGGGTCACGTTTGTGGAGACCTTCCCATATGTCATCAAGTACAAGGCGGGCAAGACCAATGTGGTTGCCGACGCACTCTCTCGCCGCTATTCCCTACTTGCCATACTTGATGCCAAGCTTCTTGGGTTCCACATGATCAAAGAACTGTACGACACCGACCATGACTTCTCAGACATCTACAAACAGTGCTCTCGGTCGGGTCAAGGTAAGTTCTTTATCCATGACGGTTTTCTTTATTGCAATAACAGGTTATGTATTCCGTCATGTTCTATTCGTGAGTTACTAACCCGTGAGGCTCACGAAGGAGGTTTAATGGGACACTTCGGTGTCACCAAGACTCTGAGCTCTTTACAGGAACATTTCTACTGGCCACGGATGCGCCGAGACGTGGAACGAGTAGTTGCTCGCTGCACCACATGCCACCGCGCCAAGTCGAGACTTCAACCCTTCGGTTTGTATACCCCCCTACCTATTCCTTCTGCACCGTGGGTTGATATTTCAATGGACTTTGTACTTGGTTTGCCTAGGAGTAAAAAAGGTCATGATAGCATTTATGTTGTTGTGGATCGTTTTTCCAAAATGGCCCATTTTATTCCATGTCATAAAACAGATGATGCTGTGCATGTAGCTGATCTTTTCTTTAGGGAGATTGTTCATCTGCATGGCATTCCTAGGACAATAGTGTCCGATAGAGATGTCAAATTTCTGTCCTACTTTTGGAAAACATTGTGGGGAAAGTTGGGAACTAAATTGCTATTTTCTACATCCAGCCACCCACAGACTGATGGCCAAACTGAGGTTGTTAACCGCACACTATCCACATTACTTCGAGCCATCATTAAAAAGATTTTGAAAACTTGGGAGGAGTGTCTACCACATGTAGAATTTGCATATAACCGTACTGTGCATAGTGCTACACATTTCTCTCCTTTTGAGATTGTTTACGGTCTTAATCCATTAACTCCCCTTGATTTAATGCCTTTGCCTGTGTCGGAGCATGCTAACCTGGATGGCAGGAAAAAGGCAGAGTTCGTGAAGTCCCTCCATCAGCAAGTCCGTGCCAACATTGAGGCTAGGACTGCACAGTACCTCAAACATGCTAATAAGGGACGCCGTAAGATGGTCTTTGAACCAGGTGACTGGGTTTGGCTACACTTACGAAAGGAACGTTTTCCTGTGCAACGCCGTAACAAGTTACTTCCCCGTGGAGACGGCCCTTTTCAAGTTGTAGAGCGTGTTAATGACAATGCCTACAAGCTCGACCTACCTGGTGAGTATAATGTGTCCGCTACCTTCAATATTGCTGATTTGAGTCCCTTCCTTTCAGACGACGAAGGCGATTTGAGGACAAATCTTTTTCAAGAGGAGGGGAATGATGACGACGGTGAGCCGGTCATGCACGTGGAGCAAGTGAAGGTGCCGTTGGGTCCAATGACGCGTGCTCGGGCCAAGCAGATGAGGGAGGCTTTGCAAACCCTCGTACGTGCGGTTCAAGTGTCCGTTGGGGAACACAAGGCTATTGAGGGGCTTGAGGAGTCAAGAAGAGTTATTCTACTACAGGTCCAAGAAGGGGGCCCAAGCCTCTAAGTCCTCCAGCCCGTGGAAGAGTGCAACAAGCGGACCAGCCCAAGAATACGTGCAGAAGGCTCGAGTCGCGAGGCGAGTCGCGATCCCTCACTTCGCGGATCCATGCCTCGCGTTTCATGATCAGAGACCAAGTTCTTGGATCCGCGGACCAATCCGCGAGCCACGCGTCACGGATCCCCCTCGCGGATCGCAGTCGTTAAATTTTATAATTTTCGTTTATTTTATTTTATTTTCAGAGTTAACTAGCCCAGCCCAAGGTTCACCCCCAGAGAGTCTGTAGTCGAACCTGGGCTCAGTAGTCAGTTGGTAGGTTAATTGTTAGGGATTATTTATACTATTTTCTCATGTACGTTCATACATTATTCATCAGATTAAGAAAACACTTCTTCTCTTGCTTCTTGAAGCTTTCTTGAATATCTTAGAGCTTTCTAGGGTATTCGATTTAGACTTATCAATCTAGGAACGCGCTAGGTTGTAGCGTCTCTACCATATCAAGAGATCGTTGACCGCGTGATCAACGGGTTCTTGATTCTTCCGCCTTATCGTCGTGTCAAACGCAGATTTAACCTTCTAGATCCGTGGTAGTCTATATGGGTTTCGTCACAGGTTGGCGACGTTCGTATCAATATTACATATATACTTAAGCAAAATCTCTTCAAGAAATATCATAAGATTTCGAAATCAAAGATCCAAAGTTTGCCAGGCACAAGTTCAGCCATTTTACATGCTTTTCCTTCAAGATTTTCAACAACAAAATTCTATGTTCTAACCATAGAATAAACTAATTTCACAAATATCAACCAAGCCACAACCAGGTCCTCAAGTCCGCTACTTAAAGGTTACCTCAAGGCCGCTACCTAGGTTGGGAATTCAAGAGCCCAACTCAATCATTTCAAATATTAACATTTCTAACCAAATAAACCGTAGATCTACAGTGTCTAACACTAATCAAGGTAGATCTAAGAGTTTTAAGTTGTATACCTTCAGATTTGTTCAGATCTGACAAGATTCACCAAGATTTTGTGAGCTCTCCTCAAGAATGTCTTCTCCAAGCTTAGCACTCCAAAAATCTCCAACCTTAAGTCAAGATCTGTGTGTTTAGATGGTTGTTTTTCATCTTCAAACTCAAGAACAAGGAGTAGCCCACCCCAGAGAGACTTTCTTCCCCTTTTCTTGCCTTCTCTCTCTCACGGCTCCCTCTCTCTCCCTCTTTTTTTCTCTCGGCAGCTTCAAGAGGGGAAGGAACACAAATCAAGTCTTCAAGCTTCAAGATTGGAAGATGAAGAATTGGAAGAACCAAGAAACTATCACACTCTCTCTCCTTCTCCTAGCTCTCAGCCTCTCTCCCTCTCTTTCACCCTCTCATGGCAGCCCAATGAAGCAAGAAGGAACAAGAACAACACTTGCAAGATTGTCTTGAAGTTTCAAGAAAGGAAGGAAGAAGAATGGAAGAAAATTTTGCAAAGTTTCTCCCTCTCTGTCTCACCACTCTCTCGGCTGCTCTCTCTCTCTCTACTCCAGATTTGCAGCTGATAAAATGAAGCTTCAAGGGCCCAAAAGTCAGCTTTTTAAGGGGGACAAAAAGTGACATTTCCATGTTTTAAGGAAAAGTGCCTTTTTGGGCACTTTATGTCACGTCGCGCGCAACAGTCTAACTTATACTGTTTTACTCCATTCCAACACTGTCCAATCTTAATAATATCTCCGTAATATCACTAATTATTCTCAATTTCAATTTGAAATCACTAATCACTCTTCGAAACATTAATTAGCGCTTAAACAGGTCGAACACGTACACCGGCAAATAAATCTTGAAAAATTCTCTAAATTGGAAAATAATCACTCAGAACATAAATTCACTAATATTTTAGTGAATAAACATAATGCAAATATTATTATGCATTTTAAAAAATAAAAAGGAATTTTGAGGCCCTCACAACACAAGCATGCTTTTCAAATCATTTACATTATTTAACACATTAATTAACATGCTCTTGAACACTCACCAACAAAAGATATCAAGTAAAAGCATGCAGGTGAGATCACTCGAGTGCCTCGGGATTCACGCCGTAGTTCCCTTGGCTACCTGAAGCAAACGTGACTAATGATCAATAATTTATTATATCATTACAGCTAGTGAAACTCTTTTCTCAAGAAAATTGTTAAAAGTGTAAAACTTTAAGGAAAAGAAATCATACGTAGCTTAGATGAACTAGACCAACCCAAGAAACTCAATGAGAATACATTTAAAGTCAAGAAAGTGGAAAAATCAAGGTAAGAGGTTGAAAATAGGTCATTTAGGGTTTCAAGGTCAAGAAATCCCTTTTTCAACTAGAAATAGTTCACTGACATGAATAGTGTCAGCACACTTTAAAAATTCATATCTTAAGTTCCACAAGTCAAAAAACTATAAAAGTTATACAGTTGGAAAATAGATTTTTAATACTACAATTCCCTAGAAGTCACTTTTCAGAGATTCAAACCACAAGTAGGTCAAATATTCACCCCAAGTCGGAAATTCATTTCTCTTGAAATTCAACCCACATTTCAAACTATTCAAGACAAACCATAACACAGAATATCATCTCAAGAGAATTTAGAAAATAGGCTGGAAAATTCAAGAAAAATTCGGATAGTAAGTTAGGCCATTTTCCAGCAAAATGTAAGGGTTTGAGCAGCGGGGGTATTTTGGTCATTTCACTCAGCACAGTACTTCGATTGGGCTGAAATTTTGTGAGTAGATGGATAACTCAATTCTGTACAACTTTCATGTTTAGTGTAAGAGCTAGTTGGATCATTAACAAAGAGAAAGCTTCACTACAACAGTGAAAACAAGACATGACAGTCTTGGTTTTCAGCAAATTTTGAAAATTTTCCAAAATTCACAAAAATTGAACTAACCCTTGAAATTTATACCACAGAAATACCTACGAGTATAGTTTCAAACACAATAAATAGAACTCAATTTTGACTCCCGAGCAAGAAAATATAGCCAATTGAACTTGGAACAGTAAGCTGTCTAACAGCTTAGTTTTCCAGTTTTTGAAGGGTCATTTTGGAACATCATTTGGGCAATGAAATGGTATTGAAAAAGTACCAAAATTTTCAGGCATAAACCTCAGTATGTGAAGTATATTTGTACCAAAATTTAGCCAAAAAATCACACGGGAAGTCAGTGATCAAAGCAACCAAAAACAGGACAGCAAAGTTCGATAAACTGGAAACTGTTTTTCCAGATTTGGTCTCTTCTTTTCATGCTATTTTACCAACAACAAATGGAATGATTTTTGCAACTAAATTTCCACACATATAAACCAACATTTTAGCTCTCAAAATAGCCAAGAAAATCATGAAAATTCACAGCCAAAACAAGGCATAAAATCGGAAATGAAACCGGCAACATAACTTCCCTTTTCTTTCGGTTTTGTCTCTTTCTCTTCCTCCTATCTTTCTAACATCAAAAATCAACTAAAATCACCCATTTAACAATCCAATATCATCTCATCAACATCATAATATCCACCCATTCAAGTCTTGTGGGAATTCAAGAGCCCACTTCAACAACCCAATTTCAACAAGAATAATATCAAAAGCTACAAAGCTTAAAGCTACAAAATGAAACCAAAGGAAAAGATTTTGAAGAAACTAGATTACCTCAACTCAATCAAGGAGCTTAGTAAATGGAGGATGGAATAGCTCACAAAACCCTCAATCATCAACTCCACAACCGGTTGTCTCTCTCTCCAAGATAGTCCAAAGCTCCACCAAGAAATAACTAGCAAATCCCTCAAGCTTTCTTTGGTTGCAGCAATGGAAATTTGTGGTTGATTAATGAAGATGAAATGAAGAGAAAAAGAAGGGAAAATTGGGGGAGGGAGGTGCGGCTGAAATGAGGAAGAAAAGAGAGATTTTTGTGTGATTGGTAAAGTGGAAAAGTGAAAGGAAGAAGAATTATAAAGCTTTGTTTTATGGAGTCAAAGTCAACTTCGAATTTATGGCCCAAAATGCTCCATTTGGAGTTTAATCCTAATCACTCACTTGTAATCCCTTAATTAGCTTTTCTTAATCTCCTAATGATCATTCTTAATCTCCAAGATTACATCACTCTCAGTCCAAATATTTGTCTCGAAAAACATGCCTTTTTTTTATTTTTCACGATTGAGTGATAGAAAAATTAAATTGATGGTTAAACAAGATTTTTAAAATAAAATGAGGTAATGTATGGTGTAATTGCAATTAAAATGATTTAAATCAATTATTTATAAAAATAAATAATTATACAATTAAGTCAGATGAAAATAAATTTTCGGGTCCTCACAAAGAATATGAATCACTTGGCTATGATTCATATTTTAAAATACTGAGGATAATTTATGAAACCACATCTTCTTACATATCATCTTCTAATGGGGTAGCAGAATGAAAAACTAGAATCTTAATTGATTTGATTAATGCTATACTTATTTGTTCTAATACACAATCTAATCCTTGGTGAATCAATTCCTGCTACTTATTATGTTTTAAACGGAATATCTCATAAACATACTTAAGTAACTCCTTTTGAGCTGTGGAAATATTATAAGCCAAATTTACATTATTTAAGAGTTTGTGCATGCTTAGTTTATATGTGATTAAATGACCCTAAAAAACTAGAAGTAAGTGCTAGAGTTTCTACATGTATTTTTGTTAGCTATTCTTTGTCAAGTAAAACTTATAGATTTTTAGATTTGGAAAATAATATTGCAAATGAATTTTTAGCTGCTATTTTTCTTGAAGATAAATTCTTTTATGTGTCTAGAAATAGTCGGGGTCAAGAAATCAATAACAATAATATATTTGTCTCAACATTCTCTATGAAAAATCAAAATATACATGATATTGAGCCTAGAAGAAGTAAAAGAATTAAAATAGAAAAAGGTTATAATCAACATTATTATGTTTAAAATTTGGAAGAAATTCCTAATTCCATTCATAGGCTTTATCATCTTTTGACTTAACTTTTTGGCGAGAAGCTATTAATAACGAGATTGATTCTTTAATAAGACTTGAAAGTTAGTAAATTCACCACCTAATTGTAAAACTAATGATTGTAAATGTGTTCTTAGATATAAAAAATACAAACTAGATGGAATTATAGAAAAATATGAAGCAAGATTAGTAGATAAAAGTTTTAAATAAAAAGATGATATTAGTTTCTTCAATAGTTTTTCTCTATTTCAAGAATAGTACTCAATTAGATTTTTAATTGCTATTGCTTCCATTTGTAATTTGGTTATTCACCAAATAGATATAGAAACAGCATTTCTGATTAGTAATTTAGATGAAAAATATATATATCTACTAGTTAGAAAGATTTATTATATCTAGTTAAGAAAATAAAGTTTGTAAATTGAATAAATTCTTGTGTAGCCTAAGACAAGCTTCTAAGCAGTGGCATGATCTCTATATAATTAAATGGCTTTAAATGTCATTAATGTGATAATTATTTATATTTTAAAAATATTTATAATCTACTTGTAATTATTTACTTAGATGATTTGTTAATATTTGATTCCAATCTAAGTGTCATTAAGAAAATAAAAATATTGCTAAAAAGCTATTTTGACTTGAAATACTTGGTAAAGCTAATATTATACTTGGAATGATAATTTCTAAACTAAATAATCATATTTTTTTTTGGATCAAACACATTATGTTGAAAAAATTATTTAAAAAAATGATTATGGTGATACTAAATATGTGAATGCCCCATTTGATCTTTTTTTATTTTTGAGTATAATATTTTTACATTTGGTCCTATACTAAGGGAAGGGGGATGGAGACGGATCCAATTAAGCTATTGATAATTTAGAGAGAATTAAACTACTTCTAAAAATATTTTAGAAATCATGGACATAAAATACAAGCATAGGGATTCAAACCCCTTATCTACACCCAAGGGGGGACTTTTATCATTTCCTGATGGCCAACTGAGAATTTGGTATTAATGTTATTTTATTTTCAACTAACAATGAAAATAATGTGTGTAACTAAAATGAATATACTATATAATTGGAAGTTTATGTTATGTAACTAATTGCACATAAATTGATTACAATATGCCTAGAAGTACTTGGTAGATTTACTAGCAAACCAAATATTACTCACTAGCATCAATTGATTACAATATGAAATATTTAGCTAAAACTAAATTGCATGACCTATTCTATACAAATTACCTTATTATTGAAGGAATTTTGGTACAAATTAGAACACATTGTTTGGAGATTCTTTATTCACTACTAGACATATTTTTATGTTGGTAGTGGTATATGTTGGAAACCAAAGAAGCAACAAATTATTATAGAATCCACAGTAGAAGTTGAATTAATTGTTTTAACTTTTATTAGTGAAAAAAAAAGTTGGCTACAGGATATTACACATGAGATTCCATAATGGGAAAAACTAGTTCCACCACTTTTTCATCATCTATAAATATTTATAGTTAAGATAGAAAAACTACTATTGCAACATATGTTATGACAGCTACAATTCATAGAGAAAATTGCATATTCTTTTATTATTTTCTATCTCATAATTAGACAAGAAAAAGAGAATGTTTATAGGAATGTACTCTTTTAGTTGGGCAAACTATAGATAGTGACAATAAGTGTCGTTGGACTGTTGTATCTTAGGATAACAAACTAGAAAATCCATTGCATTGAAGTTAATTCTTCTGTGGAGTGTTGAATCATTTTAATGAGAGCAAGATACCTATGCCTCAACCCTCCTTATTCAAGTATTATTATATTTTTTTATCTAATTTTTTCTATTGATTATTTAATTTTTTAGTTCCAATTGAGTAATAGATTTTGAAAAATGCAACTAATACTTGACTCCGCATTCTTATCTATCTAAATTGATATTTAGCCTATATATAAAATCAGACTTGTTATCTTTTGTTTCCTTTTTGGGTTCAAAATTGATCTACTTTGTTGATGTTTTCTATTTTCAATTTTCTGTAAAAAACCTTAATGATCAATTATAGAAAAAGATAAAAACCTATAAGATATCCAATAATTTATTAATCTTTTAATTAGGGTGGAGGTCAGATTTAAGAAGTAATTATTTTTCAAATTTTTTAATAGCGGAAGGAATTTAAGAAATAGAGAGAAAGACAGGAATATTTGGATTTAGAATATTTATTTCCTAGAGTCTCAACCTTATCCACTAAATTTAACTATAAAATAGTTTTGTACTATATCCTTGCAATTTTATCTTTGGAAAAAAAGAATGGAAGTAGCATAAAAAAAAAGAAAGAAAGAAAACTCTCCATCAGAGAAAGAACTTGTCTTATTATAAATTTGATCCAAAAATAATGACATCCATATAGCTTCTTAGCTGCTTGTACTATTGCACATACATATATATTATTTTACCTATTATACATGCTTGTTATTAGTTCTAAATACATTTAAAAGGAGTAAAACAATTTGCGACATTACTTTTTTCAAAAAAAAAAAAGATAATTGCATGAATTACAAAAAAAATTATTCAAATATATTGTTTCTTTTCTTTGAAATTACTGTAATACTACACTAACAAAGTAAATATGGTATGATTTTGATTTACCAAACAAAAAAGTAAATAAAATTTGAAAAATTAAATAGTGAAGTATAATATTCCAGAAGATAAGGAATTATAAACTGGTGTGAATTTAAGTTTTAATATACAAATTTTCTGGCTACAAGTGCACAAGTCGTATACAAGTATAAAGAAATTTGAACTTGATCTCACAGGGAAGATTAATCAACTACTATCATTTGTCGAACTCCTCTATTTAGACTATCAAGTGTGAATAAATAAATCTTCACTATAAATATATAATGAAAGAAATAAAAATGACAAGATAAAACTATCAAGGCTTAGGTTTTCCTCCCCAACTTTGCCAATGAGATAACAGATAACTTAGTTCATTGAATTTTAATTCTTTACCCAATTATTGGCATAATTTCCTAATATACATGACACCAACTTTTACTGATGTACCCATCATACCTATAACTGTTCTATATCTAGTCTAATGGTATAAAACTAGTTGCTAGTTTATTGGGTTTTGTGATATTATTGGTTCAAACCACAAAGGTGTCTCTCTATTTTTATGAGCGTACAACTTTAGTTTCATACTTTTCTAATGGAGTTTCACTCTTATTAGTTCATTTAGCAGTTCAGATTATTTACAATATGGCTAGTTAGCTACAAATATGAATTACAAAAGTATGAAATATCTTGAGCAAAGTAAACCATCCTTTTTTTAGTGGCCAAACCCTATACACTGGGGGGCGCCAACCCTAGATTTTATTAATATAAAGTGAAATTATTGTGGAGGGAGACTAGACCTTACCTCCGATACAATCTAGAAAGTAATTGGAGTACTACTCCATTACAAAAGAGAACTACTACAAAAATCTAAATGAAGGAAGGCCCAGCAAATCCAAGTGAAGAGCACCATGTACTTCCTTTGGAAGAGAACCAAAGGACAAGAAGGTCTGCTCGGATTCAAAATTCAATCCATATTAGATAATACGTCAGCTAGCTTATTAGCTAACAATGAGAAATCAAAGAGAAATGAGAACATAGCTTATTCAGCTCATCAATTCAAACTATGAAGAACAAGGACATGCATAAAGGCCTTGGAGAATTTGAACAAGTACTAAGGAATCAGATTCAATGTGAAATTGATTATAACATTGAGAAAGACAAAGCTGAACACCATGCAAAGGAGCTTCAAATTCAGCTTGAAGGCTGGTTTTGTTGCCAAACGAGCAAGGAAACACGAAGATGAACCTTTCCATCAACACCCCTAAGTACACCACCATCTCCACTCAGTCCTGGATTATCTTTAGAACAGCCATCAGTATTTAACTTAGGAACCTAGATAGGAAAACACCACTTTACTAAAGAGATCTGAAACTACTTCCATCCACACACAAAAGTACAGAACTCCAGCCAAGTAACTTCTAGAACATCTTTATTAAATTTAGCTTGAAAAGCTAATTTAATAGCATCAAAGACCTTATGACAAATTGCTTCCTTGGAAAGCAATTTTCCTTCAAACCACCAGCCATTTCTTGACTTTCAAAGCTGCCATAGAATGAGAATTGGCACAACATGATGCACAAAACGAACATATAAATTTATAGTTGGTAACAGCCGCCAGCGCATGAGCCTTTCCCTTGCACAATCAAATGAATCACTTAAACCAGTTGGTGAAACAAAAGCATGCCAAACCTAAGAAACAAGTTTACCTTGATAGAAAATATGATCAATTGTCTCTTCTGCTAGAGCCTGACAACAAAAACAATGCGATGGCCCATGGAAACCAAACATTTGAAAAACATCAGTAAGAGGGAGGCATTTATAAACCAGCCTTAGAAGGAAAAAGGAAACCTTCAGAGGGATATATGAACTCCAAAGTTTCTGAAATAAAAAAGAACTTGGCCGATAGTTATACACACAATTAGAACCTATTGCCACTATAAATTCTCCTGACGAAGTTAAGGACAAAACCATCTATCCAAATCATCCCCAACAGGAGGATGATGAGCCACTACTTCCAAAATAATTGAATGCGGCAGTAGCTAACTAAGAAAAGGAACATTCCAATGTCCATCCAAAACAAAATTCCTTATTTAGTCATTACCATGAGCATCAACATAATTAAAAATAGCTCCTGTTGTTAACCAATTATCAAACCAAAGACTAGCAGATCTACGCTTAACCAACCAGTAAATATGCTTCTCCGCAATGTCACGAATAGCCATTGTATGTCACCACGTACTTGATGAAGGGTGTACAAGTTGAACGTGACACGGATGGTTATTTCTACAATACTTTGCAACTATGAACTCAGCCCATAAATTCATTTGCGCCCTAAATTTCCACCATGACTTGATGGAAAAAGCATCACAAACTGTTAGGAACTGAGGCATCAGGCGCAGTGAAAAATTAAAATTTTTAGCCCCAACTCCCACCAGGAATCACCCTAGTTCTACGTATGACCTCATGAAGGGGTTCTAGAGGATTACCTTAATCCGCAGACGACGCCTCTGACTTGTTTGAGAAGGCTGAAGATCCCCTGAGCAGCAGTCCAGATGTCCTGCCTCTACAGAAATCCACGTGAAAGTGCTTCTGGATTACTCCTGATCGTATCTACAATCTGTGTGTGTATGAGTGAAGAACAGGTGCTAGCCTTTTCTTTCTCACTCAAACTCTTAGATTGTCTGAGTTTTCTCTCTACGTAAGTATCAGAATACCTAGCCTTTCACTAACTATCAGAAGTGTTCAACCACCTATCGTAGTATCTGATACTATTAATAGGAGAGAGAGAGAGATAAGAGAGAAACAAAAGGATAAGATAGGGTCAGGTGGTTTGATTCAAAATCAAACCACCGTAACATATGATGGCTCCCTATCCTCTTTTGTTATCTGACAGATAATAGATAGCCATTTTATCTTATCTGTCAGGTGACCTCAAGATTTATTTATCTTTATAATTAAACCCCAGAAGTATTTATTTCCAAGTCCCTACTTGGAGACACAATTTAATCCAGAACCCAATCTCTATGCGTGTGATCCAATAGGTCCCAAATACACTGGTAATAATTATTAATTATAATTCTTAAAAGAATTAAATAAAATAAACACTTTTATTTTATCATTAATTACAATAATTAATTATTCATAATTATAAATTGTGAGCGGTGTCTAGCAATACATCACAACCACCCAGGTATTCGGAATTGGTCAAGGGGAATTCCGACCTAACATTTCCATGGAAAATTATCATGTAATTATTATCCTTTCACCATTGACATCCTATTAGTCAGGGAATAAGGAACAAGTGCCAATTCTCCAATGACTAATTAATTTTCTAATTCCCGGAATTAACCTTAGATTAGGTTAACTTGAAGACACTCTTCAATTAACCTAATGTACTCGACTACTAAGGTTACATTCCAACTATTGGCCTTACTGGATATCAGCTCCTACTATCGGAGTGGTGAATCCTCTCTTGATTACTCACTATCTTCCCATGCTTCACACTACCCCCAATTTCTATTCTTTTATTCACTCCTGGTGAGTAACAAGAAACAGAATCAAAAGGTAGTGATTCACACTCAAAATACTATGGTGATCTCAAATCTAGGATCACTTGCACAATTTTTCATAAGAGATTCAACCATTGGCACTAGATATATATCCTAATAGGATCTCTGTGTGGATCACTCCAATGAATTAGTACTCTACAATTCATCTACACATTAGCCTAGGTATCTCTATACCATGGTTGATGAGAACAACCACTACTTACATTAAGTAGGGGCTAACTGTGTACTAGTCTATCCGTATTAATGATGTCCTGTCTCATTAATACTATGACTAGGGAAATTTAAGAATATTTATTATAAATGTGATTGATATCTCATAGTCAACAACTCTTGTGACTACCATCACATTAATAAATATTCTAAGGACTTTATCAGTTATATCAAGTATTAAACAGATAAAATTGGAAGTTCATAAAATACAAAACTTTAATTAGGAATGTATTTAAACAAAATAATTGTTTTAGGGCATACATTCCAACAACCTCCCACTTGCACTAAAACAATTCATTCATAACTTTTAGTCCAAATGAAAGTACATGACTATCATGTTTCTTTTGAGCTAGTGCCTTAGTAAGAGGATCAGTTATGTTATCCTCAGTAGGGACTCTCTCTATCTTTACATTATTTCTGACAATGATTTCCCTAATAAGGTGAAATAAGTACATGTTTGGACCGTTGATGAGACCTAGGTTCCTTTGCTTCGGCTATAGCCCCATTGTTATCACAGTACAAAGTTACTGGATTAACAATGCTAGGAACCACACCTAGTTCAGACACAAACTTCTTGATCCAAACAGCTTCCTTAGCTGCCTCTGCGGCTGCAATGTACTTAACCTTTGTTGTAGAATCTGCTGTGGTGTCCTGTTTGGAACTCTTCCAGCAGACGGCACCTCCGTTGAGAGTAAAGATGAAACCCGACTATGACTTACAGTTATCATTGTCAGATTGAAAGCTTGCATCTGTGTAGCCCTTAACCTCCAATTCACCATTTCCATATACTAAGAACAGATCTTTAGTTCTTCTCAAGTACTTAAGAATGTTCTTAACGGCTGTCCAATGACCTTTACTTGGATTAGCCTGGAATCTGCTCGTGACACTCAGAGCATGGGAGACATCTGGTCTTGTACACAGCATAGCATACATAATTGATCCAATTGCCGAAGCATATGGAACATTATGCATCTTATCAATCTCAACTTGTGTCTTAGGACACATGCTCTTAGAAAGGCTTATCCCATGAGACATAGGTAAGAAACCCTTCTTAGACTGATCCATGCTAAATATCTTTAGCACTTTATCTATGTATGTAGATTGTGAAAGATCAAGCAGCCTTTTAGATCTATCTCTATAGATCTTAATACCCAGTATATAGGCTGTCTCTCCTAAATCTTTCATGGAAAAGTGTTTGGACAACCAACCCTTTACTGATTGTAACATTGGGATATCGTTTCCCATTACTAATATGTTATCCACATATAATATAAGGAAAATAATTGAACTCCCACTAACCTTGTAAACACAAGGCTCATCCGGATTTTTGAGAAAACCAAACTCTTTGATTGTCTCATCAAAACGGATGTTCCAGCTCTTGGATGCTTGCTTAAGTCCATAAATGGACCTCTGTAACTTGCACACCTGATTGGAATTTGGTGATGTAAAGCTTTCAGGTTGTGTCATGTACACATCCTCTTGCATATTCCCATTAAGGAATGCAGTCTTTACATCCATCTGCCAAATTTCATAGTCATGATATGCTGCTATTGCAAGCAATATCCGAATGGATTTAAGCATAGCTACTGGTGAGAAAGTTTCATCGTAATCGATTCTCTCTTTCTGCTTGTAGCCTTTGGCAACCAGTCTAACCTTATAGGTAATCACATTACCATCGATGTCGGTCTTCTTCTTGAAGACCCATTTGCACCCTACGGGTTTTACCCCTTCAGGTGGATCAACCAAGGTCCATACCTTGTTGTTATACATGGAATCCATTTCAGAGTTCATGGCTTCTAACCTTTTGGAGGAGTCTAGACTGTTCAGAACCTCTTGGTAGGTAGTAGATTCGTAATCTTGAATGACTAGTATATCATTCCCCTGACTCACAAGAAATTCATATCTCTTGGGAGTGGAGCGTATTCTTACTGACCTACGGGGCTCTTGAACATCCACAGCTTCCGTTTGCGCCTCATCACTATGGGGCTGAACCCTTTCTTCAACAGGCTGTTCGGTGTTTGCTTGAACATTTTGAACTTCTTCAAGTTCCATGTCAGTTCGAGTGGCTCATCATGGATCGTACCATATCTGATAGGGTGCGGTTTCTCCTTTCAGATACACCATTTAGTTGTGGTGTCCTTGGAGAAGTCCATTGTGGAACTATTCCATTGTCCTTTAGATAAAACCGAAACTCATCGTTTAAGTATTCTCCACCACGATCAGATCGTAGTGTTTTAATACTTTTACTGGTTTGTTTCTCTACTTCATTTCTGAATTCTTTGAACTTTTCAAAAGATTCAGATTTGTATTTCATTAAATACACATAACCATATCTTGAATGGTCATCAGTGAAGGTAATGAAGTATGAAAATCCACCTTTATCTGTGAATGTCATTGGGCCACATATATCAGTATGTACCAGCCCAAGTAAATCACTGGCCCATTCTCCTTTACCAGTAAAGGACATTTTGGTTATTTTTCTGAATAAACAAGCCTCGCATACATCATATGATTCATAATCAAATGAGTCCAAGTACCCGTCTTTGTGTAACTTGGAAATGCGTTTCTCATTTACATGACCAAGTCTACAGTGCCAGAGGTAGGTTTTATCCAGTTTATCTAACTTCATTCTCTTTTCTTGTATATTGAGAATTTGGTTATCAAGATCTAGAATGTATAAACCGTTATTCCAATTTTCAGAACCATAAAACACACCATTCTTTGAGAAAGAACAACATTTATTCTCCTGGGTTATCTTAAACCCATTTAAATCCAAACAGGAAATAGAGATGATATTTGTTGTAAGTGCTGGAACATAATAACAGTTTGATAATTCTAAAATTAACCCACTAGGTAAACTAATATAGTAAGTCCCTACAACTAAAACAGCAATCTTTGCTCCATTGCCAACACGTAGGGTTACTTCTCTTTTACCCAACTTTCTACTATCCTTTAGACCCTGCATAGATGTGCAAATGTGAGAGTCACATCCGGTATCTAATACCCAAGAGTCAGATTTGGAAGTAGAAACATTAATCTCAATCATGTATGTACCTGCTGATGAAACTTCCCCAAACTTCTTCTGCTTCAGACTCTCCAGATAGGTCTTACAGTTCATCTTCCAATGTCCAGTTTGTCCAAAATGGACGCAGGTTGCCTTGGACTGGTCTGCCTTAACCTTTCTGGGCTTCTTGGCAGGCTTGTTATTGGGTTCTTGGGCCCTTTTCCTTATCTCTTCCTTTTACTGGATGAATCAACAACAAGCACTCCAATAGAACCCTTCACCTTTTTAATATCTTTCTCAGCAGTTTTCAACACATTCAACAATTGAGATAATGTGTGCTGTAGATTGTTCATCTGATAGTTCATAACGAACTGAGAGAAAGAGTCTGGCAGAGATTGAAGAACTAAATCAACATTTAGCTCCTGGTCTATCTTGAAGCCCAATTCAGCTAATTTCTCAATTAGTCCAATCATTTTCAAGACGTGTGGAGCAACGGGTGCTCCATCCGCCATCTTGCACCTGAACAGTTCTTTTGGAGGTGTCATATCTCACCGTCTTAGTTTGTTGTTCAAACAACTCTCTTAGATGTTGAACTATTTCATATGCCCCCATGTTCATATGCTGCTGTTGAAGTTGGGAATTCATAGAGGCTATCATGATACATGAAACCGTTCTATTATCATCCATATGCTTCTTATAAGCATTCTTAACAGTAGCAGGTGCATTAGGTTCAGGTTCATTAGGCATGGGCCCATCAAGTACATACTCGATTTTCTCGTGGGTGAGAATGAGTAGGACATTGCGATGCCAGTCGAGAAAATTTGTGTCGTTTAATTTACAATCAGTAAGGATGGTGCGTAGGCTCAGATTGTTACTCATTCTACAACAAAAATGAAGATAGAGTTTATTAGAAAAAGTTTTGTTTAATAAAAATCATAAAACCTCCAAAATTATGATTTTATTTCCACTATTTTTCCAAATCAATTACCCTCTAAAATCGATTCGAGATTTTCAAAAAATCCATAGTGGCTAGAATCCTACTTTAATTATTTTTGACCTTGAGTGAATCCCAACAAATCAAAAATAACTTTAACAGGTAGGTACTTTACCAATTACAACCCTTTGCAATTTCTAGATCCGTTAGGTATCAACTCTTGATTTTACATCTTATGTATTAACCTAACCCTTGCCTCTAAAATTCATGGTCTTGAGTGAATCCCAACAAACCATAATTTTAGTGAAATCAAACCCATCATTCTTAAAAACATTTCTTATAGTATAAAACATGTAGTAAGTAAGGCAGTTTTGGGTGAATCCCAACAAACTAGCACTTAATAACTACATTTTATTTAATACTACAATGATGGAAGGCAGTCTTGATTTAATATTTAAATTTGAGGGATTTATTTTCTTTTCCAAAATATTTTAATTTAGTTTGAGGTTTTGGAAAACTATTTGACGGTCTCATCAACATTCATGCATATAAATATTTCAAAAATAAATATAGCATAAAATAAACGCGCGGATGGTTGTGGATATTCTTAAGTTAATTTTCCCGGCCATTAGGAAAATTAAGGGTTGACTAGGGTAAAATCAAATTTCCTCCTTCTGGTTGCACTGCTCCTTTCTTCATCTCCCAATTTACAATTTCTATGCTAGAAACACAATTTCCTATCATCTATTCCTATCTATTGTACATTACAAATAAATATAAGAAACTCCGAGTTACATTCGGGGGGAGTTAGATGAGGAAAGAAATTACAATCAGAAGAATGAGAAAGGCAAGGACACGCAGGCCCTATTTATAAAATTACAACCATTCAACCAATCCACAATCATATTGGATTTCTATCCACAACCATCCACCATGTATTCATACAAATTTAAACAACTTTAAATTAAATGAAAGTATAGAAAAACAATCATTCATGGATTATTTGGATTTTATATATATCAAGATCCCAAACAAATTTTGAAACCATACATGTGCAGAGAACTTTGGTAAACTAACTTTATTAGGTCATTTTAATTTCCAACAAAATTAGAAAATAATTGGAATATTATTTGAATTAATCAAATTAAATTCAAATTAATTCCTGACCTAATAAAACATGAAATATAAAATTTCACAGCAAATTTTAACAATTAAAATTCAGATCAGTATCAGAAAATTTTCAGAAAATGAAAACTCAATTTTTCAAAATTTTAATTTTGCAGAATTTTGTTTCCAGAAGGATCCGCGAGCTGATCCGCGAATCCAGTTCGCGGATCCACGCTGCGCGGATCAGTTTCTGGAACGGATCGGCATTCATGATCCGCAAGCCATAGCTCACGGATCCCTGTTGCGCGTGGATCAGAAACTAAGGCTGTCAAACAGGACCTGCGAATGGGATCCACGAAACTAGTTCGCAGATCCCACCATGTTTTTGAAACGCGATCAGCATCCGCGAGGTGAACCTCGCGGATCAGCCACGCAGATCATAGTCGCGAACCAAATACGCGAGGCAGGCCTCGCGGATCCGTGTCGTGACTCGCTGTTCCAGTAACCAACGATTGGCTGTCACAGAATCTGCAATAAAATTATCTGACAACAATTGCACACACTATCAGACAACAATTGCCAACAACTCAGAACATCATTGAATCAACAATTTTTCAGCATACGTAGTCAAGATTGCAAAAACTACTTTAATCTTATTAAAGTTGCAATTTTTCAACCAAAATCTGCACATGTATACATGTATCATCCAAATAGAAATTAATCCATGAACAATCACATACAAGATCATACGTAAATACTAGAGATGACTCTGATACCACTGTTAGGTACTGGGGCATCAGGCGCAGCGGAAAATTAAAATTTTTAGCCCCAACTCCCACTAGGAATCACCCTAGTTTTACGTATGATCTCATGAAGGGGTTCTAGAGGATTATCTTAATCCGCAGACGACGCCTCTGACTTGTTTGAGAAGGCTGAAGATCCCCAGCAGTCCGGATGTCCGCCTCTGAAATCCACGAGAGTGCTTCTGGATTACTCCTGATCGTCTCTACGATCTGTGTGTGTGTGAGTGAAGAACAGGTGCTAGCCTTTTCTTTCTCACTCAAGCCCTCAGACTGTCTGAGCTTTCTCTCTACGTAAGTATCAGAATACCTAACTTCTCACTGACTCGAGTGTTCAACCACCTATCGTAATATCTGATACTATTAATAGGAGAGAGAGAGAGAGCGAGATCAACAGAAGGATAAGATAGGGTTAGGTGGTTTGATTCAAAATCAAACCACTATAACATCTGATGGCTCCCAATCCTCTTCTATTATCTGACAGATAATAGATAGCCATTTTATCTTATCTGTCAGATGACCCCAAGATTTATTTATCTTTATAATTAAACCCCAGAAGTATTTATTTCCAAGCCCCTACTTGGAGACACAATTTAATCCAGAACCCAATCTCTATGCGTGTGATCCAATAGGTCCCAAATATACTGGTAATAATTATGAATTATAATTCTTAAAAGAATTAGATAAAATAAACACTTTTGTTTTATCATTAATTACAATAATTAATTATTCATAATTATAAATTGTGAGCGGTGTCTAGCAACACATCACAACCACCCAGGTATTCGGAATTGGTCAAGGGGAATTCCGACCTAACCTTTCCATGGAAAATTACCATGTAATTATTATCCTTTCACCATTGACATCCTATTAGTCAGGGAATAAGGAACAAGTGTCAATTCCATAATGACTAATTAATTTTCTAGTTCCCGGAATTAACCTTAGATTAGGTTAACTTGAAGACACTCTTCAATTAACCTAATGTACTCGACTACTAAGGTTACATTCCAACTATTGGCCTTACTGGATATCAGCTCCTACTATCGGAGTGGTGAATCCTCTCTTGATTACTCACTATCTTCCCATGCTTCACACTACCCCCAATTTCTATTCTTTTATTCACTCCTGGTGAGTAACAAGAAACAGAATCAAAAGGTAGTGATTCACACTCAAAATACTATGGTGATCTCAAATCTAGGATCACTTGCACAATTTTTCATAAGAGATTCAACCATTGGCACTAGATATATATCCTAATGGGATCTCTGTGTGGATCACTCCAATGAATTAGTACTCTACAATTCATCTACACATTAGCCTAGGTATCTCTATACCATGGTTGATGAGAACAACCACTACTTACATTAAGTAGGGGCTAACTGTGTACTAGTCTATCCGTATTAATGATGTCCTGTCTCATTAATACTATGACTAGGGAAATTTAAGAATATTTATTATAAATGTGATTGATATCTCATAGTCAACAACTCTTGTGACTACCATCACATTAATAAATATTCTAAGGACTTTATCAGTTATATCAAATATTAAACAGATAAAATTGGAAGTTCATAAAATACAAAACTTTAATTAGGAATGTATTTAAACAAAATAATTGTTTAGGGCATACATTCCAACACAAACTTCATCCAATGATCGAATACCCGTCCTTCCTTCTTCCATTGGAAAACACAAAGGCATCTACTTAAACCACTGATGCTTCAATTCTCCATCCTTTGAATCCCATAAGAAATGGGCAAAAATTTTCTCTAAATCATAGAGAACCCTTTTTGAAGGATATAAAGTAGCCAGCATGTGTATAGGAATAGATGAAAGAACATGTTTTATCAAAATCGACTTCCCAACTACCGACAAAAACTTATGTTGCCACGCCATCGCCTTTTTCATAACATTTTGATAAAGATCTTGGTAGAATTCCTTTTTAAGCCTTCCTAAGAGCAAAAGACAACCCAAGTATCGAGTTGGAAATGGCCTAAAGGAAAAACCAGTCTTTTGAGTCACAATAGCTGTTCGAGGAGAAGACAAGCCAGCGTGACAGAAAAAACCACTCTTCTGGATATTAATTTTCTGTCCAGAACTATATTCATAATTAGCCAAAATCTCCATAATTAACCTTAAGGAACTACGTGTAGCACTGGTAATAACAATTACATCGTCTACATAAGCAAGATGAGTAATAATTGGGTATCCACTGGGTACCTTATAATATTAAAAGAATGATTCTGAGGTAAAAGAGCAAAGTATAACATCAATAACCAGGTTCATTTCATTTACATAGAAGAGATTACAACTAACCTTAGACATAAAACTTAGAAAACATAGTGAAAAAGAAAGAAAGCAACAAAATTTTATTACAACTAAATATTGAACTCAGGTGACAAGAGATCAAGAGTAAGAGGAAAGGATTTCTTATGCTAGGGCACCAAAAAAAAGTTTCCCGTTCTTGAATCTTCAATCTTCTTCCAAATTTTAGTTGCAAAATTATAAAAGTCCAACATTGAACCTAAAAAACTAGGTTTTTAGTTGATGTTTATATTGTCTCTAACATTTTTCTTGCCTCCTAAGGGCTCTAAGATGTTGCTTCACTTACCACTTAAGTTCGTCTTTTAGGGGAGGCTAAAAAGAGGGCAAAAAATTAGGGAAAAAAACTTCGCCGTCTAGTAAATTGCCTAGGGAGCCTCTTACTGATTTGATGCCCTTATTCCAAGCAGTGGCAGTTGGAACTTCTTTTTTTTTTTCTTTTTTTTTCTTTCTTCCTTTTTGGCCGAAACAATCTCTAATCAGTTCAGACACCTAATTCCATGCACTTATTCCAATCAGTGCTAGTTGGAATATTTGTTTTCCTTCTTGTCTCTTGCTATTTTAATCTTCATTTCTCCCTTGAACATTTGCTCTTTAATCCTCTACTCTTCATATTCACTTAGAATGCACATCAAATAATTAAGAATAATATCAATAACTTCTCGTTTCATCCCAATTGATGATTGAATCTTTAAAACCTAAAAAACATGAAGTTTTCGCTACTCAGTGCCATCAAAGTGTAACTTTCTTTAAGCCATAAAAGTGTAACCTTCTTTAGTTTAATTACATAACATAAAAGTCAATTAAAACTCTAATTAATTGGTTTTAAAATTATTCAAAACATAGTAAAAGATCATGAATAATACTAAAACATATGTAAACTATAATCACAAATAATAATCTCTTCAACTAAAAAAAACTAAAACAATAATCTTTTACAATATTGTTTATGTTTAGATAGTTAAAGTTGTCTTATGCATTTTACTATTGCCATATTTTCCCCCTATTTAATGGAATAAATGTCTCATATATGTTTAGAACTCTAAATTTTGGAAGTTCTAATGTTAACTTTTAAAAAATAGAAAATGTCGGAATAAATATTTACAAATATGTGCAAGAGTAGAGAATAATAAAATCACTATATTATTAATATTTTAGACAATTAAAACTCTCACAAGGAGTCCAAAATAAGTCCTTACAAACATTCTCAAGACTAGATTAGAAAAATATTCCAATAAAGACATTATATAAAGCCCACTATATTTGGTAAATCTGATACGATTATGCAAGTAATTACTAAACAAAGTATCAAATTAATAAGAAAACTATTAGAAACTTAACCCAATAAAACTAATAAAAGCTAAATTAAAAACTTCTTTGTATGGTTGATTTTCCGACTCAAGGGAAAGGATGACAAGATTTAATGAGATGAGTCATTCCGTCTCTCTCTTCCCCCTAACCAAGCTTCTTTTTCATTGATTATTTTGCTTGATTACGGATTCTTGTATTGAATAATTAATTCTTTACATCTTCTTATCTTGAATAATCAATTTTTTACATAGTGTAAAGTTGGCTATTGCATCTAGATTTTAGATTTTTTAATAGTAAAAAATCTAAAATCCATAATCCGCCAAATATTAGCTTTGTTTGATCATGGTTATTTCTTATAATCATCTTTAATAATCAAATTTTGTAAAATCTTAAAGCAAAGAGATTAGTTTTATTTTATTTTAATCTGACTAATAATGCAAATGTAATTATTATAAAAATAGTTTTTCTTTTAAAGAATAAAAAATTTCATGATTGGCAGTAGTATAGTCTAGCCACTTCTAGATAATAAACTTGTTTAGGGATTCATACTTTATCATAACTCAAAACTTCTTTTTTTTTTTTTATTTTTTATTATTGTTTTTATTACTCAATGATATGTCATTTTCATGGGGAATGAAAAATTAGATCATACCTACCAAAATTATGTGCTTTAAGATTCAAGTTTGTAGACTATGTGATTCTCAAACAGTACATATTTCGGTAATTGGCACTAGGCTAGACAAAAGCACAAGAAATTGAGTAAATAGCCAAAAGGTCAACAAACTTTTTAAAATTGCACCAGTTGCTCACCAATTTTTTTTTTGCCGAAAAGGTCACTTGTCTCTGTAAAACGAGTCTTTTAGATCATTCCAGCAAGTTTAATTATTAATGCAACTAGAAATAAAAGTAAAAATGTTAGAAAATAAAATAAAAACAACTAAAATAAAAAATAAAAATGAAATTCTTGAGTTAAAAGAATGCTTTATTCAGCTTCTTCTTATCGATTCTGCAATGAACCTTATCTATTACCCAATCCATTCAATGTGTGACTATACTCGTTATAAACTATATGAAAGAAAAATTTAATCCTTTTTGGCTGCTCTTCACCAATAACAATAATTGTGACAGCCCACCTCTCCCAAGGGCGAACCCAAGGGTATCAGCGGGTTGCCTACCCAACTCTCGCCAGGACTCACTACAAAATCCACAATATAATTGCAAGAAATCATTCCTAAAACCCTATTTAGCATTCAACCAAAATACTAATTAACTTACAAGAGTGAATCCTCAAAATTACAATTATATAAACTTCAAATAAAATCGTCCATCAACTTCACAATACATTTCAATTCCAGATGGAAGTATAGAAACCTTACAGAAGTAACTAAATCCTCAGTCTACGATCCCCACTCCAAGACCTGTTAAGGAAAACAAATTGGGGTGAGCTAATGCTCAGTGAGGCCAAGGAAAAGCATGCAAGCACGTAATCAAGCAAGTAGGAAAGCCAGTAAATTCAGATATAAAAGTGTGTAAATCAATCAATCACTTGCACTATTGCAATTTTCACCAGGAGACCGTATTCCTAAGGAATCACTACTCGAGGGCTCACATTAGACAAGAGTCTTGGAGCTGAGTTCGGAGAACCCTCTTCGAGCCTCTCTATCTACAGTGAATATGCGCAAGTACAGTGAACAGTGCTCATACAGGAAAAAAATACACAGAAATAGGTAAGGATACGGGGCTCTCAGGAGTTAATCCACGTCTTGGCCGATTGATCCACTTTTAGTTGACCCTCCGTCAACCCAAGTAACCATGTCCGTAGTACCCCACTTACTTCCTCCAACCACCATGACACCCTCTCAGATCCGTAACCAAACACGCACTTAAATGGTATTACTTAACAAGTATGCCTAGCAAGACCCCAATTCTGGATCAAGCTATAACACTTCCCATGGTTCACCAAACTTCTCGACCAAGCCCTTGCCGGCTCGAGTTACAAGGCTAGCCAATGGGTTGGGGCATCCCCCCCACTATGGTCGATGAGACAAAGCTCCAATCGATATACTCGGTCATAACATTGGGACGGGAGGGGTGGTACCCTGCCGCTCAATGTTCACGAGAAACACTTTCATTTACATGCACAAGTAACACTTATCATTTATCAAGCAAGCAATCACATGAGAGAAAGGACAAGGGCGATAAAGTACACCCTAGCCTCAGTAACTAGTAAGTACGAGAAACATTTTATTTAAACACTTAACATGCACTTGGCACTCACCGAAGTCAAGAGCCTAAAGCAAAAGCACGCAAGATTAATCGAGTTCTCCGAGATCTTCTCGATCACCTGAGACAAGTACGAGTATAAATTACTTAATTATACAATCAAGATTTAGTAGTTTTCTCACTACCCTTAGTTAAAAGATAACATTTTCAAGTCATGGGAAATGATCAAGTACTTTAATTCAAATCACTAGGGTAATATTTGATAAATGTCTTTAAAAATGTCTCAATTAGACTCAAGTCAGGTTCAAGATTCTCCGATTTGAGAATCAAGTGAAACACTAAGTTGGCATGAAAATCAAGAAAGAGGGTCGACCATTTTCATGTCAAAGTTCCCAAGTTTTACGCCCTAAAATAATTAAAAGAGAATGGAAATAAGTTTTCCTAGTTCACCGACCAAATTTATCTCAAAAGAAAGCAAGTTCGATAATTTACTAATTTGAACTGATATCTTTGAAAAATCGTAACTGGAGTTGTACGAGTCTGAATTTCACACACTTGGTACCGTTGGAAACCTCTTTGAGATTTCTAAAACTTTGTAGAAGACACCCAGTTAAAATTCTGGGCAGAAATTGCCCAGATTTTCGAGAAAGAAACTGCTACAGTACCAAAACAGGGCACGTCAGGTTGGTCGACCAGCCCACTTTGAAAATTCACCAAAAATTACAGAAAATGAATTGGACTCTCAAATTTATACAGTTTAAATTCCTACATAATAAGTTTCAAACTCCACTGATGGAACTCAAATCCGACACTTGAGCAAGAAATTATAATGGTTCAAACATGGCAGGTTCACAAAACTGAATTTTCTGGAATCCGAATTTACAGGGCAGAATTCTAAGCCTTGTTTGAGTGACGATTTCTAGTCCAAAAATTACCAAATTTGGTACACTAATACTTACATATATAATCTAAGTTCATATGAAAATTCAACCAAAATTCGAATGGGAAGGCAGTTTTCTAATCGCCCAAAATTCACTCAGTGAATTGCCTTGAACCAGTGAAGTTTTGACCTTTTTCTTCTAATCATCTTTAACATGCCTAAACTACCACCAATTGACCCTATTTTCGAACCCAAGATAGTTTCAACCTTCCTAAGCCTAATGGTGGTCAAAAATGATGAAAGCTTTTATCAAACTTTTGCACTAAACAGCCCCAAAATTTCAGACAGCATGCTACTTCAAATTTCCAGATTTTGCTCCAACTTAATAACCATTATTGCAACCATTTTTAGAGGGCTTTTTGTGGGAAAGTTTAATACCTTAAACCTCAAAATTCAAGCATTAATAATCAGCCCCTAAACCTACAAAATAGCAGCCACGAAATTAAGGAAAAATCAGCAAAATTTAACCCCCAAATCATCTCCTCCTTCTCGGTTTTCCCCTTGAGGTTTCTCCTCCAATTTCCAACCCACAAATCAAACATATGCATACACATTTCATCATTTAGCAATTCTAGTAAATAAATTTACACATTTTGTGGGAATTCCAAGAGCCCACATATCAACCATAATCATCAAATGCAAATTAAAGAAAGCTTAACAACTTGAAATTCCAAAAACCAACTCTAGTCAAGGTTCTAGGAACCCATCAACATCCCAATCCTAATTTCATGCTTGGAATTTAAAGAATGAACAAAGATTAAGCTTCTAGGGTTTTACCTCTTCCAAGAACTTAGCAAGAAAACCTCCAAAGAACTAAGCTTCAACCACCCAAGAGCTTCCTTCTCCAAGTTCTACACCAAGCTTCAAGCTTGAGCCAAGATTAAGGCTTGATTGTGGTTGATTTTGGGAGGAAAATGGATGAAAAAAATGCTGAAATTTCAAGGGAAGGAAGAGAGGAGAGAGTCGGCCAAAGAGGAAGGAAAAAACTGAAATGTTTGAGTGGTAGTTTTGTAAATAAATGGAAGAAATACAAGACAAGTTTTTAAGGGTCAAAGTCCAAATGGAAATAGTAGTTTTGCTAGCAATTTTGGAGGGAAAATAATTAACTCTCTTGGCTGCAATTTAAAGGACAATCTCGGTTAAGAGAGAGAGAGAAGAAAAGGAAAAATTGAAGTGAATTGGGGAAAATTAGATGGGTAAACAGTCGCAGGTTAAAATCCTAACTTTTGGGAAATTTGTCCAACTAGGGTTTTAAGACTTCAAAACCCTACTTAATCTCACTTCTGGTCCCTTGATTATATTCCTAACCTACGAGTGATCATCCTTACATTCCATCGCTACATCACTCACTGCCCGAATTTCTACCTCGAAAAACGTGTTTTTCTCATTTTCTGTCTAATCGATATAAAAGAGCAAATTTTAAATACTAAACGAATTATTGATAAACTACAAGAAATTAAGGGTGAAATAAAATCAATTCACCTCAAGACAATATAAAATAAATAAATGAATAAATTGAATTTTCATCTAAATTTTCTGAAAAATTCGTTTAAATATAATTTTAAAATAATTGAACGACTTAGTAACAATAATAACATTATTTAAAAATAATAAGTTGTAATAATATCAAAATAAATTTTTGAGACCCTCACAATAATAGTAATATTAATCTTCATTGGATATTAATTAGTTTTTTTGATGCCAAAAACTTTTTCAAGTGAATCGTGAAAAGCTTCTTCAAATTTGCTAGCAACTTCATTTGCTTCCCTTTTAAAATTTACCAACAATCACATGGGGATTCAATCCAATTCTAACCTCCTTCTTAATCATTTGAAAATCACCATTGATGAAAGTTTAATTGGAATTTCAATAAAATCCAGCCATGACCAAGATCACAACCAAATTTGATTGCGAGAAGATGGGTGGAAGTGGTTGAAGTAGAGAAATGAGGAAAATGGGTAGGGGAAAAAGGAGGGGAAGGGGTTAAGGTGTTGGAAGAGTACCCTAATAGAAATAGAGAGGGGAATGATGGTGGAGGAGAGGAGTATAAGGGGAAGAAAGAGGGAAGAGAAAGGATTAGGAGAAAGAGAAGAGGAAGGGATTGTGGTGATCGAAGAATGCAGGAGTGAGGAGAGGATAATAGTGGAGAAGATGTTATTAGGTTAGGTGGCAAGAAGGTGATGGTCATGGTGGAGAAGGAAGATGTAACCGTGTTGGTATGTTGTCATACCTTTTAAGTTCTTCTGTGATCTCTTTTTGCCCCTCCTTAATTATTAGGTGCAAGTATTTTAGTTTGCTTCTAATTAGATTAGAAAATAAACTCAATGACCTGTATGGCTCGTTTTAAATAGATAAGTGACCATTTTGGCTAAAAAAAGTTTAAATAGATATGTGCAATTTTGAAAATTTTGGTGATCTTTTTAGCCATTTACTCTAAGAAATTTTATTTTTTAAAAATAATTTATTTATTTTGATATGAATTGTACTAAGTAACAAAACTGATTTGTAATATATTTGAGATTCAAACCAAGTCTAGCTAAGACATGCATATGTAAGTATTTCTGTCGGGTGTCAAAATTATCACTTTAGTGAAAACATAACCAAATTTTCTATAATAATCTATACTAATAACTCATTTTTATTTTCACTTTTATAATTTTTTTACAATGTTAAAAATAAAAAAGAAATATATTAATAATAACATTTACACAAAATTCTTGGTTTCCTATTTAGCTAATATGATTAGTAATCAGCCGCACAAATAGATCAAAAGTAATGCAAGTTGAAGATTTAGCCCACCTATACATATATAGAGCAAAAATAAATCATAAAAGGAGACATTCATTTGGGCATTTAAGTATAATTACAAGATCTTCAGAGGAAATAAAATCTCTCAAGAGACATACTTCTTCAGCCATATGGTTGTTGTCAATAAATCAATGGTCTATTCATAGCACGTTCAATCTTAAAAGCAATAGCCTAATTTTGGCAGCTGAGTTTTTTGGGAGTAGGTATAAAACTCTACTGTAGCTTACTGTAGAAGTTGTAGAAAAAATTTTTGGAAGTGAAGTTTTGTATGTGTTTTGGGGGTGTTATATTAAAAACTTTGGGAGTTTTTTGAGAATTCTTGCAGATAATGTAGGAAACAAACAAGTTTTATACAAACTTGCTAAAAATTTGCATTAAAACTTTGGAAGTTTTTTAAAGTTCCTGTAGCAAAAGCAGGTAAAAAACTAGCAGCATACAAACCTGGCAAAAAACTCAGCTGCCAAACAAGGCGTATATTGTAGGAGTTACATCCTCATATAACTGAAAGACAATGGCTCCAAACTAATCATCTAAATAGTCAGTCCTCTGATGACCATGGAAATCTATCTTTGAACTATTAAATAACTATGCGTAATTAATATGCTTATCTCCTATTAATCCATCTACTTGACCTTTAGCATATCTAATCATGTGATTACTATGATTGATCAAGGCTCCAGAAGCACGTGGGCAAGATACAATCTCGTTGATGGATCAATTGGTTGACTAGAAATTTCACCTCTCAATATATTTAAGAAACTCAGATGTTGTGAAGCACTGGTGTCCAAATATTGCTCTAAATAGAGGAATTTGAAATGATATTTGTTCACAGTTGATAATTGTAATTTTATTTCTTTGGTGCTAAATTGGTTAATACTCTATAGAATTGAAATTCGGTTGAACATCTGCTATATTGTCAGTTATAGAGTCGGTATTAGTACTAGTTGTTGAATGTGATTCATATAGTGTGATTGTGAGAGTACTAGATGAACATTTTGTTCAAGAAAAAGATCAAATTGGTCAGTAAGAGGTAGGAGCAAAGGATTCTGATTTCTTCAACTTTTATTCCCATAGGTAGTATAACTATTGGACTGATTCATTGCATAAAAACTTTGATAAATAGAAGATGATGCCTGGATATTAGTATATAAAAATGCCTTCTTCTGTTTGCATCACATTGATGGTCAATCTCATGCCTTATTTTTTCCTTTCGCTTTAGAGCCATAGTCCTATACTGTTTAAGGTGTCTTGCTACATTTTCTCTGATTAAGTGAGGCTCATTTATGAGTTTAAGAGTCCTTTTTGGAACCACCTCTTCTCCTAGTTGTTGCAAAGTAGCCATAGACTTTGCATGTAATTCCTGTGTCCAAGTGGCTCTATCCCTCTTAGACACCAGGGTGGGTAGTGTATTATGGGATTGAATTGTTTGATAATCTTTCACTATTTTCTAATACTTCTCCTAATTGCCCTATTTGCTTCAGTTTTTTTAAGCAGGTATCCTACTTGCCATACTTGCTTCAAGTTGTTGAGTTGGCATCCTAATTGCCCTATTTGTTTCAATTCTTTGAGCTAGTATACGATTATATGTTGTTTTCTCTTATCACGTGCTACCAAATATTTTTGAGGATTTCAAACCTAGCAGGCTTTATCAAGTAATCATGTGCACCATGCATAACACCTTTTCGATGACTTTCAAGTCATTATTTGCTGATGTCATTATAACAAGGATGTCTATCTCTAGGACTATGATCTTTAGTAGTTTAAAATATCCATATCAGACCTCATGACATTCGTGATTATGATACTATAGCTATCTTTATTCTTTCTCAATATTTCAATAGTTCCGGCTGCTCTTGTGGTGAATATAACTTGATAGCCACATTTATGAAGTTCAAAAGTGTGCACTTTGAGTAGACAACATTGTCATCAATGGCTAGAACTCTTAATCCTTGAGAAAAATGATTTCACGCATTGGAAATAAAGTTTGATCTCATTTTTTGTAACATAATATATCATGAGTAGCCTTGTTTTGGTCAAACGGCATATCATATATACATGTCATGTATACATATACATATATACACACACATATACATATATACATACATATATATATATATATATATTAACACTTGTTTTATCAAGTTCAATATATATGTGTGTGTGTATGTATATGTATATTAAACTTGATAATACAAGAGTTAATTACAAGAATAGGTAACTGCCCTACTATCTTTCTATGCACTCTTATTTATGTGAGGACCCAAAAATTTTATTCTTATCTGGCATATTTATTTAATTAAATAATTATTTTCTCAGAGTAATTGACTTAAATTATTTTAATTACAATTGTATCATACATTACCTCATTTTATTTTAAAAACTATGTTTAACCATCAATTTGATTTTTCTGTCACTTATAATAGTGAAAAATGAGAAAATGCATGCTTTTCGAGACAAACATTGGGACTGAGAGTGACGTAAGTCTGAAGTATATGAGTGAGAGAAATTAGGATCGTAGTGTCACATTGCGCGAATTAACCTCGCTGTGACAAAAAAAGTTAGTTTAGGTCATTAATGGATAAACTCAATTTTCTTTCCTTTTCACCAACCAAATCACCAAAAGTCAACCAAGCCATTAAACCTCTCATTTCCTCTCTTGTTCCAGCCGACCACTCCTCCCTCTTTTTCTCTTCATTTCATCTTCTTTAATCAACCACAAATCTCCATTGTTGCAACAAAAGAAAGCTTGAGGGATTTGCTAGTTTTCTTGGTGGAGCTTTTGACTATCTTGGAGAGAGAGACAACTGGTTGTGGAGTTGATGATTGAGGGTGTAGAGCTGCTAGGAGCTTGGAGGGAGGAACATAGACATCTCAAGCTTGAAATTTCCTTGAGCTATTTTAGGTAAAGGACTCCGACAAAACCCTAATTCATTTGCTTTCATTGTTTAGTTTTGAAGCTTGTAGCTTCTTGTTGGTTTTTGTGTTGAAATTGGGTTGTTGAAGTGGGCTCTTGGATTCCCACAAGACTTGAATGTGTGGCTATTTTGATGTTGATGAGATGCTATGATGTATGTATGTGTGATGGAGTGAGTTGTGTGAATTCATGAAAGTTAGAAAGTTAGAAAGAAAGAAAGGTTATGCTGCCGGTTTCATTTCCAATTTTTATGCCCTATTTTGGCTGCGAATTTTCATGAGTTTCTTGGTTATTTTGGGAGCTGAAATGTTGGTTTATATGTATGTAAATTTATTTGCAAAAATCATTCCATTTGGTGTGTCAAAATCGCATGAAAAGATGAAGTTAAAATCTGGAAAACAGTTTCCAGATTTATCGAACCTTGCTGCCCTGATATTAATTGCTTTGTTCACTGCCTTCCCGTGTGATTTTTTGGCTCAATTTTGGTACAAATTTATTTCGCATACTGAGGTTTATGCCTGAAAAATTTGGTGTTTTTCCAATGTCATTTCATTGCCCAAATGATGTTCCAAAAATGACTCCTCAAAACTGGAAAAATCAAGCTGACAGACAGCTTATTGTCCCAAGTTCAATTGGCTATATTTTCTTGCTCGGGAGTCAAAATTGAGTCCTGTTTGTTGTTTTTAAAACTATACTTGTAGGTATTTCAGTGGTATAAATTTCAAGGGTTAGTTCGATTTCTGTGAATTTTGGCAAATTTTCAAAGTTTGTCAAAAACCAAGACTGTCATGCCTTATTTTCACTGTTGTAGTGAAAATTTCTCTATGTTAATGATCCAACTAGAGCTTACTCTAAACATGAAAGTTGTATAGAATTGAATGACGAATGCACCTGTAAATTTTCAGCTCAATCTGAGCACCGTATCTTGTGAAATGTCAAAATTGTCCCTAGTGCCCTGTTTCTGTCCAGACTGAAAATTTGCCACAGTTTTGGTCAATTCGACCTAGTTCGAGATGGAATTGGGTTTCGACTTTCCATGAAAGTTACAGAGGGTTGAGTGTTCTTTCTAACTGTTAAATTTCAGACCATTTGGATCTTTGTGTGCTGAGGTATGGTCATTTCAATCTGGCCTGCCAGTGAACCTGAAATTGAAACTTCTAGGACTGTTTTCATGTTTTTTTGACCTAGAAGAAGTAAATCTGGGTGGAAATGGTCTCCATGAAAGTTATAGCTTGTCCTCTTAGCTTCGAAACGGCACCTCGTGCACTTCAATCCAACACTCGTACCATGAGTTATGATCAAAATGGCAGAAGGTGTCAATCTGCCTTTCACACCTTCTAGTGTATGTTTTCCATTTTGAATCTAGTGTTGTCCGTTTTGGTTCGAGCGCCCATGCATGTGCTCTCTTTGCTGTTTTAAGTGCTTTTAGGTGTTGTTTTGGTATCTTAATGATTGTTTGGGTAATAAATTGTTAATCATTAGTCACGTTTGCTTCAGGTGACCAAGGAAACTACGGCGTGAATCCCGAGACGCTCAAGTGATATCACCTGCATGCTTTTACTTGATTTCTTTTGTTGGTGAGTGTTCAAGTGCATGTTAGTTAATGTAAATAAATTGAAAGCATGCTTGTGTGATCTGGTGAGCTTGTACTTTATCGCGCTCACCTTATTGGAATTTGCCTCTAAATGAGTCCTACTATTTAAAATGTTAATTGATTGACTGCTTGAACTGTTTGAATTGTTTATAACTGTGGGGACGCCCAAACCCTATCGGGGATCCCTTCACCTTGTCCGGCAACAGAAGCTAGGGCAAGGGATGGGTGAACCATGGGTTTTTACTGTTTAAAGCACGTCGGTTGGAATGAGTCTGCCGATTTGGCATACTCATAGTGGGTTGCCAATCACTGTTCAAATTTAGGAGTTCGGGCCCGGTCAAGGGGGTAAGTAGTCGGGAGAGGGAGTAAGTGGTGAATATGGACTGTGAGAGTGAGTGGTTGACGGAGTGTCAAAGTATGACCAGAAATTGATACTTGTGAAGCGGAGAAAGTAACTACAGAGATTGTGGAAATGTGAAGCCGACAACTGTATCCTTCAATTTGTACTGTTTAAATGTTTTAATGCTAAATTAACTGTTTTGCTCTTTTACTGTTTTATTTATTTATTTATCTGCTTTGATTTGCCTGTGCATATTTCTCTTGGCCTCACTGAGCGGTAGCTCACCCCAATTTGTTTTCCTTAATAGGTGACGAGAACCCTGAAGTTTGGCGACCTTAGCTAGGTTTAATTCACTCTTCTGCCCTTTTGTCCAGAGTTTAGAATTGGAGAACTGCAATTCCTTTTGGATCTGTATATTCCCACTCTTGGTTGTGTAATAGATTTGGATTTGATCTTTTGGGCTTGTTAGCCTTCACATTTTGCATATTAGGATTTAATGTTATTTTAGTACAGTTATTTCCTTTTCTGGGTTATGAGTTGGCTTTGTTAGCTATCGTTTTAAAATTTTGAGTGCTTGAGTCCTGGCGAGAGTTAGGCAGGCAGCCCGCTGATACCTTAGGGGTCGCCCTAAGGAGAAGTGGGGCTATCACAATTTAGCCATAGAGGGAAATTTAAGTCCCATTTAACCTCAGATACAAGCTTCATAACAAATTGACAAGACTATGAGCACATCTGTTTCTTGTCATATTTACAAACGAGAAGGTACAGTGAACAAACATCTTGCTCAAAATATTTATGTCCTCTAGAAGAGTCGCTATGATTGAGTCTTGCTCATCCCTTGCTTGGATCTTGTCTATGATTACTTTTCAATTTAATTGAACATCAATCTATTTCCATCCGGCCTCCTTAGCCATGATTAGAGCCATTCTTTTTGCTTACGTTTCCTCTACTATTATATCATCTTTCCTTTGTTTTTCATATACCTAAAGCTTTTGCTATTTCCCATCAGTCATTGTGACAACCCCACCTTCCCCTACGGCGAATTAGAGGGTTTGGCGGGCCACCTGCCCAAATCTCGCCAGGACTTATTCACTCAATTAACTTCAATAACAATTCCAACCCCAAGAAATCATTCCCCATGTAACTAACTTCATATTCAAACCAATTACTTAAAGAAACTAAAAGTTCAACTTACACTCGCAAAATTAAATTCTAAATACTAAATATACACACAAAAGCTGAAATTACAAATCCCAAACATAAAGTCTAAGGTTCCAAGATCCAATAAAACAAATCAAGAATACAAAAGTAGGATCCAACCCTAGGTAATGATGTCTTCTGACGGATTCTCAATCCCTGTTAAGGAAAACAAATAGGGGAAAAGGGTGAGCGAATACTCAGTGAGACCAAGAAAAACATGCAAGCATGCAAGATCAAGTAATACACACTTTTATTGAGCAAGATAAGTAACTAGAACTTTCAAGAAAGAACGCAAATAAGGAAATTAATTACACAATCAATAAAGGATACAGGATCTCTTAGGAGCTAGTCCACCGCTTGATCAAGATTTCCAACTGAGTTGACACTCTGTCAACATAACAAGAGTAAGTCCGTAGAACCACACTTGTCAACCATCTCCTTCCACCGTTTCAACCCCCCAACCGGGCCCGCTCGACAAAATAGGTAATTTGGTAATACTCGAGTATACCCAAGCAAGGAGTCGGTGAACGCATTCCAACCGACGAAACAAGTAAAGACCCATGGCTTACCAACCCCTCGGACAGCCCTTGCCGGCCCGAAGTGAAAGGTTTACCGATGAGTTTTGGGCGTCCCCAGCATGTTTAAGTATCAAGTAGCATGATGAGACAATGCTCAATCATCAATTAAGTATAAGTGCAGGTTCAGGCAAGTCATTACAAGTATGAGCAAGTACAAGCAAGTAAGTTCAAGTCAATTAAGAGAGGTCAAACGAGATAAAGTACACGTCCGCCCCAACAAGTTTAGTAATATGTTTAATTCAAGCATGGAACAGGTCAAGCAAGTCAACAAGTCATACACTTAACACTGACCAAAATAGCAAAGTTCGGATTCCAAATTTAGCTCGATTTCAAGTCCGTCCACACTCCCTAAAATAAATAAAGGAGATAATTTTCGCTCCTCCATTAGCGAAACCAAATCAAAATAAACTTGTTTATTGATTTAATCAAGATTTTTTCCAAAATTTTCTCGAGTGAAAAGTATTTATATCGAGTAGTAAAATATCACAAAAGACTCTTTTTAAAATTGCTGCATCATTTAAAATGAAATGTTTTAATAATATACTCTATATTCGCAACTTCTCAACTTTTAAGACAATGAAATTAAACAAGGTCTTTTACCTCAAACATCACCCATTCAGGCTCAAATTCAACACTAAAACATTAGTCAAGGTTTTAACATGTTTTTAGTTCAATTTTCATCAAATCTCAATGTACAAAATTCATGAAAAATAGATAAAACATTTCAAACCCTCAAATCTGTCCAAATAGTATATTTACCCAAAAGTTAGTGAAAACTCAACTTTTCACCATTAAAATTTAAGATTTTAACTCCATTCAAGCATATACTCATAAGTGAATATAATACATATTTATTTGGGTAAAATCTAGCCAAGGAACATCATAAAATTTTGAAATCAAGTGTCAAAACTTTCTAGCATAGGTTCGGCCAACCTTCATGACTTTTCTTCAAAATTTTCACCAACATTCTTACTTTCTAACTGCAAAATGAACTCATCTCATAATAAAATCTCAAACACAACAAGATCCTCAAGTCCGCTACCCAAAAGGTCACATCAAGTCAGCTGCCTAAGTTGGGAATTCAAGAGCGCAACTCAAATGTTCCAAACATTAGCATTTCTAGCAAAATGAACCATGGATCTAAAAGATCTAGCACTAATAAAGTTAAAACTAAAAAATTTAAGTTTTATACCTCAAGATCTAGCTAGATCTAGGAAGATCAAGTAAGATCTAGTGTTGCTCCACTCAATGATGATCTTCCAAGCTTTGAAACCTCAAGAACCTCCAACTTAGCCAAAGATTTAGCTTGTTCCTTGGTGATTTCCTCCACAAACTTTAAGACCAAGAATAAGGAAAACAAGATGAAGCTTTCTTTCCTCTTCCTTTCTCTCTCTCACTCTCAGATCTCTCCCTCTTTCTCTCTCTCACTCACGGCTGGAACAAGGAGGAGAAGGAACAAGATGAATGCTTTCCAATGGTGTCTTCAAGCTTCAAGAAATTGAAGATGAAGATGAAGATGAAGAAAACTTGTTTTTTCTCTCTCTCAAGTTTGGCCCTCTCCTCCCTCTAAAGCTTCAAAGATGGCTGAAAAATGAAGAGGCAAGGAAGCAAGAAACAAGGCTTTATGGAGACAAAAAGCATGGTTGGCCTTAAATTAAGGAAAAATGGTCAAACTTCCACTTTTGGTCGCGTCGACATGCGATACTCTAACTTTTTCTGGTTTTTCCCCTTTCGGTACTGTCCTACGTTAAATATATCTCTGTAATATCTCTACATATACTCGGTTTCATCTTAGGGCTACTATTCACACCTCGGCTCAAAAATCGATGTTTAAACTGGCCGAAACCAAACAACGGCAATTAATTCACGAAAAATTCTCTAAATTAGAAAATAATAATTCAAAGCATAAATTCACTAATATTTTAGTGAATAAACATAATATAAATATTATTATATATATTAAATAAAAATAGAATTTTGAGGCCCTCACAGTCACTTACAATAATATCCAGTCCTATTCTGATCATGCTCATTGAGATAACTACATCTACATTGATCTTGATTATATCTTCACTTGAAGGAGTGAATTGCTGCCTCAGTTCATTCTGAGGTGTTTGAACCTTATGCCTTCCTTTAGCTCAGTTTGAGCTTCCTTGAACTCTAGTCATTCAGTGTATGCTTTAGCTATAATTGCTTTGTAGTTGTTTCTATTGCCATTAAATTGGTGCTCATTTCTTACCTTCCAGAGTTGCCAAAGAATATTGGTTATTAATGTAATATGATCCTGTCCCCACCAATATTGGTCTTACATTTGCAACTAGCCTTCCCTCCTATCATTTCTAAAAAATTGCCCCCTAGATCCTACAATCAATCCCATTGGGCAGCTGGTAATTTCCACAATTTCTGTGCATTTGAAGTAGAAAACATGTGTTCATTGTTTCTTCAACTTCACTACAACTGCTACATATTGCCTCTTCTTTACCTATTCTTTTGTATATTTGTCATTCACAAGGAAACTCTTTTGTAGATTCTTTCATAGCAAGCGTTTTATTTTATACTTAATATTCATATTCCATAGGTTTCTTCACACTTTGTCTTTTTGTTGGGAGTGGCTTGTGCTCTCCCTGCTGTTCTCTTCTGTAATCCATTTGCTTGCCCCTTTTTTTGCAATTCCATAACCTGTTTCAACTATATAAATTTCCAACTTTAAGTATCTCCAGTATATTTTATCATTCATGTTGTAAAGACTTAAAGGGGTTTTGTCTATCATCTGTGCCTCCTCTTTTCTAAAAGTTTAGTTTGCCAGTTCTCTATACCAATCTCTATTTCTAATCAGGTCAGTAACCTTTTCTAGTGAGCAATCAAGGGCTTTTGTTGATGTAACCTTCCCATTTACTACATCCATAATTCATTTATCTTTCAAAATATTGATGGTCATCCTATCTTCATTTCTTTTCCACATACCCTGTTGCAAAAGGTTCTTAGCACTCACCACATTCCTCCATACCTATGATGTATTCTTTGGAGGGTCTTTATCTAAGTTTTATAGTGCTAGCTGATACATTGCTTTGATTACTCTACCCATTAGCAAAATAGGATTTATTATCAGTCTCTATTATTGTTTTACAATGTCCATCATGTAAGAAATTACAGAGACAAGTACAGTGAAAATTTAAAATTTTTTATTCCTTTCAATAGATCGTCATTTGAATAAATTCATGTGACATAAAAGTTAGTTCAAGAAGATTACCTCAACTTGTAATGATCTTCTCGAACCGGTGAGATCTAACATAGAGGATAGCAAAGAAATCCATGTAACCATGCAAGTGCCTAGCATTTAATGGTGATCCATACGAATTTCCTTAGGTGGAATCTCCGACATCGAATTAGTTTAAACTAGATTAGTGCTAGTTATTGCTAAGATAACCACACACAAGTTGATTGGGAAAAACTCTAATTTTCTCTATGAGAAACTAGTTCCAAAGAGAGAAATAAGAGAGGTAATTTTTCCTTTACTTTCTTGGATGAATTTTGGATGTTTTTTTCTCTAGATTTTTCTAATCTGACAAGACAATTTGTGTGTCAATTAGTATTGCTAGCAAAAGCTTAGTAAGAATTTATAGACAAATAAGTTGTCAAATTTTTATGGAAACCTGAGACCAGTTTCCAAAAGAATTTAGCTTCCTTATTCTAATACAACTCTTGTATTTAGAAAACATAAATTAATTTGCACTATAAGTTCCTCAAGTTTAATAAAGTTATAAAAACTTATCTATCAAGTCCTTACTTGAAATTCATTTAATCTAGTTAAAGAATTTCTTAATGTATGTGGCCTATTAGTTCTCATAGACGTTGGTAATAAGTATGAGTTATAATTCTTAATAAATAAGAACTGGATAAATTAAAACTCCTTGTAATCTATTATTGATTTTGCTAATCAATCAACTCATATTTATAGATCAAGATTGATATCTAACAATGTACTATAATTACCTAAATAATGAGAAAAATCAAGTGGATGATTTCACCTTTCAGTGAACATTTACCATGTAATTACTATCATTTTACTACACTTATCTCACATTAACCTTGGAATAAGTTGTGCCTATTATATTACGTGGTTAATACTCTTTTTTTATACCAAAATATAACTCCAATGAAAAAGTATTTAAAAACAATTTCTAAAACTCTTCCACTTAGTGCTAAGAATTATGATTTATACTTCTACAGATAGGTAGACATGAGATAACTACTCTTGTATAAGAGGTGGTAATTTATTATGGGTTATTCACTACCTTTCTCTACTTCAAGTATGTACTTATTTGTTAATGATGTGAGCATTCCCTATTACGGGAATAATTATATAGTAAATAAAGTATAACTATCTATACTCAAGAAACAATGATAATCTTAAGTCTAAGGATCACTTACACAAATGTCACGTAGTTAGTCCTTTGACACTTAAAGGATATCTCTATGCGGATCAATCTAGTGAATTTGATCATACTATCAAGCACCCACATATCTATATAAAGATGTCATTTATTATTATATAAATAGTTCAAGTGCATATTAAACTCTCAAAGTTGATTGACTTTAGAGATTATATACTCTTTCACATAGTTTTTTTTTCATGTAGAGCATTGTTGAAATGCTTAAGGTCTCTAAATCCCATGCCTTCTTTCCTTTTGACTTCAACATTTTTTTTCTAACTCGTCGAGTGTATCTTGTGCTCTTCCTCTTCCTCTAGCTACTAGAATCTTGCCATGAGTCTACACAATTTGCAAAGACCTTTTGGTAGCCTGTAACATAACATAGTATAGGCTGGTAATCTACACTCCTTTATCTTTCTAGCAACTTTGGACATGGTGGATCCCTACTAAATTTTTTGCCAAGCTGTATTCACAAGTAATTGTAGCTCAAGATTTTGAGTCCACCTCTAATTAAAAAAGAATCTTTTCTTAACTTTGTTATGTCCAACTATGGTGTCCAACACTAGTACATTGTGATCTGAGACTTCCTTTTCCACATGCTTGCAATTGTTATTTTCAAAAGCCTGATACCACCCAACACTACCCAAAACCCTATCTTATCTTTACTTAATCTCTCCCTCATTCTCCCATTATTGCACCAGGTCCAAGGACATCCTTCATACTTCTGTTTCCTTGTAAAAAGTCTCTAGACATTCTAAAACTACCCTTAGACCTCACCCAACCCCTTCCCTCATTTTTTTCTCACTAGAAAAATTATTATTAGAATCACCCATGATCACCAATTTTCATACCATTTTTTCATTCTTCTTTTCAACATTTTCTACTAATCTTTCCTAGAAGTATCTTCACGAGACTGATTCTTAGATACATAAAATCCAAAATTCAGTCCAACTTTAAGCTCCTACTCCACATTCAACATCTCACTGCAACCTCAGCCTCTCACAACCACCATGAAACATACAACGTGAACAAAGGAAAACATAACTGATCAACAGAGGAGAAAAGCTCAGCTGTAAACATGGAAGAATCAGGAGAAAAGGAAAGCAAACCCAAAACCCAGAACAAAGTTGGCTTAGGTTGTTTCGTAGACCCCAAAAAAATTGTACATTTTCCCATCTTGCATGCATTAAAACACGCTATCCAGTTTACCATTAATGTAGAGTAAAGAAAGGTATAATACTAGTTTTTGAAGCATAAGGTGGTCTTTCCTTTTTATTATGGGCTGTGAAAGGATGTAACCATTTCAGCATCAAAAGAAGTGTCAGATTACCTCAAATTTATCCAAACATTTAAGAACATTTAGTACAATGAAAAGGTCTGGCACAAGAGAACACTCAAGGAAACAATATTTCACGAATATTTCAACCTCTTTTTTTTTTTGGGTTAGTCGTCATATCCTACTTTGAAAGTAAAATAAAAACCTTCAGGTGAATTATGATATTGGCACCTATAGACCAATAGGCATGGCAAGAGACCTCCGCAGGTGCCTGATTAAACTACTAAACATAAAATATCCGACTAACTTGTAACCTATACAGTCTCTCGAGTCTTGACATACCAAATTTCAACATCTCAGACAAAATTTCACTATCCTAGAAGTTGAAGATACCTAAGGCAACACATTACCTTCACAAGGTATGTAGTTTAAAACACCAAAAATCAGTTAGTTGCAAGACCAACAAATTGCTATAATGTATTTTCTATCATTTCCCTGCATCCTTGTTTTCGAAGTGAAACCTATAAAGCAATACAAAGAAGCCGGACACAAGGCCATAGAAAATCCCACCCAGTCAGCAAATCCCACCCAGTCATTACCACATCATAAATCACTTGGCACATTTCTAACTGTGATACAATTCGGAACCATTCTCTAGATAAGCTAGAACATTATAAGAGTAGTTAAAAAGAATTTGATGAAAAGAGTTACAATCAGTGTGACAGCCCCACTTCCTCCTAAGACTAACCAAAGGGTTGGTGGGCTGCCTGCCTAACTCTCACCAGGATTCAAGCATTCGGTAATACTAACTTAAACGGGCGAAACCCCGAATTTATACCAACAATAATCTTAGAGACTGTAAAATAACATTTAAACTTACAGTGCAGTTATCAATTCAAAAACACATACTTAAAACCTCAAGCCATAATTTAATACATTTCCATAAGTCTAAAATATTCATCACCAAAAGAATATACAAAACATTTCTCCATACTCGAGACAAAAGCCAAAAGAACAAATTACTAGCTCTATCTAGGCCTTTGGATTCTCGTCACCTGTTAAGGAAAAAAAAACAAACGGGAACGGGGGTGAACTAAAAAGCTCGTGAGTTTCCAAAAGACATACACATGCATTTAAAACAGTAATATAGTAAGCAATAAATGAAACATGTAGGAAAATTAAATTTAACACACAAGGAGGATACGTTGGCTCTCAGGAGCTCAAATCCACAAATCATGAACATTTAGAGTAGTCGACATTGCGTCGACTTTCAATCCAAGTAGACGACTCTTCACGCCAACCACCAACCACCAAACTCCCCCTACTGGGCCCGCACGCCAAACACTTAAACATTTAAGCAGTTAACCACTCAAAGGACGCGGCCAAAAGTGGTTATATAACACTTTTCTTCCCCAACTTGTAATACAGGCAAAACATTTAATTTACCAACTCTACTTAGAAGAGCGCAATAAAGTATACTCTCCTTTAAGCGAGAGGCTTAACAGTTTCAAATTTTCAAGCACGAAACACGTTCAATCAACGCATACAGTCAAAGTAAGTAACACACATTGAAAATTCACCGACAAAGTAGGGTCGCAATCCAAGTTTTGATCAAATGACAAATCAGAACTTCACCCTAAAATAATGAAAAGAGAACGGAAATGAGTTTTCCTAGTTCACCGGTCAAATTCATTTCAAGAGGAAATAAGTTCGATAACTTTCTAATTCGAGTTGAAATCTTTGAAAAATCGTAACTTCAGTTGTATAAGTCCAAATTTCACAAACTTGGTACTGTTGGAAACCTCTTTAAAAGTTATAAAACGTTGTAGAAGACATCCAGTTAAGATTCTGGACATAATTTGCCCATATTTTCGTTTAACAAGTTGCTACAGTACTGAAACAGAACATAACAGGTTGGCCGACCAGACAACTTTGAAGATTCATCAAAAATTATAGAAAAGGAGTTGGCCTCTGAAATTTTCACGGTTTAAAGTACTATGTAAGAAGTTTCAAACGCCACCAACAACACTCAAATCTGACACTCGAGTAAGAAATTATGACTGTCCAAACATGGCTGGTTCAAAAACCTGCGTTTTCTGAAATCTAGTTTTATAGGGCAATGTTTGAAGTTTCGAATGAGTGACGAATTCTTAGTCAAAAATTACCAAATTCGGTACACTAATACTTCCATATTCATACCAAAATTCAACCAAAAATTTGAATGGGAAGACAGTTTTCTACTTGCCCAAAGTGACCTGGACAACACTTGTTCATTCATGCAAATTTCACTCCCTTCCTTATCATTACCTTTAACACATCCAAATCACTACCGATTGACCCCATTTTCAAACCTAAACTAATATTACCCTTCCTAAACCTAATGATGATCAAAAATGATAAAGGCTTACATTAATTTTCACCATTAAAACCTCCCAAAATTCAGCCAGCTTACTTTCTCAATTTTCCAGATTTTGACCTCATCTTGATACTCATTCTTACTACCATTTTTAAAGAACTTGTTATGAAAAAAAATAACTACTTAACACCCCACCTTTTAAGCATCAAGGATCATCCATAATTAGCCAAAATGTAGCCATGAAAATCAAGATAAAAATCAGCCATCATAACCCTCATTTTCTTACTTCTTCCACTCGATTTTTCCCTTGAAGGTTTTTGTCCAAAATCAGCCCATAAATCCTTTATATAACCACACATTGCATCATTTTCATGCTAAACAACAACCATACATGCCAGTGGGAATCCAAGAGCCCACACAACAATTTAAACCAACAAAATCAACTCAAGGAAGCTTAGCAAATACAAATTCATAAACAACACAAGTCAAGGTTCTATCAACCTTTCAACAACCCAAATCCTATCGTCATGCTTGGAATTTTAAAGGATGATCAAGAATGGAACTTTTAGGGTTTTACCTCTTCTTAGAGGTTAGTAAAAACACCAAGAGAATGCAAGCTCTAACCACCCAAGACTTCCTCCTCAAAGCTCCTCACTCAAGCTTCAAGCTTGTGCCAAGGTTGGTGCAAGATTAGTGGTGGTTTTTGTGTGGAAATGGAGAAGAAATTGATGAAGATACAAGTGGAAGAAAGGAAGGGCTAGTTTGGATGAGAGGGGAGAGAGATGAGAAGATTTTTGAGCAATTTTGAAGAGTTAAATGGGAAAAGAAAGACAAGACACAAGTCTTGTCTTATAACCCCAAAAGTCAACACAAGAATAGTAAGCTTAATTAGCCATTTGGAAGGAAAAATAATTGTCTCATTTGGCTTGAGATTAAGGAGCAGATCTCGATTTGGAGAGGGGAAAGAAAAGAAAAAATTTTAAGTGAACTGGAAGGGATTAGTTGGATGAAATAGTGGCTAATTAAAATTCTAGATTTGAAAAGGTTAATCCAATTCTTAATTAATGTTTCAATACCCTAATTGATCACCTTCAAGAACCCATTACCAGTCATTTAATTACACTTCTAACCTACCAATCATCATCCACTCTCTTTCACTAATACACTCACAGTCCGAGTTTATCTCAAAAAATGTATTTTTACATTTTTCACTAATAGGCGTTACGAGGCAGTGTTAAAAAGGTACAATAAGGCTAAAATTCAACGAGAAATTATAGATGAGGTAAAATTGAATTTCATGAGATAATTGAATAAATAAATAAAATGAATTTTTCCATTTAAATTTTCAAAGACGAAAATTAACTCAATAATAAGATTAAAATTAATAAAGGAATAGTCAAACGAATTAATAGAGGTAATAATAATAATATCTAAATTTATAAATTTTGAGGCCCTCACATCTTCCCCTCCTTAAAAGAATTTTGTTCTCAAAATTCTCACCTTGTTGGACGAATAATTCTGGATATTTTTTTTGCATTTCCTCTTCCACTTCCCAAGTTGCTTCCTCGACATCATGGTTTCTCCATTGGATTTTAACCAAAGGAATTTTTTTCGTCCTCAAGTCCTTTATTTCTCAATCGAGAATCTTTACAGGCCTTTCCTCATACGAGAGTGTTTCATCCATTTCAATCTCATCTAACTGTAACACATGACTCGGGTCTGGGTGATACTTCTTGAGCATCCAGATGTGAAAGACATTGTGAATCTTCGACATACTAGCGGGTAGATTCAATTGATAAGCCACTTTTCCAACTCGTTTGAGAATTTCGAATGATCCAATGTACCTCGGCTTCAATTTCTTTCCTTTTTTAGACACTACTCCACCCTTCACTGGCTTTACCCGCAAGAAAACTTTATCACCTACTTCAAATTCCAAATCCTTTCTCCTATTATCCGCGTAGCTCTTTTGCCGACTTTGAGCCGTTTGAAGCCTTTCTCTAACCAATTTCACTTTCTCATAGGCTTCTTCAATCCAGGGTATAGCGGTCGGGTTAAGAACCTTTCTCTCTCCCACTTCGTCCCAATGAATCGGTGATCGACACCTTCTCCCATAGAATGTCTCATAGGGTGCCATTTGAATTGAGGCATGACAACTGTTATTGTATGCAAACTCGACTAAGGTCATGTACTGGCTCCAACTTCCTCTAAAATCCACTATACAAGATCTCAACATGTCCTCTAGAGTCTGAATTATCCTCTCAGTCTGACCATCTGTCTGAGGATGATAGGCTGTGCTCAACTTCAACTTAATTCCTAAAGTCTCTTGCAACTTCTGCCAAAACCTCGATACGAACCTAGGGTCTCGGTCGGAAACAATAGTCACTGGAATCCCATGTAACCTCACTATCTCATCCAAATAAAGTTTGGCCAATTTCTCCAAAGGATACTTCATATTCACTAGTAGAAAATGTGCAGATTTAGTAAGTCGGTCTACTACTACCCATACGGCATCATGTCCCTTTTGACTCCTTGACAGACTAGTGACGAAATCCATGGTAATATGCTCCCATTTCCATTCGGGGATTTCTAAAGGTTGTAAAAGTCCTGAGGGCTTTTGGTATTCAGCTTTAACCTGTTGACAAATAAGACAGGTCTGCACATATTTGGCTACATCTTTCTTCAATCCATCCCACCAATACAATCCTCTCAAATCTTGGTACATCTTATTACTCCCAGGATGGATGGTATACTTGGACCGATGTGCTTCTTCCAAAATCTCTTTCTTTAATACCTCATCGTTTGGCACTACTAATCTTTCTCGGAACCTCAATATTCCCTCGGGCCCTATCTTAAAATCTTGCGCTTCCCCTTTTTGAACTTTCTCCAAGAATTTCTGCACTACGGGATCTTTCGACTGTGCTTCCTTGATCCATCCCAATAATGGAGACCTTAGCTCCACGTTCCCAAAAATGACCTTTTGCGTCCCTAAACAAGGTTTCCACTTGCTCACTTGTTCCAACATTTCCCATTCTTTCACTATTAACCCCGCTACTTGAGCCTTGTGACGAAACACATCAGCCACGACATTTGCCTTTCCAGGGTGATACTTTATTGAGCAATCATAGTCCTCTAGAAACTCTACCCACCTCCTTTGTCTCAAATTCAACTCCTTTTGAGAGAACAAATACTTTAAACTCTTGTGGTCCATGAATACCTCAAAAGTTACTTCATATAAATAATGTCTCCATTTTTTCAAAGCAAAGATTACCGCCGCCAACTCTAGATCATGTGTTGGGTAGTTCTGTTCATGAAGTTTCAACTTCCTAGAAGCATATGCTATGACTTTTCCATTTTGCATCAAAACACAACCTAATCCATCCTTAGAGGCATCTGAATAAACCACGAATCCTTCTTTGCTATCAAGTAAAGTCAAAATCGGCGCTTCAGTCAACCGCTTCTTCAACTCCTGAAACCTCTCTTCACACTTAGGGCTCCAAATGAATTTTCCATGTTTCCTAGTCAAGTCGGTCAAAGGCCCAGTAATTCTTGAGAAATCCTGAATAAACCGACGATAGTAACCAGCTAACCCTAAGAAACTTTTGACCCCAGTAGGGTTCTCGGGTCTCTTCCAATGAATAACAGCTTCCACTTTAGTTGGGTCAACTGCAATTCCGTCCTTGGAAATTTTATGCCCTAGAAAAGTTACCTCCTCCAACCAAAATTCAACACTTACTAAACTTGGCAAACAACTTGTGCTCTCGGAGGGTTTGTAATACAATCTTCAAGTGTTTGGCATGATCCTCTTGGGTTTTGGAATACACAAGTATATCATCAATGAAAATTACAACAAATCGATCCAAGTAGGGTTTGAATACGCATTGCATTAAATCCATGAATGCGGCCGGAGCATTTATCAATCCAAAGGGCATTACTACAAACTCAAAATGCCCATACCTCGAATTAAAAGCCGTTTTCGGTACATCCTCTTTTCTAATTCTCAACTGGTAGTACCCTTGTCTAAGATCTAGTTTGGAGAATACCACTAACCCTTGTAACTGATCAAATAACTCGTCAATGAGTGGTAAGGGATACTTGTTCTTAATTGTCACATCATTCAACCCCCGATAGTCTATACACAGCCTTGGACTACCATCTTTCTTTTTGACAAACAACACCGGAGCTCCCCATGGAGAATCACTTTCCCTGATAAATCCCCGTTCCAAAAGATCTTGTAGTTGTATCTTCAATTCTTTAAACTCGGCCGGAGCCATTCTATAGGGAGTCTTAAAAATTGGTGCCGTTCCAGGTACTAGATCAATCTTAAACTCTACCGCCCGCTTAAGAGGCAAAGACTCCAATTCCTCGCTAAAATTCCTAACAATCGGCACGTCTTCCAACTTTACCTTATCATTTGGAGGGTTTATAAGAAATGCCAAATACCCTTGAGATCCCCTACTTAGAAGTTTTCTAGCCCTAATTCTAGAAATAAGGGCCGAGGAAGTCAACCTTCCTTTAACATCCAATCTTAACGTCGCCTCCCCCGGTATGTCAAATTCTACTACTTTCAATCTACAGTCCACTTTGGCATGGTGTTTAACCAAGCAATCCATCCCAATAATCACATCATACCCCTTAATAACCAGACTTATCAGGTCAACCATTAATTTTTTCTCTCCAATCCACAACTCACAATTTTTATATACTAAACTCGTAATCAAACTTTTGTCCCCTGTTGGTGTTCCAACCTCCAGGTCAAAGGGTAACCTAACAGGTTTTATATCTATACCACAAACAAATGCAGGATTAACAAAAGAATGAGTCGCACCGGGATCAATTAAAATTCTAGCTAAGCGATGAAAGAGGGGAATGGTACCTTCGACCACTTCCGTCGACTCAGGCACCTCTTGATAGTCTAGTGCATAAACTCGAGCTGGTACTTTTGTCCTACTTCCCACCGTACTAGCTTGGCTCGGGTTCGACTTTTGGGCACTACCTCGCTCTCGGGATTGGGGACAAGCAGATATCTGATGGTCGGAACTTCCACACTTCAAACACTTTCCTTGTTTCTTCGAAAAATCGTTGGCGGTGTGATTTGGTTTTCCACAGAAACCACACGTAAGGCCTAAGTTCGAAGCTTGGCTCCTTTGTGGAGCGCTCCTTGTTGAGCCTCAACCACTAATGGACCCTCGGGATGCCCCTCCTCGAGAAAAGATTCCTCTTGAAGTTCCTAAGGCACTAGCCCCACTCGAGCCTCTCCCAAATTTGGAAGGTGGAACATTTAAATCCATAAGGTCCCGACTACCAGAAGGGGCACTTCTCTTTCTAGCATGAAAAGTCTTCAACTGAGGCTTGGCAATATCGATCCTCTGGGCCTTTTCTATGGCCTCACTAAAACTGTTAATCTGAGCTGCTGCCAACCCCTCTTGGATCTCCAAGTTCAAACCCTGGACAAAGCGTCTAATTCTTCTTTGCTTTGTGGCCACCAATTCTAGGGCAAACTTAGACAGCTTAGTGAACTGCGCATCATAGTCCGCGACGCTTAAAAGACCCTGACGACACTTAATGAAATAATCTTCCCTCTTTTCTTGTACTAAGGGAGGGAGAAACTTGGCGTAGAACTCCCGAGTAAAATTCTCCCAAGTCCTAGGAGTCTGGTCCCTATCCCACTTAGCCCTAATCATATTCCACCATGATCTGGCTCCCTCAAACTGAAAAGCGGTAAAAGATACCCGCCTCTCCTCCGTATAGTTCAGAGTACTAAAAATGTCCGTAATACGCTCTAACCATCCCTCAACTGCCTTCGGATCGGGTCCCCCAAAAAACTTAGACGGGGCAAACTTTTGAAAGCGTTCTAAAGCCCTATCCTCGCCACCCTCGTGGTCCCTAGGCTGATTAATTGGACCTTGACCTTGTTGATCCACTAGACGAATCAAGATGCCCGTCATCTGATTTATGGCTGTCGCCACCTGTTCCCCAAAATTTACTCCTTGTCCCTGACCTAATCCTCGTCCTCGACCTTGGTCAACTGACCCTTGGTCGTCACCTTCATTTAGGGGTTATCTTGCCCCACGCCCTCGTCCTCGACCTCTATCTTGATCTCGGCCTCGTCTACCGTCCATGATGTCTATATTAGGTAGACATAATTAAATACAAATGTAAAATAAAACAATATATAATACTACAAAACAAGGTGAAATAAGATAAGGGGAAAATATAACGGAATAACACGAATTGAAATAGATAATTTAACAAATTAAATTGTGAAACAAACGAGAGAATTTTCTAAAATTATCCAAATTTTCATACATATAACCCGTGGGAGTCAAGTACACTACGGTAGCATGTTTACTACAAAAGAGTACACAAAAGTTGCTTTCACGGCCAATTTACCACACAAAATACAATAATGAAAGCAGTAAGTAAACATGCACCCACAAGGACGAGAATCTTTCTAGTAGTTCCTCCTTACAAAAAGGGTTAACAAAATCTTAAGACTTTAGTACTACTATCCTAATCCTCAACAGGTCCACCAGGAGGGGTCTCCTCGGACGGGTCCTCCTCCTCGGGCTCGACCTCCTCAGAGGGGTCCTCTCCCATCAATATATCCTCAAGAGGCTCCTCCTCTGAAGAGTCCTCCCCTAATAGCTCCTCGAGAAAAGCATCAGCATTAACTACAGCCACGGCATCATCCATAGCAATGGCGTCGGCCCTAATCCTCGCGGTCCGACCCCGAACCTCATCAGTCACCCTATCCAGTCGCGTCTGGAACCTCTGGACCTGACCACGAGCAGCCTTAGTCCTATCACACTCCTCATCCACCTGAGCCTCGAGTGCCTCAATCTGAACCTCCAAATCTCGAATCTTGCGTTGACGATAGGCCATGACATCCTTCGCAGCCACTACCTCCTCCTCGAGGTCCCTATTAACCTCGATTAACTCTCAATGCTCATTATCAATGGACATCACCACAGAGTTTGGATAGGAGTATCTCCTCCTACAGCCACAACCTCCCCTTCCCCGACGCGGGGTGAACAGAAGTCGGGTCCCATCATTCCCCACTCTATATCGAACCGGTCGAGCTGGCGGCTCGTGACCGTTAACATCCTGTCCGTTAGCTCCAGGGACACTACTACCACCCTCCATACCTACAAGCAATCTAGAACTTAAGTTAGAAATTTCAAAATTTCAACTTTACTAAAATATTAAACTTAAAGTACAAGAAACCATTCTAATAGGGACTTTTAAAATTTTTCTTTATGATCCTCTAACCTAGGCTCTGATACCACCTGTGACAGCCCCACTTCCCCCTAAGGCTAACCAAAGGGTTGGTGGGCTGCCTGCCTAACTCTCGCCAGGACTCAAGCATTCGGTAATACTAACTTAAATGGGCGAAACCCCGAATTTATACCAACAATAATCTTAGAGACTGTAAAATAACATTTAAACTTGCAGTGCAGTTATCAATTCAAAAACACACACTTAAAACCTCGAGCCATAATTTAATACATTTCCATAAGTCTAAAATATTCATCACCAAAAGAATATACAAAACATTTCTCCATACTCGAGACAAAAGACAAAAGAACAAAGCACTAGCTCTATCTAGACCTCTGGATTCTCGTCACCTGTTAAAGAAAAAAAACAAACGGGAACGGGGGTGAGCTAAAAAGCTCGTGAGTTTCCAAAAGACATACACATGCATTTAAAACAATAATATAATAAGCAATAAATGAAACACGTAGGAAAATTAAATTTAACACACAAGGAGGATACGTTGGCTCTCAGGAGCTCAAATCCACAAATCACGAACATTTAGAGTAGTCGACAGGAGCTCAAATCCACAAATCACGAACATTTAGAGTAGTCGACACTTCGTCGACTTTCAATCCAAGTAGACGACTCTTCACGCCAACCACCAACCACCAAACTCCCCATACCAGGCCCGTACGCCAAACACTTAAACATTTAAGCAGTTAACCACTCAAGGGACGCGGCCAAAAGTGGTTATATAACACTTTTCTTCCCCAACTTGTAATACAGGCAAAACATTTAATTTACCAACTCTACTTAGAAGAGAGCAATAAAGTATACTCTCCTTTAAGCGAGAGGCTTAACAGTTTCAAATTTTCAAGCACGAAACACGTTCAATCAACGCATACAGTCAAAGCAAGTAACACACATTGAAAACTCACCGACAAAGTAGGGGTCGCAATCCAAGTTTTGATCAAATGACAAATCAGCACTTTGCCCTAAAATAAGGAAAAGAGAACGGAAATGAGTTTTCCTAGTTCACCGGCCAAATTCATTTCAAGAGGAAGTAAGTTCGATAACTTTCTAATTTGAGTTGAAATCTTTGAAAAATCGTAACTTGAGTTGTTCAAGTCCAAATTTCACAAACTTGGTACCGTTGGGAACCTCTTTAAAAGTTCTAAAACATTGTAGAAGACACCTAGTTAAGATTCTGGACATAATTTGCCCAGATTTTCGTTTAACAAGCTGCTACAGTACTGAAACAGAACATAATAGGTTGGCCGACTAGACAACTTTGAAAATTCATCAAAAATTATAGAAAAGGAATTGGCCTCTGAAATTTTCACAGTTCAAAGTACTATGTAAGAAGTTTCAAACGCCACCGACGGCACTCAAATGCGACACTCGAGCAAGAAATTATGACTATCCAAACATGGCTGGTTCAAAAATCTGCATTTTCTGAAATCCAGTTTTACAGGACAACGTTTGAAGTTTCGAATGAGTGACGAATTCTTAGTCAAAAATTACCAAATTCGGTACACTAATACTTCCATATATAGGCTAGGTTCATACCAAAATTTAACCAAAAATTCGAATGGGAAGACAGTTTTCTACTTGCCCAAAGTGACCTGGACAACACTTGTTCATTCATGCAAATTTCACTCCCTTCCTTATCATTACCTTTAACACATCCAAATCACTACCGATTGACCCCATTTTCAAACCTAAACTAATATTACCCTTCCTAAACCTAATGATGATCAAAAATGATAAAGGCTTACATTAATTTTCACCATTAAAACCTCCCAAAATTCAGCCAGCTTACTTTCTCAATTTTCCAGATTTTGACCTCATCTTGATACTCATTCTTACTACCATTTTTAAAGAACTTGTTATGAAAAAAAATAACTACTTAACACCCCACCTTTTAAGCATCAAGGATCATCCATAATTAGCCAAAATGTAGCCACGAAAATCAAGATAAAAATCAGCCATCATAACCCTCATTTTCTTACTTCTTCCACTCGATTTTTCCCTTGAAGGTTTTTGTCCAAAATCAGCCCATAAATCCTTTATATAACCACACATTGCATCATTTTCATGCTAAACAACAACCATACATGCCAGTGGGAATCCAAGAGCCCACACAACAATTTAAACCAACAAAATCAACTCAAGGAAGCTTAGCAAATACAAATTCATAAACAACACAAGTCAAGGTTCTATCAACCTTTCAACAACCCAAATCCTATCGTCATGCTTGGAATTTTAAAGGATGATCAAGAATGGAACTTTTAGGGTTTTACCTCTTCTTAGAGGTTAGTAAAAACACCAAGAGAATGCAAGTTCTAACCACCCAAGACTTCCTCCTCAAAGCTCCTCACTCAAGCTTCAAGCTTGTGCCAAGGTTGGTGCAAGATTAGTGGTGGTTTTTGTGTGGAAATGGAGAAGAAATTGATGAAGATACAAGTGGAAGAAAGGAAGGGCTGGTTTGGATGAGAGGGGAGAGAGATGAGAAGATTTTTGAGCAATTTTGAAGAGTTAAATGGGAAAAGAAAGACAAGACACAAGTCTTGTCTTATTAATTAGCCATTTGGAGAGAAAAATAATTGTCTCATTTGACTTGAGATTCTGGAAGGGATTAGTTGGATGAAATAGTAGCTAATTAAAATTCTAAATTTAAAGAGGTTAATCCAATTCTTAATTAAGGTTTCAATACCCTAATTGATCACCTTCAACAATCCATTACCAGTCATTTAATTACACTTCTAACCTACCAATGATCATCCGCTCTCCTTCACTAATACACTCACAGTCCGAGTTTATCTCGAAAAACGTATTTTTACATTTTCCGCTAATAGGCGCTACGAGGCAGTGTTAAAAAGGTACAATAAGGCTAAAATTCAACAAGAAATTATAGATGAGGTAAAATTGAATTTCATGAGATAATTGAATAAATAAATAAAATGAATTTTTCCATTTAAATTTTCAAAGACGAAAATTAACTCAATAATAAGATTAAAATTAATAAAGGAATAGTCAAACGAATTAATGGAGGTAATAATAATAATATTGAAATTAATAAATTTTGAGGCCCTCACAATCAGAAAGTCACAACAATCTAAAACATGACAATACGGATTCTACCCTCATTAGTCTCAGGAGACTCTTGGAGGGCTTTCTAGTTTGTAAGTTCCATAATGGCAGACACAATATCTCCATCTGCAGCCTTGAGAGCTTTCACAGCCTTTGCCCTTGAAACACCAGCTTGCGTCATGACCAATTCTATGTCCTTGGGTTCTACACCAGTCTCATCTACATCTTCATCATCCTGAGCTACAGCTGACGGCTCAGGCTTGGATATCACATTGCTGAGATTAGGAGCCTTGAACTGCTCTGCAGCTTGGGTTTGCAATTGTGAGCTCAAATCTTCAATCTTGGCTTCACCAAAGATGACATATGTGTCTGAAGTTGGGCTCTTGAAAACATCTGGCTTTGAGATGACAAACAGAATCTGAAACATAAACAAAGTTAAATATTTAGAGAAAAAGTAGCATGCCTCCAAATTTGGAACAGAAATAATAAACAAATAACTTTTCAGTACAATTAATAAATCATCTAAATTGACTGACATTCTTGCTCTTCTTAACAGTAACCCGGCTGACTCCTGGGATGGTCTTCATCCCCAGCTTTAGCATAGCCTTCCTACTCTTTTTTTCACTTCTACTCTGTTTTGATCTTCCACTACCATCTCCTTGTCCTGAGAACAAGCAGTATGACATCGTTCATAAAGTATGCAGTTTTATAAATTTGTAGATGCAAAGCACATGTTGTAACCATTTTCAAAGCAGTCAATTGCCATATTACATTGATACGTGTTTATGCTCATCATTTCAAGTAATGGATGATAGCAAGTTGGTGCAACAAGTGTAGGTCATTTAAAAATTGTATGCATCTGAACTGGAGACACTCTTTACACATTGAAATGTTGGTCTAGTATGTCAATTATGGGCTCGTAAACCTAAATCTTTCATGTGAAACCAATAAAGACTAAGACACTTTGGAAAGGGTAGAAAGGAAAGAGAAGAAACAAAAATTGGGTGCCTAAAGTCATCGCTAATTCATATTTATAATCCTACCAAAGTTGTAATCAGTATCAAAGTTTCTCTTGCATAAGTAATCTGAAAAAAGGTTCCAAGAATAGTAGAAAAAGAAGAGAAATAAATTTGGATGTGATTAACACGCGAGAGAGAGAGAGAGAGAGAGACCCAACAAGAAAAATAACGCAACTACATTGACATGAAGTTTGTCAATTTCACAAGTACCTACAATTTGTTTTTGAGAAATTACACACATGTTAGAATTGATGGAATAACAGTATCAATCGAACCTGTGATTTATCCCTTGCACCCTTGCAATCTCAGCATAATTTTTAATTGTTGTGCACTCTCAGCATAATTTTTAGTTACCGCAAAATTATCACACCACACTCGTATTCCCCCATTCTTTTTCCAAATTTTTTTCCTTTAACATTTCAATCTTCTTCTTCTCTTCCCAATCACCAGCATAGACATAGCAGTTGCTAGCTGGATGGACAGCAATTTCCTAGTGGATGACATACGAAAATGGCATACTTACAGTCTAGACTCATTTTAGGCAAAACTCTGGAGTAAACAAATGATTAAACGCTCCACCACCATGATACAGTCCAGTAACCACCTCAATGCCATCTCCACCAATACTCAAGATTTAAATAACATGAAAGATGAAGTCTTTCTCATTCAAAACCAAGCCTGAAAAACTCTGATCCATCACTCCTGTTTTCCATACAGCAGAAACAACAGACTGCCAGCATAGAGATCTACACTCTGCCAGCATAGACAAAAACACCTGCCAACGCTCTGACAAAGTCCACAAGACTACAACTATAGCTTCTTGAATACAAGCAAAACATACCACTATCAGGGCACTATCATCAAAACAGAAACGAGTGTATGGGAAAAAAAGAGAGCCTGATATAAGCAAGTGGCAGAGGAGCCAGTGGACAAGTGAAGAGTGGAAAGAGTACAAGGTCGGGACTAAAGTAATGACCGTCAGGTGGCCTGGAGCAGAGAGAAAGGAGTAAGTAAATGAAGAGGAGGAGCAACAGGGGCCAGAAGACAGGAGAAATGCATAACAGGAGCAGGGAGAGGAGAGAGATTAAGAGAAGGGCAAAGCCAGAAGTGGATGCAGGCAAAGAGAGGAAGAGGGAAAGAAAACCAGAGGTAGCAGGAGAAAGCAAGTGGGAAAATTGAGTGAACATCGAATTTAGAAAGAATAGAGAGATGAGAGAATGAGGAATGAAAATGACCAGTGGAGTAACAAACAGGCAGTAAAAGGATGGGTGGAATTCATTTTAGTTTTTCTCATATTAATGAAATGGTATAACATATTTTTCTTACATCATCAAAATAGTGGTCAATTATGAAAGAGTTAAATAAAAGCAAGCCAAAGAGTTGTGCTATATCCTACTGAAAATCCAGGCAAACGCGCATAATTTCTTGAATCAGAATATACATGTTTTATGTATGCAAATCTCACAGAATGTGGCTGTATTTTACACTATAAACAATTCATAATTTTAACATGAAAATTACAGCACAAACCAGAATTATATTATCTAACAAGTAAATTACTGCACAAACCAGACATGAGAGGAAAGATTTCACCAGAAAACATTCATAAGTAGAAATCTTTTGACAGTTGTATTTCTTCCATTGAATAGTCTGCATGAGGGACATCAAGTTTCCAAAAAAGGGTCCAAAAGGTCCTATATCATACAGAATATCAAAGTACCTTCAACGTCATCTTCATCTTTGTCATCATCTTCTTCTTCTTCATCCTCATCATCATCATCCTCGACCACAGGTTCCTCAGGCTGTAAAACAGCATATTCATTAAATAATAATACCACAGAAGCGCAGCAGAGCTATTCAAACAAATCGCAACAATTGACTTTGTTTTGGGCAGGATTTAGCTGAACAAACAAGGGGAGATGCTAGGAGAAATAAGATTTTTAGCCCACAGCAAGACGGCAATGGAAAATTTTCAATGGCAGATTAACAATATTGAAAAGATTTTGGCCAGTCCTCCCCCCCTCCAAAACTATTCAATACCTCAGAATCAAAACCATGCAACAGAAGATAGGAGGAGTACATAAAAGGCATCACTTTATCGATTGGGTTCCAGGGACAAAAGGACCTAATTGTATGTTCAATTTAAAGGAATTTAATGCAGCCTAGAATGAAGTCTGTTATTGACACTTGTAAGTTCATCTATAAATTTAAGTAAATCTAGTACCCATTCCTTTCATTTCACTTAATCACCTAACTTAAAACTGCCATAAAGGGGCAAACTCATAACAGCTCAGACGGGCCAGCAAACCACAAAGTGATATCTGCTAAAGACATTCTAGGAGGGTATCTTCACCAAGTTGAAGAAGCAATAAATGAAGTATTGAACCATCACTATGAACCTTTATTAGGAAAAAAGATAATTATTTTTCGAAAACCAGAAGAGACAGAACAGGGACTAAATTGACATAGCGATCCCGGATATCATTGCCTATCAATAAATTAAGTATTTTGCATCATTTGGGCACATGTGAAATATTCATAGACAACAATATCATAAAACGTGCAAGCATTGGCTAAACTGATAACCAACCTTACAGTACTTAGCAATCAATGTCACTATAGCGCGCACAGCTAAATTTAGAACAACCTTTGATAAATCATTCTGCAAAGTTTAAATTGTAAGCTAAGGCTAACAAAAGAATAGTCCCTCTCAACTCATGATTGTCAAGCGCCAGCGATGGGGAACATGAAGAAATGGATTCTGAATTGTTCATTATGACGAATTGCATTCCTCTAAAAAAGAAAAAAAGCCCAAATCACACAATAGTGCCTTTAGAAGCACTTATTTGTTTCTACCTTCAATGGGAAGAGTTGCAATCAACAGGCTCTTCATGAAGCCAAGGTCAATTCCACTATCGGCTTTCAAAAAGTTAATACCTTCTTAGCTAATTGCAATGGTTTCAGGGAAATTATTCATGCAGTTCCATGCACCCACACTCAGTTAAAAAAAAAAAGAGTATTGCTTTCCATTCAAAAGATTGCATCTTTTTGCCTAATGGACTCTTTGCAATCACTAACATGTTTTAAAAAAAGGACTTAAAAACTCGACCCCTGCATCATTAATTAACTAGCTTCGTTTTCAACACATTTTTGGATTAAAGTACACATCCTTGCTAATCAGTAGCCACGAAACACCATAAAGGTTATATCTTTCTCTGATTTAAAAACTCGACTCCTGCATTATTAATTAACTAGCCTTCATTTTCAACACAATTTTGAATTCGAAGTACACATCGTCTCTGATCAATAGCCACAAAATACCAAAAAGGTTATATCTTTCTGTTTCAATTGAATATGGAATTGTTATTTCTCGTTAATTTCCCAATTCCTTTTGTCAAAATTGATAATCTTCCATCAAAAAATATGAAGCCACATTACTACTTAAGCCACAATACTAACACAAATTTATCACCTAAATATTAATATACCTTAACTTTTCATTGATCAATATGGCCAAACAAATAAATGGTACCCTGTAAATATATAGATTCCAAAAGATATATTGAACTACCAGTAACGAATTTTTGTGCAACTGAGACAGCAAATAAACACTAGTTTCCTTCAAAATGAAATCAAAAGTTTAGATAGTAAGAATTTGTACAAAAAAAAAAACAAGAGACAGGAGAGTTTAACATTACATCGAGTTTTTGTTGCTCGAGATGAGCGGCCAAGAGTTCTTCCTGGGTCTGAGCAGTCATGCCGTCAGAGAGGAAGCGTCGTCCGTGTGTATGTTTCACAGAGGACTTGGGGTCAAAGAAAAGAAACCCTTAAAGAACCCTAAATACTGGTGGTAGAAGATTCAACTTTATTGCAATTTGTATCCTCGAATTATTACTGGCTTTTGATTTGTGGCCCTAATTTAACAATTTTCACGATTTACCGGATTATTAATATTAAGTAATCTTAGGGGTGTCACATCCAATAGTTATAGAAGGATTCGTTAATTTTCAACTTATTTGTGCAATGTGTCATTGATTGAGCAATTAAGGTATTAAAGTACTAAGAATTAAATGTTCAATAGAGTATAAATAATGTATAATAGATAATAGACAATGGTTTTATACAATATTCCAATTAACACTTAGTTTTAGAAGTAATGGATTGAGATATGTTAATATTTACTTTAGTCTGGAGTTTATATGAGTTGAACTTGAACTTTTTAAAATACAATTGATTCGAGCTTGATTTTTGGCAACTCGTCACACCTAAACTCAAGCAATATCATTTTAGATAAGTCAAGCTTAAGTAGAATTCAAACTCAATTCAATTTATTCACTTTATACTATAGTCAAAAGGATTTTACTTTGAGAATACATATTAGTAATAAAGAACTTTGGGTCCTAAGTATATTAACGAAGAACTAAGGCAGTTTTGGGGTGGTGGAAGCATTTTAAAATTTTAAATAAAAAGCTATGGTTGGAAATGATAAAGGTATGGAAAGAGGGTAAAAAATAATAAAAATTTAAAAAAAATTATGGTTCCTAAAGTGAAGCTAGTAACATCTTAATTTACTCTCAAGGTAAGAGGATTTTACTTGAATAGGGTATTAATTAAGGAATTATAAGGGGTAATGATATATATGAACAAAGAGCTGTGGCTCATTTAGTTTGGATTACTAATTCTACATTAAATCGAGTCAAGACAAGGAATTATTAGGTGTTTATTTTCTTTTCAAGATTATAGTTTTCATTAAACGGTCATGTTTGGTATTTCACTATATCTAGTCATAGTTATTAAATCTGGCCCAACCCAATAATTGAACCATAGGCCTAGTTACGTGGGCAGCAAACTACGTCGAGTCTTTGGTTTGATTAGACATGAAATTGATCTGGTCAAATCCATTTGACCCACCAGTTCAATAGGAACCTGTCTAATTTTTCTTTCTGTTTGTTTATTTTATTTTTGAAACAAAATGTATATATTACTCTTGATGAGATTTGTATATTGGATCATCATTTAAATATGCATAAGATTTTACGACTTGCTTAGTTTTTATTTGAGAACTAAAATTTTTTAATAAAGTTGTTTACTTTTTTGTTATACAATTAATCTTTTTAACTTTCAAACTAACAATATTTGAGTAGTTAGAAAATTATTTTATTTTTTAAACAAAAATAAAATATTGAAAAATAATTCTATATTTTTTAAAATAAGAGCAAAATTTCATTTTATATTTGCCTATATTATTTATTTATGTAAAACTTCTATTAATATCTATATATTCATCATACACACACACATATTTTTCAATACAATAGTTACTATCTAAAAGCACTTTTATTAGATATTTTATGCACATCAAAATTATTATTTTATATTTATAAATATTATATTAATACCCACCAATTCAACCAATGTTCCACTGGTTAAACTAGTGCCCCTTGATCCCATGGGTTTCTTATTGCGTTAAATAACTGGCATCTAATGTTTGGATGGATTGACATTAAGGTAGTCATGTTGGTTCACGGGAAAGACCAATAGTAAGATGCCTGGTATGCCTTCATCCTCCAGATTTGGCATCTCGGACTCTTCTTTTCACTTCTTCTCTATTTTGACCTCCCACTTGCATGGACTTGTCTTGCCAATAGTAAGACGTTTTAAATAATTTTGAAATTTATGCTTTTTAAATAAGGCAATCAGAATGCATTGCCTAAAATAAATTGTGAACTTAATTATATTTTCTAAGTAAGTGACAATTTTACCCACTTCCCCAACATTTTTGTTTTCTAGGCCACAGTATTTTTATAATGTCCTAGTCATTTTCACAAATTTGAGGTAGATGCTTCACCAATAGCAAAAAGGTCTGAATCTCATGAATATGATATTTCTAGTACACATACTTTTATAGAAAGATGTACTCCATATGTGTAAGTTAATCAAATCGTCACCACATAAAAAGTGATAGTACATTGAGCTATACAAGAAGTAAATTAATCTTCACAAATTGACTGAATAATCCGTTCGTATGTGGAACACTATAACTGTTGGGATCTAGATGTGAAATAAACCACAATTGACATATCAAGTATACACCAATTCAATGACAAACAAGGCACAAATATAAAAATAAATGATACATAAAATTTAACATGAATCGGCTCTATTACCAAACCCACATCAAATCCAGATGTGGAATAAACCATTATTTAGATATCAAATATACAACAGCCTAGTGACAAACAAGCCACAAGTGTGAAAATAAACGACAAACAAATTTAATGTGATTCAACTGCATTACCAAGCTTATGTCCATTAAGAGAAAATCCATTCTTTATTGCCAGAGAATACACCCTATACAAGAATACAAATTAAACCCAAGTTAACTCCTATATAATTTCTCTCATCTACTAAAAATCTTCTCTCGCCCATCTATAAACTACATGACTTCTTTGTGTGTCTTTGTAGTATGATAAAGCCCACCTATTTATATATCACATTACTTGGCGAACACCCAAATATTAAAAAAAATAAATGTTAAATCTTAATCATATTATAGAATATAATACAATTGCTAATTCCTAAACTAATCCAAATGGAAAATTCCTTAGTTACACTTCAATTAAAACAATAATAAATACTTCAAGAAAATGATAAGAAAACTAGTTACTTTCATACAGAATTAGGAACTTGTCTAAAAAAATTAATTCAATTTCCTAATAACTATTGTGGTTGTACACCAACCTTCACCATCATCTTCATCTTTATCGTCCTTATGGCCGTGGTTATCATTCTCAACCACAGGCTCCTCAGTCTACTATCACGATACTTGTAGACTTTTTGTTTAAAAAAAAATAGTAAAGGGCAAGGAAGTCAAATGCAAATGAACTAATACAAGACATATAATTGAACTGTGATCAAGTTAGCTGGAATCTAGGCAACTGACCTTTCCCGCTCTCAAATATTGGACAACAGAAAAGCATTTGGATGCCACATCAAGCTATATTGAAGAGGATTTAAGCAATAATGTTCTGCTAATATTTGATTAATACATTCATGATTTATATTCAAAATGTGCATATCTTTTTATTTTTTAAATGGTAGGATATTGTATTGAATTAACTTTAGGTTTGCAGTCAGTATATGCACAATGACCCAAGCAACTTTACAAAAGTGCAACCCAGCACTAAGATGAACCAAAAATCCTCTCCTCATCTCTTAATATGTCTAAAGTATATGAGCTAAGATCAACACATAAATCCGTATTATAAGAATTTCCTATACAAAAGGAGCACATTGAAATAGATTAGCTAGAGAATTAATATCTTCCACCAATGTTGACATTTTGATGTCTTTGGCTATTCCTACCTGGCTAAAGGAAATAAGTTGTCTACTTTTAATGACTATTCTGATCTTTTGCCATTGTTGCTCTCTTGCCTTCATCAGTGCTAACTTTACAGCTTCAAATTCATCTTGCAAAGCTCCTCTCAATTAATGCCTATTCTGCTAGCACTTGATTTCCATCCTTTGCTGCTCAACTTCCAATCCCAACCTTGATAGACTCTGTCACTTTTAACTACAACTTGCAGTTCAAAGTCATACCTTTTCCTGTTCTCTATCTCATTCTTTCTTTCTGCTATTTTTGTTTCTACTGTGCTTCTATTTTTAGCCCCTTGGCATTGCCTCTTCATACTCCTTCCACTCGCAGTTGGCTTTCTGAATTATCCTGATTCCCTTATGCTTCTGTCCATCACTTTTATTCCTAGCTTGTATGATAGAAGTCTACCATTTCTTAAAGCAATCAGTTTGCCTTGTACTCCATCCCACTGGATTGGTGCTATTTGCTACACATGCTTGGCTTGGTAGCAATGGGATAATGCATGGTTTTCATCTCTTCTCCATAGCTTGCATAGATTGGATTTCCCTTCTAAGCCCTCTTGAAGATGACTTCCATTACTAGCAGTGTATTGGCAATACACCTCTAGATAAAAATCTTGAGCTTATGTTTTATATTGAGCCCCCATAGTGTCTTCTACATTTGTGTGTGGAATTATCAGAACTTGTCCCTTATTTTCCTATTCCTTTTTGTTGTTTCTCCTCCTCCATCTGCATAAGGAGTCCAATAACAAAATTTCACAGTGCACTCTCTATTTTTTTTTCTGTGCATCTAGTGGTATTTGTCTATTCTTCCTCATATCACTACAAGAAAAATAGGCATTAGTGACAATATTTTTAGTGTCAAAAAAAATGTCATCGCTATAAACCCACTTCAATGACGAAACTGTGGAGTTATCACTGAGGTGTCATGACAAGAATGTGTCAGTGACAAGTTTCGCACTTGTCACTTCGTTCTCGCCACTAAACAATGGGCGCGAACTCTGAATTTTTTGTGGGAAATGCTTCTGTCACGACTCCACAAAATGTTGCCACTATAGACAAAGTCATAGTGACGAGCATTTTTCTCATCACTGAATACATAGCACCTGTGACAACTTCTTGCTTTCACTATGAAATTAATTTTCAAATTAAAACTTGTTAAAAATTGCATTTAGATATTCTATCATAGTCAATATTCATTACAAAATAGGAAAAAAAATATTACCTAGTTTTTCCTTCACTTCACAGCTCTGGGTGTTTAAGAAGTACTTTTTTGCTTCATTTAAAGAACTGTGAAAATGTGTTAATGTTTGCAATGATTAGGGAGTAAACTTTCTAGTGATCTACGTGATTTATCATATGAAAATAATTGGAAGGGCAGGAACAGTTGTTTCCTGCAACCGTTCTGAAGGTTCATGGTCAAAATTTGTTCAAAAAAATGTAAGGCTCAAATTACATATTGTACATTGTGTTTCACACATTTTGGCCATGAAAAATGTAAGGTGTAGATTACATCTTGTACATCATTTTTTGCACCATGTGTGGGACCCACAAATTTGTGTTATATATTTACACGTTGTTGAAAGTGAGTTATGCCATGTGTAGATAGAGTTACATATTGTGCATTCTACACAAAACCCCTCCGAACGGTTTTCCTAACAACTATTCAAGCCCCGTGTCCATGGATATATGTCTATATATTTGACTGGCAACTTAAGCTAGGCCTTGTTTCAAATTAGTTGGATTATTAAACACATAATTCCTAGGTAGTATATATTTACAAATAAAGTTGCCCATAACTTCTATTATTCTCATTCCAATTGCAAAAAATGTAACAATAATTTCTACTATTCTCATTTCAAGAATATTAGTACTTCAAAGTTTAAAATCAAAATGATAATTTGACAATTTATTTTAATACGAGTTTCAAACATTATATCTACTATGAAATTGGATATAAATACTCACATTCATGATTATATCTCGAGATCACCAAACAATTCTTAAATTAATTATTATGTCTCAAGATTACCAAACTATTTAGTACTTAGAAGATGAAACTTTTAAAAAAATGATTACACAATCGAACCATATAATATATGGAATTGTTTTAAAGATTATATTCACAATAATCTTAATTAATTTCATGCAAATATAAATGAAGAAAATATTGATAGCAAAATCGTGTTAGATCCGGAGGTATAAGCTTTGAAACTTGTAGATCTAGCTTTATTAGTGTTAAATAGTTTAGATCTATGGTTGATATTGGTAAAAATGATCTCATCTAAAAAGGATGAAGTTGGGCTCTTGGAATCCCAACCTAAGTAGCGGACTTGAGGTGGCCTCTAGGTAGCTGACTTGAGGACCTGATTGGAATTTGAATGTTATTTGTGAATTTATCATGATATGGTTAGAAATTAGGGTTTTAGTTGTTGAAAAAGTTTGAAGGAAAATGTATGTTATGGCCAAACCCATACTTGGTAATTTTAATGTTTGATTTTGAAATGTTGTAAATGCTCTCAAAGAGTTTTCTTCTGAGAAAAACATGTATATTGTTCAAATTGTGAGCGTGTGTGTGTGTGAGGGAACGTTTGAAATTTAAAAGGTTAAAAGTGAAGTTTTTCATGAAATTTGAGTGAAAAGTGCCATTTGATTGAATTTGAGGGTTTTACTATATCTTGGCCAAATTTTGGGGAATTTGAATATAATGGCTTGGAATGAAGTTTTTTATGTTAATATGAAAGCTTTAACTAAAAGTGAATGTCAAACGTGTTGTGCAAAAAATGATTTTGAGGTGAGAGACCTCACTTAAATATTTTGTGAAAGAGAACGTGCTTGTAGTGCCAATGAGTACATCGGTGGAGTGTTATTTTGAATTGATAACGTGATTTCTAAAAGGATTTATGTGGAACATTGTATCATGTGAAATGAAAGTTTTTTCCCCTAAAAATGTAGTTTGAAACTAAAAAGTGAGAGTGAAGTGTTTCAATGATTTGAGAGATGAAGTAAATCTCAACTACTGTTTTTGAACTTGTTTTAGGGAGTGTACAAGACAGTGAGTTTGACCCATACGTGGAAGCTGAACCCTACTACTTCGGTGAGTTTCCATGCATGATACTTGACTATGTGTATTTAACTTGAGATGTGAAATAATGTGAAAAATATATTTTTATCCATCAAATGGAATAGTGTGTACTTTATCGGACTTACTCCCATTTGAATAGTACTACTTGCAAAAGTGTTTTCATGATATTTTGAGTATACTTTGGATCTCTTGTCTTATGCCATGAATCCTATTTTGAATTATATGAAGTGATATGACGTGTCCTGTATTTCCTGTTCTCGAGAATCTTAATCCCCTTGATATGTTATCGACTCGAGCCATTGGGAAGACCCAGGTCGAGGAGATTTAACAATCTTGGGCTACGTGATTAACTTAATCCCCTTGGTAAGTTATCGACTTGATCCGTTGGGAAGACCCAGGTCGAGGAGATTAACAACCTTGGGCTACGTGACATGTTATGTGCTCTGGACTTGGCAAATGGCCTTGTTCCTGTTGTAGAGCAATACACAAATAAAAATTTCCTGTTAGGCTGGCGGGCCCGGTTGGGGGTTTTGGTGGAGAAAGGAGTAAGTGGTGTTCTACTTGGTTGTAAGTATGAAAGTTGACGGAGTGTCAACTACAAGAATTGCGCACCGGTCCAGGAATGTGCTCCAGCTTCGAGGACCTTAGCCCCTGAGGGCTACTCGTATCCTACTCTTGTGTGATTATTGGCTTTCCTTACTTGTTTATTTCCAAGTGTGAATCTTGAAGTGAAAAATCATGTGTTATGTGCTTTGCATGTTTTTGGAAACTCACGGGTTTTTTAGCTCAACCTTTCAAATTTGTTTTCCTTAACAGAGACCGAGAACCCAAGCGAAGGTGCTCACCGTTAGTCTCAAGGTTTACTTTTGTATTTGTCTTGGGAGATTTGAATTGTAAATTTGGAATGTGGTTAAAGAAATGAGTACCCAAGTGGAGAAACCAACCTTTAGAGTTAGGGGTTTACTTATGTTAAATATTTCGAGAACTTTGCGTTATGGTTAGTGAAAGCTTTTGTAATATGGAACCTGATTGTATGAATGGAGGATTTATGTATTCAAAGTTTGTAATTTGAAGTTATGGATTTGTAAGTTATTATTCGATTTGTATTGTGTTTAGATTTTTAGTTTGATAAGTCATGTGATGTTTGAGTGAGTGAGTCCTGGCGAAAGTTGGTCAGGCACCTACTGATACCCTAGGGAACGCCTTAGGGAGAGGTGGGTCGTCACAGGAACAAAGATCTTTGCAAAAAAAAATGTATAGATTTTTTATATGAAAAGGATTACAAATTTACAAGTACCATTGGCGGGATTCTTAAAAGCTAATTCAGGAAAGGCGCAGCCTGGAATAGTAAAAATTTCTTAGGATGCCAATGAAACTATGTCGTTTAGGATTTTTCCCGGGTCTCTCCTATATATCCCATTCCAACAATTTACGCTTTACCTTTCTCTTTTACTAGCCACTAATTTCTCTTCACTAAAATTCTAAGCAATCATCTACGATTACCCAACCCAAATCCCGTCCTACTTTACTGAAATCCCTACAATCTTTACAGCATACTGGTACCAAAGTATCAAGCTTTCAAAGGTTGAAGTTCGAGGCAATTTGAGGTAATAGTGATGAATATGATTGTAGTTTGAATTTTTCCATATATGTCTTATGGTTGCTACTAGAATCCTTTGTTATTTGTTTTAATCTTGTAGCCCATTCACTTTTTGAGGTGCAACTTGTGTTTTTCAGCTCGTTTCTTACCCATCTTGTTTGAAGACATGATATCTTTGGTATACCAACACACTCTTGATTTCCGTGATAAGGAAAACAATGTTTGTGTATGATATGTTGAATGGGGGGATCCACTTTTGAGATTTTGTCAGTAGAATGGTTGTTTGTGCTTGTAGATTGCATTTCCGCTTTGTTTTTTGGCATAATTTTTGTGCTTGATCTAGTAATCTTGACCATCTCCTACCACTTGTAAGACTAAGCTGAATTCTGCCATCTTGATCTCTTTTTAGTAGACAAAGTGTTAGTAACACCTGTTTCCTTACTAGATTCAAAGTTCAAGTATAGATTTTGAGATTTTGGAGTAGCATCTAGGCTGGTCTTTAATTTTTCCCCTTTTGTTGTAAACTTTGTGTACCCTAATCCTTTATCATTTGTTCCCTTTTCTCCACATTTGCATAGGTGCTATTTGTCATTAAATAATAGTATCTTGGCTCTTTAGTCGTAGGCTTTGACGTGTTCCCTAACTAAGATATAGTCCTTATTATTTTGACAAGAAAAAATAATATTATTCTATCACATGTTAAGTGTGGGAACAACATTATTGTCTAAGAAAATAGGTCAATAGAAACATATTTTGTGCTCAAATATTGCATCTTTCTTTCTTTGTTTGGTATCATGATCCCTCCTTGCTAGACAAATAGTCAGTAGAACCAATTAGATAAGAAGGTTCAAAAGGCAAGCATAAGTTTCTGATATATGGAGTAGCCTTATGTCTGATCATTCTTTTCCAATTTTTGATAACTTTATTGTAATCTCCATTCTATTGTATGATTGCTTAAATTGTTCTTAGAACTTCTGATTTTAAGTACACAATATACGTCTATGCATTTAAATACTAAATTAACATAGGGATTCTTGTTTTATCTTCGAATTAAGAAACTTCTCTTCATGTAATCTTGTGAACATTGAAGGTATAATCACTGTGTTTTAGTATTTATTATTTCTTGCTATTGTATTTCCAGCAAGGTGCTAGAGGAAAAGTAAAGCCAAGGGAAAAAGTTAGGATCAAAACCTAAAACTTCGACTTGCAAGGTCAAAACCTAAACTTTTACATTTTTCTTACATTGCTTGCAAATTTGTTGCACTATACGTTAATCAATGATATACTAAATTTAAGCTACATTTTTATTCTTGTGACCATACGTGTTGCTGAAGTTTTATTTAGTTTGTATTTTTAGCTTATTAGCTGCTTTTCTTTTTATTACCTGCTTTGTTGAATACATCTGCTCATCAGGGTCAAATGCATCTGCTCATCAGAATCAAGATGTTTCCCCACCTGAAGGGCAAATACGAGAGGATAATCAAATACAACAAGCATTTGACTCACCAATAGAGAGGGGGAATAAGGCTAGTTTAACTACTAGACTATCAGAAGATCAAGTTGCTAGTACGACTATAAGAGATTAACATATAAAATATGTACTAACATCTCTAATTTTGCTGATACTCTGAATTATATGAGATCATCAATTATTATAGTTTAGGATAGCTTACTTTCAAAAGCATTTTCATTGTACAAGGGTTATTAATTAACTTGTATATTGATAGTCATTTTATGAATAAATATGATTAGATCACCAAAAATTGAAGGCAATAAAACTTGATATCCACTATAGGTCAGTCGTCCTTTCCAAAAAGAGGAGCTACAAGGAACATATCATTGGCCAAAAAAAGGCTAGCTGATCAAATTTTGACCATTGAAGTTGATCAAGATGTCAAACGCATAGTGGGGAGGGATTCTCAATACTTTATCTCAGAATCAGGGTGTCATGTGCGAAAAATGGCTAGACTAAATATGGAGAAATGGTCAAGACTTGATGACAAACTAAAAAATGACATCGCCAAGACAACCAAGGTATGATTGTTTAAGCCTTAGGAATATTAGTATTCTGCTAGAAATGTAATTACATAGCTAATTGACTTGTACTATTATAGGATGGTTTTCAAGTTGATGATCTTCCAAGTGCAAAAGTAGCTATTACGCAATAGATGATCAGGCAATATCGTAGTTGGCGCTATAGACTACATTTGATCTTTCTACAACAGGAGACAAAGGAAGAAGCAGTGAATCATGTACCTGAAAATGTTTCAGAGAGTGACTGGATTTGGCTTTGTGAATACTTCTCATCTGAAGAATTTAAGGTTAAGGTTCAATTGGAATGTATTTTATTCATTATAATAACTAGAAAATGATCATGAGTATCATACTTCTTACCCATTTTATGTGAAATTCTAACTCATGACAGATGGTTAGTGATCGCAACAAAAAAATCGAGCAGAGTAAGAGACTCCAACTACTGTTGGCATGAAATCTCTGGCAAGAGTTGTTGAAGAAGAGGTAAAATGTACTCTTTTTTTCTAGTTAGTTTTTTACATCTTTAAATAAAATATTTGTAGCTTACTTAGACACTATTAATGATATAAACAGAGGCGAAAGGATGGAATTGAACTTTCAGAGATCGAGCTATATGAACTTAGTCAAACCTCTAGGAAGAAAGGTTTCATGGTTAATGAGATAGTAAAAGAAAAACTAGTAAGTATTTCAATAGTTCTTTCCGTTTTTCTCTATTCAAATATATGATTATGAGGACAAAAAATCTTTTGCTATTGTCTTAGGAAAAAATGAAAGAAAAGCAAGTTATAACGTCAATGACTAGTAAAGAAATTTGTTTGCAAGAACTTGGGTACATTCTTGGGTAGAGACATTAGGGTGTTAGCAAAAAAGAGACTGCTCTTATAGCACAATTTAGAGCTGAAATTGAAGAAAGTAGAAGAAAGGCAGTAGAAGTGGAAGAAAGAGCTAGAGCAGTAACTGAGCAATTGAATGAGGAAATCAAACATTTGAAAGAGCAGCAAGCAGAGACAACTCAACTATGCCAAGAGATGGCAGCTAAGTTGAAAGACTTAGGCCAGTAGCAGCTTTGCTTTGATGTAAGTGTATTTTTACTTTTTCTCTACTAGATTACTGGTAGCAAGCTATTGGTATATTTCTAATGTGAACCAGGCTTATATAAGAAAAATATGCACTTCTAGCACTACATGCATTAAAGACTAATAAAAGTTAGTTGATTGCGATTCCATTACTTGAATCATGCAAAGTTGATTGCAATAACTTGGTGCTTCCATTTAGTATCCTTTTTCCTTGAACTTTTACTAATGTGTCTAATTCCTTTTCACGTATAGATGTTATAGTGAAGCAATTAGCATTTTGACAAGTCAAGTTCTCCAAGATATATCTAAGTAAGTTAAGTTTCTCTCCAACTGTGATTCTACTCGTCTATTTAATGGTATTTTTTGCAATATAATCAGTTCTTATTTGTTTTCTTCTTTGAATTGGTGTATCGAATATGCAGCATTTTTGCAATTCATGATGAAATGGACCATCAAGTGACTAAAGAACTTTCTTCACGGTCAACCTCGAAACTGAATTTTGTGTGCGGATGAGGTTATTTTTTAGGAGAAACTTGATATAATGATTTGTCTTTTGTTAATGCCTTCTAAGTTAGGCTAATGTTAGGATATTGTGGATGTTAAAATGCAATGGATTTGTATATATGGATGATGATTCTATATTTATGGATGAACCTAAGTTTACAGCTTCTATCAGACAACTAAAGTTGAATTTCTTTGATACTTATAGACGATATCAGGTTCCCATGCAACAACTCTAATTATATAACAGGCATATACTAAGAACAATAGCAGTGACAAGCTTGTATGTTGTCACTATCATGCAATAAAGTTAGTGACGACATTTGCATTGTCACCCATATGTGATTACTGCTTAGTGACAAGTATAAGGTTGTCACAAATTGGCTACCAGTTAATGACAAGATGTCATCCCTAACAGAGTGGAGTTAGTGACGACACAAGTATCTACAGTGACGACTTTAAAATATATTAGTGACAACCATATGTTATCATAAATTTCTAGTGACAACAAATAGCTCCGTCACTATTATATTCAGGCAGTGACGATGTGGAAAAGATGTGACTTGGAGGCTTTTATAACAATAAATTAGTGACCGTGAACTGACAACATAAATGTCATCACTATTCTCACATGGTGACAACATTTCTTATTTTAGTGACGATATATGCTTGTCACTAAAGCCTTATTTTCTTGTAGTTATTAATTGGGATCTTTAGAATGCTCTAAGCATCTTCTTTATCCAACAACCTAAAATCACATGTTGTTCCATTTGTAACTAGTAATCAATTCTTCCACTTTTTGCCTCTTATAGTTAACTAATTTCTCATTGGCTCTCTATTAGGACTGTTTAGAATCCAGTTATCTTCCCAGTCATTGATGCTCTTCCCTGTGCCCACTCTTTTCATCACTTTTCTCCTCACAATATCCCTTACGGACATGATACTATGCCAAAACTGAGATGAGTATTTGGCTTTCAGTATTTTACTTACTAGGAGATTTAAGTAATTAATTAGTCTGTAGACTTGCTGTTCAAGCAGAATCATATTGAAACAATGGAGGTCTTTAAATCCTAATCCCTTTTTCTTCTTTTCTTTCGACATTTTAGCATATGAACACTAGTATATCTTGCTTTTCCCTTCAGTTTCATGCTACCAGTAGTTTATCATCAATCCTGTGATTTCTTTGTATAATTTGGTTTTTAACTTTAAGCAAGTTATTGCAAAAGTAAGCATTTCAATGGTTATTGCCTTTAGCATCACCTCTTTACCTGCTGCACTAAGCAACTTGTTTTTTCAATTATTTAGTCTCCTCCTCATGTTATCTCTTATGAAGCCAAATACCTAGTCTTTAGTTTTGTTATTACCATACGAAGTCTTGAGTACTTACCTTGCTTGGCTAGTTAGACTTCTCTCAGAAAGTGCAGATTGCATCTCTCGTAGCTACGTGGGTGTTTTTGCTAAATAGTACTAATGACTTTTCTAGATTGTTCAATTGATTAGACCCTTGCTCATACTGTGTAGTATTTCCATCAATTCCATAGTTTTCTCCCTATCAACTTTGCAGAATATGAGTGTCATCAACAAAGAATAAATGAGTGACTATTGGTTCAATTCTGCTCATCCTTAACCCACTTAGCTGTCTTTGATCTGTTGCTATTTTTAATAAGTTGGATAAACCTTCAAAGCATATGAGGAATAAGTACAGTGATAGAGGATTGCCTTGCTTTATTCCTCTTGATGGGGGTGATATACTCCTTTGGTTCTCTATTGATATTGCAAGAGTTGGTGACAGAAGAGATACATTTCATACTCCAACCAATCCAAGTATCATTGAACCCTATTTTTTCATCATTGCTTTCAAAATACCCTCACTCCACCCTATCATAGGCTTTACACGTGTCAAATTTGACAACCATGTAACCATCTTTGCCTTGCCTCTTATTTTTCAAAAAATGCAAAGGCTTATGAAAGATGATGATATTATCAAGAATTTGCCTATTTGGAACAAAAGTAGATTGATCTTTGCTAATGCAACACTCAAGAATTGGTTTTACCCTGTTTGTAAGGATTTTGGAAATGGCTTCATATAGAACATTACCTAAGCTAATAGGTTTGTTGTGTTTAAGATCAGTTGGGATGTCAACCTTGGAGATAAGGGAGATGACTGTGTTATTTAAGGCTTTATGCATGTGGCCAAAATGGAAGAAACTCTTAATCGCATTTATAAGATCCTCTTTGACTATATTCCAATATTTTTGAAATAAAAAAAAGGAGTCATCCTTTCAATTCTCAAGGCCTTATTAGGATTCATATAGAAAATTACAACTTTTATTTCATTCTTCTTCATAGGCCTAGCTAGATTTTTACTTAACTAAGGTGTTCTAGTTGTTGGTACCATCAAATATCAAATCTAGATTGACATGGCTTGAAGAGGTGAAAAATTGTTGGTAGTATTTTGCAACTTCTATTCTTATCTCACTGTCATCAGTTGTCCATATTCCATTTTCCTTTTGGAGGTTCATGATTTTATTTGTCTTCCTTCTTTTTTTCACAATGGCATGGAAGTATTTTGTATTTTCTCCCCTTCTTGCAGCCAACCCAGTCTTGCCTTTTGACTCCAATACAACTCTTTCTCCTTGTATGCCTCATGTCACTATATCTTTAATGTTGAAATTCTTGCTATTTTTCCTTCACTAGTAGAGTTTCTTTCTCTATCCAACTACTTTTTCAATTTTGAGATCTTTTTCTTTGAGTTATCCAGAAACTTATTGCTCCATTTTAACAGTGCAACCCTGCATCTCTTAACCTTAATAGCAAGCCTGCACATTTTGGATCCCTCACATCTCTCTTCCCAAGCATTCTTAAGAACTTCTCCCATCCCTTCTTTTTTGTGTTCTCTTCTTATCAAAAGAAACCTCTTTTTCCTTTCTTTTCCCATTGGCATATCTAGGATTAGCATGCTATGATCAGAGGCTAAGCTTTCCACATGTATGCATTTTGATCTCTCAAACAATATAGTCCAATTACTACTGCTTAATCCTCTATCCAACTTTTCCCCATTATCCTATTTAATACACCAAATCCATGGACTGCCTTCAAATCCCAAATCCACCAATTGGTTATCCTTGATAAATTGTCTGAAATTGTTGAGGCTCCACTCTTTCTTATTCTTCTTCCCCACTTCTCCTCATTAGAGCACAAGTCATTGAAGTCACCTATGATTATCCATTTATTGTCTCACAATACCTCTCTTCATTTAATTACTTCTCGCTAGTCTCTTTTGACCTGGTTGTCACAACTTCGATGGATGCCCATCATCCACCATTCACTTTTTGCCTCCATATCCTCAATTAGTGCTTCAATAGTGAAAGTTGAGTGAGTTATTTTCTTGATTTTGATCTTACTGTTGCACATCATTGTCATTCCTCCAAATCTGTTCATAACCTCTATAACATAGCATTCCTGAAAGTTTAGGATCCTCTTACCTTCTCCACATGCTTTATTTTATTTTTAGTTTCACTCAAAAGCATCACACATGAGGAGAGGAGGTTTTTAACCTCTTTCAAGTAGGGAATTGTCAAGGCACTCCCTACACCTTGCCAATTCCACACCAAGGCTCTCGTTGATTATTGAGGCACCAGATAAGGCTGGCCACTTCCATCCTTGTGTCACTCTACTTTCCCTAATGACTAATCCTCTCTTGCTTTTCATAACCTATGTCTTTTTACTCAATTTTTGTAATGATTTCATCCTTGAGTTGGAGTTTTCTCTTGTTGCCATTGAGATCATTTAGTGGAGTTCTTTCTCTTTTTAAGTTCTGACCCATTCTCTTGGGTCTCTTCCCCACTTTCTGGATGCTCTCAGAATTCTCTTTATCATCAATTTCCATGATCATTGTTGCTTCCTTTCTCTTCTCAGTTTCCATCAACTCTGATCCATCCACACCATTCTTACCCTTGCTATTTTCCTCATCCTACCCACCTCTTTGCTAGATCTCTAATTTGCACTAAGTTGTATGAAGTCTAACCTTTGTTCCTCATTATTCTCAACTATTCTTTCTTTTTAAATTCTATTTTTTGAGGTTTTTGTGATTCTCCTCCAACTCCTTCCCCAAAAGTACTCCACCTCTTTGTTCTAGCTATACAATCTAATTTCCTTTCTAATTTCCCCTTGAAGAACTCCCTGCTCGTGTCATCTATTCCTGTATTTTCTTGATACCTACTCCTTCTTGCTTCTAGTCTTAATCAGCTATCTACCTTCAGTTTACTTTGGTTGATCATGTATCTCCTCTCTTCCCACCAGTTCACCATCTTTAACTCCCCACACCTCTCTATATGGAGTTCAAGTCTATTAGTTGCTTTCTTTGCAGAGATCATTTGCCATTTGTAGCCCGTATCCAAGGTCCATATTGGTTTTGACTTTGCCTTTTATTCGCAAATATCATATTAGTATTGACTTTGCCCTTTATTCGCAGATATCAAACCTTTCCAATTCCTTTCACTAAGTCCAATAATTCCATAGCTATAGCAAAAGTCGGGACACTTCTCATACTTGAAGTTGGCCCATTTAGTCCTTTTATTCATCTATACTATTGTGCCCTTAATGGTGGTTGGCTGATATCTACCATAACTATTACCTTCATGTGCCTTCCTTTACCACCAATTTGTGGTTTGATAACCTCCCTCACCTCATTAAAAACTACTCCTATTTTCTTTCCTGCTGTTTTTTAGATCCATTTTGCACCCATAGTGGAGCCAGATTAAATGCTGTCTTATTTTCTTCTACGCCTTCTTTCCATTCGTTTAGAACTAGAATTTGATTTCTGCCAACCAAGGGCCTCCCTGTAGTATCCTCTCCCTCTCTTGATCATCTGGAATAGAGAACTGGAACATATTTGTCCCCAGATCTATAACTTTCAATTCTTTTGGATAACTTTAGGCCACTGGGGTGAAATTTTTCACCCTTGTGTAATTGGCTATATTCTCTCCTCTGGTCTTCCCAATAAAACTTGCCTAACATTCCAAAATACTAGCATGATAAGTGTATATTTTGTGTGTTTATAGTATGTTTTTCTGTTTAGTTTTTGTGTGTTTTTGTTATTAAATTAGCTAATTAACTAGGGTTTCTAGTGAAATTCTACATTTTATGGTTTAAATTGAAAAAATGCATATCTGTGGATTAATGTAGTGAAAACTTCATGTTTTTGTAGGATTATTGCTCAATCATCAAATGAGGTGAATTTAGAATATAATTGCAAAGAAACTTGGAAGAAAAGTTGGAAAACTGAAATATCCATAGTTGATGAAATCCGAAATTGGAATGAGGAAAATGAAATTCACATATCGAGTAATCAAAGGGATAAAAGTCAGAGGATTTAACGCAACAATTTCACGACTAAAAGTTCGGATTTCACAATTTTGGAGTAGATTCGCGAGCCAATACGCGATGCAACCAATGAAGAAAAAGACTAGCTCGCAAATCCCTCTCAGTGGGAGCAGGGAAGGCGATCCGCGATGGGATCCACGAGCCTCTGCCTTGCAGATCTAGGTCGCGGATCCATGACAACGACAGCTGCAAGTTGCAGCCGAATTCCAAATTTTCCAGCTCACTTCCAGCTCAATTTTCAGAAGAATTTCAATGAAAGCTGCGTGAAGAATCTTGTGAAGTTGAAGAAACAACTCATAGCAAATCCAAAACACAATTTGCTTCAACTTTACAACTCATTTGAGATTGAAATTCAATGGATTCAATGCATGAAGACACTTTTGAAGCATTTCAAGAAGATGAAGATTCATGAAGACATTTTTCTTGACTTTTGAAGGCCAAATTTTTCATGTGTTCACATGATAGAATTTTGGAAGCTTATGGATGAAATCTTCTATAAATAGGGCCTTTTGTAGACATTTAAAAAGAACTTGAGGAAGGCTAGGAATCACTACAAAATGTAGTCTGCACTAGTTCCTTAGTTTAGTATAGTTAGCAGTGTAGTTATAATGTAATTCAAGGATGTTTAGCTAAGTTTATGCCTTGAGTTATGGATAAACTTTCTATGTCTTGTTTGTGATATTTACATGGTTATTTGATACTATTATTTGAGCAAGTATTTAGTACTTTGTCTTTTCTAATCATGATTAACCGGCCATTAATTGTGATCATCTTAAGGTGTTAAGTTTAAATGAAAGTGAGAATTTGACACTAGTTCATGAAGTTCTAAACCTAGGAAGTCACTCACTAATGTAGGGTGGCGCCTTTGTGGCTTTAGTAATTTATTTCATGTAATTACATCAAGCAAATGAGCTTGTAATTAATTCCATAACCATGCTAATAGGTATGGTTTAGCTATAAGTATAGATGATTCACTACGAAAGTGTGTTTCACATGCATTAGGAAATTACGCCATGCTTAGCCAAATTAATATCATTAATGCAACCGGTAGCTTTATTTGCAAGAGTAGTAAGGAATTCCATAACTTGAGGAGCTCTTTATTGTTATTTCTACTTATTTTATTCCATGTTTGTAGTTTAGATTAATTTATTTGCTTGTGACAGTCTAAATAATAGATGAGTTCGAAACTCACTGGTACTTGACATTCTTCCCTGTGGGATCAACACCTAATCTACCCTATGCTCGATAAACGATCTGTATATTTGCAGAAAATGAGGTGTTTAGGTTTTATATTAAAATTTGGTGTATGGTAAAACCTCGTCAAGTTTTCGGCGCCGCTACTGGGGAAGAATTTGTTCAATATCGATGCTAAGAACAACTTTATTACTTTAGACATTTTTTATTTTCTTGTTTATATAGTAGCTATTCTTCTTCACTAATCTTGCTTTTAGTGTATTTGAAAGCATTTTTAGGTTTCAAGGAAGGATAGCAAGGACATGGATCAAGGCTTGAGAAAAGGAAGCTTGGCAATGGACCCCTACAATTTTGAAGGCTATAATTATGGAGGTAATCAAAGGATGTTCGAAGGTAATCAAAGGATGTTCGAAGGTATGTCATTTGAAGATTGCACAAGGAGTATTAATGCTAAATTTGATTATATTACATTAAATGTGCAAGCTATCGTGCCCCTATTTTTTGTGGAAAGGGAAGATTGATTTTTTGAAAAAGAAATGGAAATGGGTCATGGGACTACAAAAATGCGACGATTTGGACCCAAAACAAAAGTCTCGAAAAAAGGTTTTTTTTAGAAAAGTTTGGAGTCGCCACTTGGTATGGAGTTTAGGTGTACCAAGTCACCCAAAAATTTTAATTAATGAAAATAAACTAGGAAAACCCTTTTTTAGACGACTCCAGGTCTTTGAAAAACTAGAGAAAAAGGTTCGGGGGTCACGGTTGAAAGAAGGGAAGGCAAAAATTCGAAGTTACTCGTCTCTAAGGCACCCTTCTAACCTAGTCAAAGTTGGTTGCAAGATTTAGTTAAAAAATTTCCTAATTCTAACTTTAAAATTTATCACATTTGAATGTTATCTATATGGATGCAACAACTAGACCTAATGTTGGATCGAGAGGGGCAAAATGTCTCCTTGAGGTGTGATTGGAATTGATCACATTAATTGTGTCATCCAAATTTAATCCCTCGAGGAGGTCACGAAGAATGCAAATGATGAGACTCAAACAAACGGGAAAAGAGAGTTTTCAAAAGAAATAACAATTTTATAAAATCTCAAGGGAAAAGAAATTGGATTTTTGAAAAGATCAATTTTAAGTGCAAAGAGGAACTTGAATTTTCAAAAGATGCAATTTAAAAAAATAGTTTTTTGATTTTTGATTGCTAAACATGAAAAAAGAAACTTGATTTTTAGAGAATGATTTTGATAGCATTTAAAATAATGCACATGTATGTCCTAAGGAGGGATAATGCAATCATAACGGGTGCGGGGGACTAAATTCGTGACTTTAAATCTTCCTTTTCATGGAAGGAAATAAAAGCGTGCTAAGGCTAATAAGCCATACTCGCTCTTTTCCCTAATTCAAAGAGTAATGCCTTAAATGCACTAATCTAAAAAAAGAAAACTACATGAGATGTTTCGAATACGGGATGGGAGAATATTAACATGCAAAAATGGAAAAGAAACTCTAAAGGTGAAAAGTGTGTGATATTTGTATCTAATGCATGGACGGCATTAAGGGTCTAGCATTGAACTAACCCTCATTTAAAGTTCTCACTAACATTGGATTAGTGAGAAATCGAAAGGAAAGGCCACAACTAGCGTTGGACTAGTGTGGTGACGTCAATACATTTACACAATAAACATATAGACATGATAATAAAGCAAGTAAACACCTAAAACACATAAACACATAACACATAGGCATAATATCTAGATGCAGGACCCTAGGAAAGCAAGTAAACACATAAACATGCAAGCATGCAAAATAAGCATATAAAACCTAATTATTACATTGGGAGAACCTAAATACATTCTAAAGGGAAAAAATTCGGAATAATAATCTAACTATTACATTTTCTAGAATAAATACACTTTTGCAAAATTAAACCTATCTATTACAATTTGGCATTCAAGTGCCTTCCAAATAATTAAGGAAAATTAGATGAAGTAAATAAAGACTAGGCATGAATAAAAGAAAAGGAAAACTTAATTTAAAACATGCAAAATCATGCAAAAACACATAAGAGCACATAATAAGGAAAAGAAGTTACCATCCCTTGATGTGATGCCTTAACTGAATCCTTAAATCAGGGGAATGGTTATCTAAGACTCAATATCAACAAAAGGGATCAAGGTACCAATTTAAAGGAAAAATCAATCAAAATTCAAAGAAAAGGTATCAAAACAGATTCTGCAAGTGACATGGACAAGACTAGGAAATAGAGTAAGATTCTGGAACAAAAGAGCAGGAAATATCAACAGAATTCAGAAACAGAGAGGTTACGCGGAGTAGAAACGCGGGCAGAGCCGCGCAACTACGTCCGCGTTACAAGCAAAAATCAAAGTCCAGAGGGGAAACGCGGACTGGAAACGCAGACTCAGCCGCGTAACTGTCCGCGTCTCTTCCCATCTTCAAAATATCAGGAAGATTGCTCCCAGTTTTTCAGACAATAACATGAAACAAAATCTTCAGAGGCAAGGGGATCTATTTGAAGCATTAAACATCAGCATTCAGATCATGTCAAAACAAACTAAAACCGAAGAAGGCCAAATCTTAAGCATCGACATCATCAAATAGACAAAAAAAAGGGGAAGGGAAGAACTGCCAGGCTAGAAGCGCGGGAGGTTACGCGGACTGGCCTACGTAACTGACCCGCATTTCTTCACATCTTCAAACATTCAAGAGGAAACGCGGAGCGTTACGCGGAGGATTCCGCGCAAGTGGTCCGTGTTTCTTCACATCTTCAAAACGTGAAGAACATTTTTCCAGAAATTTCTCAGAAATCACAACAGCATCATCACAGAAGCATCAAACGTCTGATTTTAAACGTAAAAACAAATCTAATAGCCTTACCAAGGCTATCTAAACGTAACATACTCATATAACAACAAATAAACATCATCAAATATTATAAAACATCAAAAAAACATAGCCAAGACCTTGGTTCCACCAAAAGGTCTGATTTCTAGCAATTTTCGACCAGGAAAAACAATAGATAGGGTATAGAAAGACTACCTGATTCAGAAACTTGAGAAGAACGACAAGGAATCACCAAAATTCCAGAAAATCTTCACTAAAAAAAAGAAACCCTAGTTCTTTCTTTTCTCTCCTTTTCTCTTTTTTTTCTTTGATTTTCAATCGTTTTCTCTCTTTTCCTCTCTCTCCTCTCTTTTCTCTCTCGATTTCAGCCTCCTTCCAGAAAACCCTAACATGGGTGATTTATAGGCATTAAAACCTACAACCAAGGGCTTGGATACTTTGAGGATTTTCTTGGGTTAATTTTGATCATTGGATGCGTTTTATTTGTGTCTTAAGGATCAAGGGTGATTTGGGCATTAACTAAAACGATTACTTGATGCCAAAGACACAAAAATACAGCTGGAAATGAGGAAGGAAAGGCTGGAAGAAACGCGTCATTTTTTTTCGATCAAGTTACTGGGTCCGCGTTTTTACTTTTCTTTTTTTTTTTTAAGAAAAACCTACAAAATAAGAAAGATGTGTTAGAATATTCAAAAATAAATAACTAAACATTAATAGATAAAAACATAAGAAAACAATTGAAATAGTCAAAATTTGGTGTCTACAACTTGCCCCTCTTTGTCTGAGTTTCGAAGAAACTCTAGACAAAGACGTAGACACCAAATGCTTACCTGGTTTCGCTGGTTGTATTTGAATCATTGTAAACAGCAGGAATATTAGATTGCCAATTTTCAAACTAAAATACCTAATGTGACCGAACTCGTGTAGAGTTGCCTACGTATCTCGACATGAGAATCAGGTCAAACGTAGTTTCAATGCAAATGAACTATAATGAAATGAATACTGAATCTTATAAAATTCGAGAACGGGAGATAGAAGGGTGCCCGGCGGAGGCTGAAGGGTGCGAGACTCACCAACAAATTTAAATTTGAAGAAGGGGATAGAAGGGTGCCGGAGGTGAGATTCACCAACGTAAATTTAAATTTGAAGAAGGGAGGTAGAAGGGTGCCAGGTGAGACTCACTAAATTTAAATTTGAAGAAGGGAGGTAGAAGGGTGCAGGTGAGACTCACCAATGAAATTTGAAGAAGGGGATAGAAGGGTGCCTGAGACTCACCAACGTAAATTTAAATTTGAAGAAGGGATAGAAGGGTACCGGAGGTCGAGACAAAGAACCAACGTAAACTTAAATTGAAGCGGGGGGATAGAAGGGTGGAGGTCGAGACAAAGAACCAACAAATTTAAATTCTTTCCAAATTTAAACTATTCAGTGGGATTGGACCCAAGCCTGAATGACTAGATGAAAAAATGTAAAAAATGCCCAAGGTCTAAATTGCTGGTGGGATTGGACCCAAATCTAGACACTAGTGGGAGAGATGAAAACATAAATGCTGGATTGCCAGACTTTGAAAAATAAAACACAAGTTGTTCAAACATGATAAATGTAAAATGCAAGTAATGATGCACTCGATGAAATGGTGCCATTCTGATTTTTGATTTTTCTTGACTTGAAAAGTAAGTGATTGATAGGAACAATGACTTCTTCTTTTTTCTTTTCTTTTCTTTCTTTTTTTTTTCTTTTTTTTCTTCTTTTCTTTTCTTTCTTTTTTTTAATAATTGATGGATTTTGAAAAATTGAAAAGTGTAACTGAAACCTTTCCTCTGCAGGGTTGAAACAAATACACATATGTTGCCATCCTTTTGATCTGCAAACCTTTTCTGGAAAAATTTAATTTTGAATGCATTATCCAAAATTGGAGATCACTTCTCTCAAAACAAAATTGCCCCAGTGTCAAATGGATCGTTAATCCTGCAGAAGTCATGAAATATTAACCAATTAGTCCATGGCAATTCAAATTTTTTTTAATCATAAAGTGTAAAAAACTCTTGTGATCACAGCTGTTGCCCATTAAAATGACTAAAACGTATCAGAATCATACGATAAAATGCACTCGTGAAATACTTATGTTCATGAAACATTGCTTGTTTTCAAGTGGTAGGAAGTATTCATCAAAAACAAGTTATGGGATTGAAATAAACCATGCGATCTTGGAAATCCAAATCCTCACAAATCAGGCAAAACAATATTATGTAATTATTCAATTTGCATCAAGTACTCATAATATCAAGTAAAAGAGAGACAATTATACCTCAATTTTAACAATTCAAGTTTGATTTCTCACTTTCACCAAATTTTGCAATCAAACGACTCATATAGTCAATCCAAGCTTGCCTTTTCTACAGTTTTCTCAAATTTTACTGCTAAAAAGGATTTACTGAAACACATCCTTTTATTCAAATTGCAATAATGCCTTTTGACGCAAAAATCAACACTTTTAGGTGAGGACTCCCGGTTACTCGACATATGCCTTCTTGCTCAAACAGTAAAGATGTCTTTTGACGCGAAAATCAACACTTTTAGGTGAAGATCCCCGGTTACTCAACATTTTACTTGTTCAAACTGCTTTGCATACTCGTAATTCAAGCACCGTTTTACACGAAAGTTAACATTTGTAGATGCTAAACCTCTGGTTATTTAGTACTAGAATCATTGGAGTAGGATTTCAATTCTCACTTTGCTACTTTTCTTTTCCTCTTTTTTTTTTTTTTAGCATATCAATTGAAAAAGGATCATTTGCCAACTATATCAATCATTTTCTTGTAAAATCCAATAAAAGAAGAAATCTCATTTAATAGGAAAACAACTGAGGCATAATTTTCCCTATTTTACAAAACATACTTTCTAAAATGCCAATGTCTTAATCACATAACAATTATTTCGAGTAAGATGGAAAAGGATTTTTCAGATCACACTGCTCTTTTTTTTTTTTTAGAAGGATGAAAGCAATTGCAACCAAAATTGGACATTTGCACCCCTTTTGAATCAAATTTCGAAAAACAAATCAATTTGTGAGGCAAATGTGCAATTTAGATGAAAGTTTTTTTTTGTTTTTTTTTAGTTTTTGTTTTTGTTTTTGTTTTTTTTTTTTACTTTTTTTTTTTGAAAAAATTTTGGCAGAGTTTCCCCTATAATTGGATGAAAACTCCCTGCCAGCAACCCAATTTTTCAAAACACATTCAATACATATAAGCACATAAAAGATAAATTTAAACAAATATACATATCCTCAAGCAGTTTAACCAAAAGTATTTCTAACAGTTAAACCTAATCAGAACACAAGATCAAACATAAAAAGAGAAATAAAGCAAGAATAGAATAAACTGCAAATCAGGGGGCGGATCCATCCCCCCCTCAACTCCACCATCGCCTCCAGTGGTCTCTGGGATAGGCTGCTCAGGCGGCTGAATGCCGAGATGTGCCTCTATACGGCCTAGTTGAGTGCTCAAAGCTCCATCTGCGCCTCCATACGCCCTCATCGAGAGTCGAACTGTGTCTCCATATGATCCCATCTCTCGAGCATCTGGGTCTGAAATCCGCCCAGAGTGTCCATAACAGCCTGCCACTCAGACCGTGGTGGCGGTGGTGGTGGTGCGATGAGCCAGCCTCTCCTCCCTCACGCCTCGTAGCTCTCTGGACCGGCTCCCGTCGGGGCGATGTCGATACATCTATGTGTAGATCCTTCCAAAGGCGATGCTAAGCTCACCGGCCTCGGGGAGTAGGTGGGATACCGTGGAATCACCCCTGGAGGAGAAGTGAAATAAGTCGGGGAAACCCGAAGTGGAATGATGTGGACGCCCTCCCCGCCGTCCTAATATGACTAATAATAATGTTCGAGGAATCAGGCGAATGGTAGTCCGACCGTGGAACATACGATCTAAAAGTATAGATCGCTGTTCCTCAACTCCCCCTGGCCGCTCTTCTTTGGGATGACGTTGTGGGTCAGGGTGTACAAAATAGCACGGTGGCGTGCTGGAAAAGATCGAGCCGCTTTGGCTCTAGGACCCTCGGAACTCCTCGTATGCGACTCCGAATCGCGCCATAGCATGTGAGGGATCCCACTCCCGATCAAGTGACGAGAAGTCTTTCTTCAAATCAATAGCTGGACCCTCGTCACTGCATCCCAGAGTCTGAGCTATAGTGCTCCAGGTAATCACTAATCGAACTCCTCTAATAGAGGACTCAATCCTCTCTCCACTGTGTCCCTTCTTGTCCTCGATGTTAGCGCTCATAGAACTCATGAACCAAGTCGGGAAGATCCGGTGGGCAATGTCGAATCGGGCCCACCCTGTCTTTGAAAGGGCGAATCGGTGGGCAGCCCACCTCCGAGCTATGTGTAGCTCATATACAAAATCAATGCTCTCGAGTCCGATACCACTCACGGTTCTCTTTAGGAGAACCGGGTGATGTCAAAATCATGGAGGTCTCCGCCGTCTCTTTCTCACCAATGGCGTCCTCACTCTCCTCACTCATGGAGGCTGGCTCGACCGCTTTGCCACGTGCTCGTGACATAGTACTGAAAGATAATTTTAGATGATTAATTTTGAGATTAATTTCAAACAATTTTGACAAAGCGATGGGTAAATATATAAACAAATTAGAAACTCTTGGAAAATACCCTAAAACAAAATTCCTAAAAACCTGAAATTCGAACAACTTCTACAAAGTTCTAAAAATTCAAAATTCTAAAAGATTTCAATCAAATTTACAAAAGTGTAGGAATTTCAAAATTCCTTTGAAATTCAACAAAAGTGCACAGAACAAAGAGTGCAATAATTCAACAAACTTTCCAAAATTTTCAAGAATTTTAACAAGACCTATGAAAAATCTCAGGAATTTTACAAACAAAAAATACCAACCAAAAAAAAAACAAAGTTTCTAAAAAATTCAATAAATTTCACAAAATCATTTAAATTCCTAAAAATCTAAGAACTCAACAAAATTCCACACAAAAACCCGAAAATTCAACAATTCCTATAAATTTACAAAGACTTCAACAATTCAATTGATTGTGACAAAATTCAAAACTCCCAATCTTTCCATAAATTTTCACAAAAAATCAACACTTCACAAATTTTATCGAACTCAATGAAATTCCACACCAAAAATCCGAAAATTCAACAATTCCTATAAATTACAAAGACCTCAACAATTCAATTGATTGTGACAAAATTCAAAACTCCCAATCTTTCCATAAATCTCCACAAAAAACAACAATTCACAAATTTTATCAAAATTTCTATAAAAAGTACAAAAATCAAAGAATTCAGTGATTTCTAGTTTTCACATTAATTCTACAACAGTGCAAAAATCCCACAAAATTCCAAACAGGACTAGAAATTTCAACAAGTTCCAAACTATTCTAAAAGAAATAAAAATTCTACAATTTCTACATTTGACCACTCAAACGTGCTCAATTTTAATCCAACAATCATATCAAGGCCTATTAACAACAATACGAAATTAAATTCAGAAATTGACAAAAATTACATAATTCAAATAAATAATAAATAAACAAGTAAAATAAAATAAATAAAATAGATAAATGGCTCATCGCATCTTTTAATCACATAAACAAGTTTAATAAACATAAGAAACAACAACAATGACATTTATAATAAAAAACAAAAAATTCGTATAAATTTCAACAAAAAATCAACAATTCACAAATTTTATCCAAATTTCTATAAAAAAGTACAAAAATCAAAGAATTCAGTGATTTCTAGTTTTCACATTAATTCTACAACAGTGCAAAAATCCCACAAAATTCCAAACAGGACTAGAAATTTCAACAAGTTCCAAACTATTCTAAAAAAAATAAAAATTCTACAATTTCTACATTTGACCACTCAAACGTGCTCAATTTTAATCCAACAATTATATCAAGGCCTATTAACAACAATACGAAATTAAATTCAGAAATTGACCAAAATTACATAATTCAAATAAATAATAAATAAACAAATAAAATAGATAAATGGCTCATCACATCTTTTAATCACATAAACAAGTTTAATAAACATAAGAAACAACAACAATGACATTTATAATAAAAAACAGAAAATTCGTATAAATTTCCACAAAAAATCAACAATTCACAAATTTTATCCAAATTTCTATAAAAAAGTACAAAAATCAAAGAATTCAGTGATTTCTAGTTTTCATATTAATTCTACAACAGTGCAAAAATCCCACAAAATTCCAAACAGGACTAGAAATTTCAACAAGTTCCAAACTATTCTAAAAAAAAACAAAAATTCTACAATTTCTACTTTTGACCACTCAAACGTGCTCAATTTTAATCCAACAATCATATCAAGGCCTATTAACAACAATACGAAATTAAATTCAGAAATTGACAAAAATTACATATTTCAAATAAATAATAAATAAACAAATAAAATAGATAAATGGTTCATCGCATCTTTTAATCACATAAACAAGTTTAATAAACATAAGAAACAACAACAATGACATTTATAATTAAAAACAGAAAATTCGTATAAAAGGAAAAAAAAATTCAAATTTTTGAAATTTTAAAAGAAGCAATTTCGTTAGGATTTCTTACCGTAATCACGTAGTGGAGTGTTTGAGGAGTGAAATGATGCAAGAAACCCCAAAAAACAAGCTCGAATCGACCCCCAATCGACCGGTTTTAGTTTCGGAAAACCTACCCTCAATCCCGAGCTTTGATGCGTTTTCGTGATGTTTTGTTCGGATAAAAAGGTTCTAAGAGGCCTAGGAAGTGTTTTGGTGGAGAATTATGGAAGGAAAAGTGGATTTCTGAGGATTTGGGGTGAGTTGCGGGGAGAGAAAAGGAAAAGTCGGGGAAGAAGACGTCCGCTTTTTGAGCTTGGAAATGGAACGCTGGACGAGACGGACTACTCACAGGTCCGCGTTACCATATGAACACGAAACTTTGTCAAATAGGAAACGCGGGATAAAGCGCGGAGTGACTCGCGTAACCATACGCGTTTCTTTCAGAAATATGAAAAATGCAAAGAGCCGTGAGGAAAACGCGGAACAATCCACGCAAGACTCCGCGTTACATTCCAGAAGATATGAATTTCAGAGAAACGCGGGACGAAACACAGACTACCCCACGCAACAACCCGCGTTACTTCTCAGAAGATATGAATTTGTAAAGAAATGCGAGTGAAACGCGGACTAGTCCACGCAACCTCCCGTGTCACTTGTTAAAATTTTTTTTTTAATTTTAATTTTTTTTGGAAAATTATTATTTTAAAATGAGGGCTATAACACCTGGTAGTGTGTGTGAGAAACCTTGCTTCCAAAATTTTCCCAAAGAATTTATCCTTCCTTGATTTTTCAAAACATCTATCTTTATTTATTTTTTTATTTTTTTTTATATGCATGCTTCAAAATGGTCTAGTCATGGATTCTAAACATTTACTCAAAATAAAGCTGGCTTCCTCGATTGGACCGATTGGTCACTTGTCCCTGCTTCTCTGCAGAAGAAAAGAAATGGTGAAAAAAAATAGTGATAACGCCGCCACCATTCTACCCTTTTATCTCGAGCAGCTCGTAAACATGAGTTCTTGGACGTCGACGAGCTGTGTCAGTTGAATTCCTTTTGTTTTACCGGTGCAGATCTGTTCTGTCGTTCCGCTTGCTGCTGAACCCATATCACCCATACTTTCATGGTAATCTAAGAGGATTGTCCTTTGATGAAAGTGCCCTCTTGATGAAAATATGTACAAAAATTTGGACAAAGGAAAGAAAATTTATTTTGACATCATGACCATAGAATGAATGCTAAACATGACATCAATAAAAAGCCAAACGCCAGGAAAATTATTTAAAACAAAAGCGTCGCACTTGACCCCTTTGGATATCATCTCCTTGGAATTTACTGACGGCAAGGGAGTGCTTGATATAAGGTAAACCCTGATAAATGTAATCCCCGGCTTCCCTTGTCCCAAGAACTTTCCTTTTCTGCTTGTACTGTTGCTCTTCAAAAATTGCCTTTATACCATTTCAGATTTGCACTGAAGCCAGCTGATAAGGTAGCATAATGAAATAGACAGAATTAATCCCCAATTTTGTCAATTTAAACATGTTTATTAAAACGGTGGCATCAGTGAGACAATCCCTTCTGACAAAAATTCAGAGGGAATGTATTTGCATCATTTGCCTTTTGATTGAAAAAGTTCCTTTCAGAAATTTTTTGTAAAAAGGTGGGGGTTTATAATACTAAACTTTTGCAAGGGGTTTGAGTGTGGTGTAGGGGTAGGTTCAAACTTGAATGCAAATTTTTGTAAAAAATTTGCCCCAGTTTAATTTTAATCAAAGGTCTCTCTCTCCCTCTTTTTTTTTTTAAATAAAGTTGCCCCAGTTTGGGGTTTGTGATTCTCAGAGGGCTTTGCTAAATGATTAACCGTTCTTTTATAGGCTCAAATGGGAGAAATGGGGGGGTTGAAGTGTTTAAACGAAAAAGAAGAAGGTCGGCTTTTCAGACCACCCTTTTGCGGCAATTTCTAAAGAAAACTTTGCTCAATCATATGAAAAATCTTTTACACATGTCTGAATTGATTGATTGAGGAAAAATCTGTCCATCCATCTCCATGAGAACCAATGCTCCTCCAGGTAGCACCTTTTGAATATTGAACGGCCCTTGCCAATTCAGAACAAATTTCCCTTTAGCCTCCTCTTGTATCGGAAGGATTCGCTTTCAAAACCTTGTCCCCACTTCGAACCTGCGAGGTCTAACTTTCTTGTTATAAGCCCGAGCCATCCTCTGCTGGTAACATTGCCCATGACAAATGGCATTCAACCTTCTTTCATCGATCAAAGACAGTTGCTCGTGACGTTGCTTGGTCCATTCAGCTTCTTCCAACTGAGCTTCCATTAGAATGCGCAAAGATGGGATTTCAACTTCAACAGGTAATACCGCTTCCATCCCATACATGAGAGAGTAAGGTGTTGCCCCAGTAGAAGTTCGGATTGCAGTCCTATATGCCATCAAGGCAAAATGTAACTTTTCATGCCAATCGCGGTGGGTTTCTGTCATTTTGCGGATGATCTTCTTCAAATTCTTATTTGCAGCTTCCACGGCTCCGTTCATCTGAGGTCTATAAATAGCTGAATTTCAGTGTTTGATTTTGAACTTCTCACACAGACCGTTGACTATGTCGTTGTTGAGGTTCCTGGCATTATCCGTGATCAGAGTTTCTGGCACTCCAAAACGACAGATGATATTGTTTTTCATGAAATCTGCTTCTACCTTCTCAGTCACGTGCTTGTAAGATGTAGCTTCCACCCATTTAGTGAAATATTCAATAGCCACTAGAATAAAACGGTGCCCATTCGAAGCAGGAGGATCAATAGTTCCAATTACGTCCATTCCCCACATCGAACATGGCCAAGGAGCGGTGGTACTATGCAGTTCTGTAGGAGGGGCATGTATAACATCACCATGCAATTGGCATTTGACACACTTTCAAACAAAATTTACACAGTCATGCTCCATAGTAAGCCAAAAATAACCCGTTCTCATGATCTTCTTAGCCAGCAAGTGCCCGTTCATGTGTGGCCCACAAACACCGCTATGTACTTCCTTCATCAGGTAATCAGCTTCTTCTTCATCAACACACCTCAAAAGTCCTAGGTCAAACGTTTTCTTGTAAAGTACCTCCCCATTTAAGAAAAACTTTGAAGATATCCGGCGTAAAAAACCCTTCGCGGCTGAATCTGCTCTGGTAGGATAAACCCTGGTTTTGATGAATTCCTTAATGTCATGGTACCAAGGGTGATCGTCAGAAGTTCCCTCTGTGACCAGGCAATGTGCAGGCTTTTCTTGGAGTTGGATCTGTATAGGCTCGATCACTAGTTCATCTGGATGTTGAATCATTGAAGACAAAGTAGCCAAGGTGTCGGCAAAGACATTGCGAATGCGAGGGACGTGTCTAAGCTCTAACTCTCTAAACCTCTTGATCAAATCGAGTAAGCTGCAGTGATACGGTATGATCTTCGAGTCCCAGGTCACCCACTGGTTGGAGAGTTTGGTGCACAAGTAAGTCTGAATCACTGAATACTATCAAATCTTTGATGTCCATATCTAATGCCATCTTTAATCCGAACATGCAAGCTTCATATTCAGCCATGTTGTTAGTACAAGGAAATTGTAGCTTAGTTGCGGCAGGATAATGCTTTCCCTCAGGCGACACAAGTACGGCCCCGATTCCGGCCCCGAAAGAATTTGAAGTACCGTCGAAAAATAACCTCCATCCTTGATATTGCTCATCCATATCTTCCACAGTACCGACAAACAAGATCTCTTCATCGGGAAAATAGGTGTGCAAGGACTGGTAGTCATCTTCTATTGGGTTCTCTGCCAAGTGATCGGCTATTGCTTGCCCTTTAATTGCCTTTTGCGTGGTAAAGACAATATCAAATTCAGATAACATCATCTGCCACTTAGCCATACGTCCTGTTGGCATCGGCTTCTCCAACAAATACTTCAGGGGGTCGGAACGGGAGATGAGATAAGTGGTGTGACTGAACAGGTAATGTCTTAACTTTTGAGTGGCCCATGCTAAAGCACAACAACTTCTCTCGAGAAAAGAGTAGTTAGCTTCATAGGTGGTGAACTTTTTACTCAAGTAGTAGATGGCTCTCTCCTTCTTTCCAGATTCATCGTGTTGTCCCAAAACACACCCCACAGCTTCATCGAGCACAGATAAATACATGATCAGAGGCCTCCCTGGCGTTGGTGGTACTAGGACTGGGGGATGAAGCAAATAATTCTTAATCTTATCGAAGGCTTGTTGACAATCTTCATTCCAGTCCATCGGTGCATTTTTCTTTAACAACTTGAACAGGGGCTCACACATAGATGTTAGCTGTGCTGTGAATCTACCAATGAAGTTTATCTTTCCTAGGAAGCTTTTCATATCCTTCTGGGTTTTCGGGATTGGCATATCTCGGATCGCCTTAATCTTTGCTGGATCTATTTCTATACCTTTCTTGCTGACAATAAATCCTAGCAATTTACCAGCAGGAACCCCAAAGGCACACTTTGCGGGATTCAACTTTAAATTGTACTTCCTTAATCGCTCAAACAGCTTTCTCAAATCAATCAAATGATCTTCAACTCTTTTGGACTTGATGATGATGTCATCAACATAAACCTCCATCTCCTTGTGAATCATATCATGGAATAGGGTGGTCATGGTTCGTTGATAGGTAGCTCCTGCATTTTTCAAACCAAAGGGCATGACTCGGTAGCAGAAAGTCCCCCAAGGTGTAATGAAAGCAGTCTTCTCTCGGTCATCCTCTGCCATCAAAATCTGATGATACCCAGCGAAACAGTCTCCAAAGGATTCGATCTCATGTCCCGCAGTGTTGTCCAAAAGGATGTGAATGTTCGGTAAAGGGAAGTCATCTTTAGGGCTAGTTCTGTTCAAATCTCTGTAATCAACACATACCCGCACCTCTCCACTCTTCTTAGGAACTGGGACAGGATTTGAAAGCCATATAGGGTAGTGTGATACCATGATAATCCTAGCATTCAGTTGCTTAACGATCTGTTCTTTTATTTTGAGACTCATGTCTGGTTTAAACTTGCGGGGCTTCTGTTTTACTGGTGATATATTTGGATCGGTAGGCAGTCTGTGGACCACAATGTCTGTAGAAATCCCTGGCATATCATCATAAAACCATGCGAACACATCTTGAAACAAAGTTAAGAACTCAATCATCTCTCTTCTTTGCTCCATGTTCAGGTGAATACTAACTTTGACTTCTTTAACCTCTGCCTTAGTTCCAATGTTAATGATTTCTGTTTTCTCTAAGTTCGGCCTGGGTTTTTCCTCATATTGTTCAAGGGTTTTTGAAATAGATTCATACTCATAATCTCCCTCAGTATCGCTTTCGTTTTGAATTTCAGATTCTAAAACTTCATATTCATGAGAGATATCGAGACTGCAGCCATCAAATTCCAAAGTGGTGATATCCAAAAGGTCAAATAATTTTATTTGAGGCCATCTGAAAAGAAACAAAATAAATGTGCGAAAGTAAAATGAGTGGAACATAACTGAAGGACAAAAGAGAAATTCCATTTCATTTAGCAAAAAGCAAGATGACAGATGGTAACATGGAAGCATAATTAAAGGCATAATTTTAAACAAGTAAAAAGTAAAATGACAAGTGCATCATTTTTGAAGACGTGATTGATATTAAACATGATTCATTTCTAAGGACAATCCCCTTTGATTTACCGAAACCTCCTCCGAGTAGGCAGACAATCGGCAGCCCAATTTTGCATTGCCTCTTGAGGAATCGGTGTCAAGGGTAGCCCCGACAAACAGTTGAGATAATCCCGTCTCTATATCCTCGTCAGGCTTTTCTTCTTCAACCTCTGATATGATTACTCCAGACGGGAGAGGGAATGTGCAGTACAGAGGCGGGATGTAGATGTTGATCTGCTTTCCTTCCTTCTCCACTTGCTTGTGTGCCTTCATCTCCTTCTTATCCTTGGCGGTTGGATGAAAACCGAGTCCGAAAGTGTTCTTTTGCATTGGCACTTCAACCGGCACTGGAATTCCTTACAAATTTTTTCCAAGGCCTTTTCCCATCTCAAATCCTTCTCTGATCATTTCTTTGGCCATCATCACACTAGTTCCAGTCAAAACATGATTGACGAGCGATTTACCATTGGAGGCCCATCCCACAGAAACTATGTCGGCTGTATGATGAGAGGAGACTAAGTTTCTCTTGACGCTTTCATCCTTGGATCCGGCGTTGACAACCATAGTGCAATCATCTTCGGCAAACACGGTGATCAGCTGGTCATTCATGGTGAACCTCAGTATCTGATGAAGAGAGGAAGGCACCGAACCAGAAGTATGTATCCAAGGTCGCCCCAACAAAATATTGTAGACGCTGGTGAAATCCATTACTTGACAAGCCACTTGAAATTGGGCAGGTCCTATCTCCAAAACCAGGTCCACCTCTCCCATAGATTCCCTCCTTGCACCATCGAATCCTCTTACTATAGTAGCTGATGGACGTAACTTGGTGTCGGACAACCCTAGTTTTACAAGTCGGGCAAATATTCAGTGCCGATCCATTGTCTACTAGTACCCTTGGCAGCAGCCTCCCATTGCAGCGCACAGATATGTATAAAGTCTTGTTATGTCCTATCCCTTCGACAGTCAGATCCTCGTCAGAGAAGTAGATGTGATTAGCGGCCAGCACGTTTTCAATGACATGTGAGAACTTCTCCACAGGGATATTCTTAGGCACTTGAGCCTCATTCAAAATCTTGAGGAGCGCTTCCCTATGAAGTTCAGACGTCAAAAGCAGATTCAAGATGGAAATCTATGCGGGCATCTTATCCAATTGTTCCACAATCTTGTACTCGTTTCGTTTCAACATTTTTAAAAAATTCAAAGTCTCGGTATCGGTCACAGGTGGCTTAAGCGGCATGGGACTCTCTCGACTAGTTTCTGGATTAGTAAGGACTCTTCCAGACCTCGTGATGGCAGTCACCCTTTCCTCTATGTCCTTGTCTCCAAAATGCAGGGATGGTTCATCGTAGTTCCATGGCATTTCTTACAAATTGTTGACAGGCATTTGTTCAGGGTACTCAAGTATGGCTGGCTTTGATAATTCTAAAATGAAAGGTTTTTCAGCACTGCATGCCTCAGAGGGGTCCACCTCTATCACGAAAGGCTCTTCCCTTCTTACAAACAGTTGATTAAACTTTCCTTCAAAGATATCTTCCATATTCGTGGCCAAGAACTCCTTGGCAGACAGAAGTTTCCTTTCTCTCAAATGATCCACCCCCATTACCTCACTTTCCTCTTTAATGAATTGAGTAGGGTCAACAAACTCTTCATCCACACTAATCACTTCAACGGTGTTTTTATGTTCCGGGAGAGGGTTTTTATTGACGTTCGGCCCTTGCTCGTTCCTTCTTCTCAGAACTATGTCCCCAGCATCCACCGTGTCTTGAATTTTATGTTTCAAGACCCAACAATTAATCGTTGCATGTTCTGGGCTTCTAGAATGGTAAGTGCAGACAGCATGGGGGTCGTACCCAGGAGGGAATCCTCAGGGATATAATTTGGGAGGGACAGTGCCGATTTTCCTAGCGGCATTCAACTGCTCATACAGCTGGTCAATGGGGCGGCCCAGATCGGTGAAAGTTTGAAAGGTTTTTTGCATTTCATTATGCTGAAAAGAATTTTGGACAGAATTTTGTGGGGCAAGTCTAGGAGCATAGTTCTGACGGGGGTGGGAGATAGGTTGGGAAGTTGAAAACAAAGGTGGGGAATTCAAATGAATAGGTCGGGGGTGAGGCATTTGGGTTGCAGTGTGATAAACAGGTTGATGGTAGGGATAAGAGGAGTATGAGCTTGAACTAGTTGGGTTACTCCGGACTCTGGGCCTGAAAGGTGGGCTCTGATCCCACACAAAAGCAGCTTCCCCTTCTTTCTTTTTAAACGGGAGTTTCCTCCCACCGCCATTCTGCCCTTGCAATGCTTCCAATTGCTGTTTCAAGGAGGTCACATTGACAATTTTTCCAGCTTTAACAAATTCATCGTACTCCTCCAACTTGTTGACAATTGAAGCAAAAGAACTCCTAGTCATTCGAAAAATCTCCTCAAAATAAGGCGAATCATGAGCCTTAATGAAAGTAATGCGACAATCTCCTCTTCACATGGGAGGCTCAACTTTAGCTGCCAACTTTCTCCACCGCATATGACTTGTGATCTTCTGAGGGCCTTCTCTTGGTCCCCTCAAGCGTGGTTCTAGTCGGTGCTAGTTCATAATTGTATTCGTACTGTTTCACAAAAGCAGTTGACAAATTCAGCCAAGAATTAATTTCACTCAACTTCAGGTTCGAATACCAATCCAAAGCATCCCCCTCCAAACTCTCAGGGAACAGACGCATGGGCAAGTTCTCATCATCTATCGGTTTGCCAAGTTTGTTGGCAAACATCTTAAGGTGCGTCTTGGGGTTACCGGTTCCGTCATACTTGCTGAACTTGGGGGTCTTGAAACCCACGGGCAGCTGCACGTCCGAAATGTGCAAAAGGTCGTCATAGTCAAGACCACCATGTTGGTTTAGTCCCTGATTTTTCCTTATGAACTCATCGAATTTATCTAACCTTTTCTGCAAATATTTGTCAACTGGTGCAATAAGGTCATCCACCGCCGATTTTTCTTGGGAAGTCAGATCCCACACAAAAGGTTCAGTGGTATGGTATTGAGGCTCTAGAGGGTGAGTAGGCATGTTTAGAGTGATCTGAGGTTGAGTATGAGGGTTTGTCTTTTTGGTTGGGATTAGTAGGATGTAATTAGGGTGGGAATGTGGAAGATTAGTGTTGTGGTGAGAAAAGGTAACATCGTATGGGTTAGAAGTAGGTGAGACAAAAGTAGTTTGAATATTGGTCAGGAAGGGGAGTTGACTATCTGTCACAGGGGGTTGCTAACAACGGGTCCATGTTCATTGGAGACACCTCCTCTATTGTTATTTGCCACCAACTGATCAATTACACGCCTTTGCGCAGCCATTTCGGCGCTCATCTCATTAAACCTTCCCAATACTTCACTTAACTGAGCTCCCAAAGCAGCAAAGTCGGGCGAAGTGGCCAAAGCATTCCTATCTGAGCCTTCTGGTGCAGAACTCATGCTTACGGGCTGTTTTGAGCTTTTGCTTTTAGATCGGGTAATGATGGGGCTTCTGCGTAAAGCTATTTTTTAAAAGTACATGAGTGGGAAAAGAAACATACTTTAGAAACTTATTTCCAAAGGGGAGCTGCAGAGATTTATTTGAAAGAAAGAAAAAAGAAAAAAGAACAAAGTTAGTGATTGCATATATAATTCGGATACATGTCCTAGAGGGGAGCCCTTTTGTGCCAAGGGTAGGCCTAGTATGATGCAATACCTTCAAGGTGGGGCCTGTCATCAAACCTGAAATTGGACACTTGTGAAAATGATGAAAAAGTTCTTCATTAGCAAATTCTAAAACATCATAGTCTACATCATCTCTTGAAGGCGTTCTTGTACAAAGCCATTGAATTTTTTCAGCCTATCTATTACAGCATCTTTTGGTTCTTTAGAGTAGGGGTTCCTCATGCGCTCAGTTTGGTCATATAGTTCGGCACATTTCCGTTTCAAGTCTTGGTTCTTTTCTTGCATCTTCTCATACATCTTCTTGTTCTTGTCTTCCAAATCCTTGTTTGCTTGCACGGATTGCTTTAATTGTACCTTCTCTCTATCCTTTGCCTCAATGATTGCCATTAGTCTCTTGATTTCATCGGTCTGTGCCTCTTGCAGTTGTCTTCCATCACGACTTCTAAGCCAGTCTTCATACTGAGGTGTGACCAGAGTCAACTGTTTATACTGTGGAATGTAAATAATATCCTTGTCCTTTGACAACGTTCCCCATGCTTGCGTGATTGGTACCTTCATTGGAATTTCGGCCGGGCAGACTCCTTTGTCAAAAATGATGGTGAAGTTGGTCAAATCGGGTAGAGGCGGTAGTCCTTGAACGCGTCCCAACTATCTCAAAAATCTCTTTGGAGTGTAGCTCATAATGCCTTGAGTTCCTAGCAACGGTATAAAATCGGAGGATTTGGTGCGAAGAGCCGGATCGAGGCAGTCCGTCCAATCTAATACCCATATAATCTTGTGATCTGATAGTATATTCAGAAAGTCCACCCATTCGGAAGCATTTCTCGGTAGGTCATTACTATCCATCCTCTTGTAATGAGTAATCAGCCAATTGTATCCCACTAGAGACACACTATCAGGAGCGGGCAGTTGTCTTTTAAAATGCTCCATAGCCCACATATGCAGAATTTGGTTCGATCCATGGAAGAATTTCACCCCCTTTTGGCAATTTGTACAAGCTACGAAGATGTCTGCTATCACGGTCGGTACTATAGAGCCTCGTCGATTTCCAATCCCATAGAACAAGTCATTCATAAGCTTGGTGATCTTAAAACCAATTTTTCCGTCTCTTCTTGGAAATAAATAGATTCCCGCCATGACAAATCCATATACCCACGGTCTTTTGTGCTCCCAGACAGCTTTGGAATTGAACGAAAAATCTTTGGCATATTTGTCGAATCCATATCTTATAGCAAACCTATCAAACAAAAACCTCACATCTATACTCTGATCTGATCCTAATACCACAGACTCCTTTAATCCAGTGAAACGATAGAACTCAGCCTTTCTAGAAGCAACGGGGAATATCACTGCAGTACCTTCTACTGATAAGTTAAGAAGACCAGATACCTCCTCAATGCTCATAGTAAATTCCTTATTTGCTATCTTAAAGGCTGAACAGCTAGGGTCCCATAGTTGGATTAGAGCCTCTACCAAATACCCATCAGACTCTATGTCCTTAAAATCTCCAATTGGTCCGAGATAGGTCCCCACTTGATTGATCTCGCCTGGTGAGAGAAGTCCGGGCCATAACTGAATTTCCACTGGAACTGCTAACAATTGTTTGATACGTCTGGGTCTATCCATCTGAATCACGTCAACTGGGTCAAATACCTTACCTACAAGCCCCACCTATCCAGTTTTACTGAAATTTAAACATGAATCTCCTATAAAGGGTTATGTACCCAGGAGAAAGAGGTGGGCATAGTCCTATAATGGGATTCCCTAAGTGGCGTTCCCTCTATGGCTTATGCATGATGCCATTTTATTAAAGCAAGTAAGAGTGCAAAATGAAACATGGCCTATAGGAGCCCCATTTGAATGCCGGGGTAAGCCTAAAAGTGATATGCCATTACAACTTAAATGCAATAGATATAAATTCAAACGTGCAATAGCCTATCTAGAAGGATGGTTTGTCTTAAAAGAGTGCCAAGACTCTTATTTTCTAGAGTTTGTGAAATGCAAGAAAAGGGAAGACAACAAAAGGTTAGTTTAATCAACAGATATCACATAACACGTTGGAGCAACAAATTGCACAAAAATAAAGAGGGTGGAATCCCTCCTCTCGTGTCTAGTGATCCTTAATAGGGTAAGGTAGACTCTCCCCTAGGCAATTCTAACATGGATGCATGAGGTGGAGCTCACTAATGCATGTAGATTCGATAAAGGTTACAGGCTCCCAAACCTTCAGACCAAAAGGCAAAAGGTCATCAATCCAAATGCCTCAAGTCGGTGGTTTGAGTGATCCCCTAGACATTGCTACGTGCACGTCGTGCCACGGCCACATGTCCAAGTGGATCGATCCTAATCCTAATAGGGAAGAGTGGCGTGACAAGCCACTAAAAGTAAAAAAAGTAGGGTCAAAGTAAAATACATATGCACGTATGAAAGTGATTCCCTTTGAGAGGAGGGATTCAAATACCAAATATTCTCGAGGCTCTAGGGTAGATGCATACCCACCCCAAATGCAAAGCGCGATACAAGTAAATATCAATACAAATAAATAAACCAAAAATTCATTCATCATGTACGCGATGTGTAAGGAATGATTGCGCGGGAAAAAATCCTAAAAAAGGAAAAGAAAAAGGAAATGCAACCTAAAACATCCAAATGTGATATATAAGAAAGTTAGAAAAATGAAATAGTCAACTAAATCAAGTGCTCGGACCCTCTTAGGAAAATCCCCAGTGGAGTCGCCAAGCTGTCGCGCCCCTATTTTTTGTGGAAAGGGAAGATTGATTTTTTGAAAAAGAAATGGAAAAGGGTCATGGGACTACAAAAATGCGACGATTTGGACCCAAAACAAAAGTCTAGAAAAAAGGTTTTTTTTTAGAAAAGTTTGGAGTCGCCACTTGGTATGGAGTTTAGGTGTACCAAGTCACCCAAAAATTTTAATTAATGAAAATAAACTAGGAAAACCCTTTTTTAAACGACTCCAGGTCTTTGAAAAACTAGAGAAAAAGGTTCGGGGGTCACGGTTGAAAGAAGGGAAGGCAAAGATTCGATGTTACTCGTCTCATGGCACCCTTCTAACCTAGCCAAAGCTGGTTGCAAGATTTAGTTAGAAAATTTCCTAATTCTAACTTTAAAATTTATCACATTTGAATGTTATCTATATGGATGCAAAAACTAGACCTAATGTTGGATCGAGAGGGGCAAAATGTCTCCTTGAAGTGTGATTGGAATTGATCACATTAATTGTGTCATCTAAATTTAATCCCTCGAGGAGGTCACGAAGAATGCAAATGATGAGACTCAAACAAACGGGAAAAGAGAGTTTTCAAAAGAAATAACAATTTTATAAAATCTCAAGGGAAAAGAAATTGGATTTTTGAAAAGATCAATTTTAAGTGCAAAGAGGAACTTGAATTTTCAAAAGATGCAATTTAAAAAAATAGTTTTTTGAATTTTGATTGCTAAACATGAAAAAAGAAACTTGATTTTTAGAGAATGATTTTGATAGCATTTAAAATAATGCACATGTATGTCCTAAGGAGGGATAATGCAATCATAACGGGTGCGGGGGATTAAATTCGTGACTTTAAATCTTCCTTTTCATGGAAGGAAATAAAAGCGTGCTAAGGCTAATAAGCCATACTCGCTCTTTTCCCTAATTAAAAGGGTAATGCCTTAAATGCACTAATCTAAAAAAAGAAAACTACATGAGATGTTTCGCATACGGGATGGGAGAATATTAACATGCAAAAATGGAAAAGAAACTCTAAAGGTGAAAAGTGTGTGATATTTGTATCTAATGCATGGACGGCATTAAGGGTCTAGCATTGGACTAGCCCTCATTTAAAGTTCTCACTAACATTGGATTAGTGAGAAATCGAAAGGAAAGGCCACAACTAGCGTTGGACTAGTGTGGTGACATCAATACATTTACACAATAAATATATAGACATGATAATAAAGCAAGTAAATACCTAAAACACATAAACACATAACACATAGGCATAATATCTAGATGCAGGACCCTAGGAAAGCAAGTAAACACATAAACATGCAAGCATGCAAAATAAGCATATAAAACCTAATTATTACATTGGGGGAACCTAAATACATTCTAAGGGAAAAAAATTTGGAATAATAATCTAACTATTACATTTTCTAGAATAAATACACTTTTGCAAAATTAAACCTATCTATTACAATTTGGCATTCAAGTGCCTTCCAAATAATTAAGGAAAATTAGATGAAGTAAATAAAGACTAGGCATGAATAAAAGAAAAGGAAAACTTAATTTAAAACATGCAAAATCATGCAAAAACACATAAGAGCACATAATAAGGAAAAGAAGTTACCATCCCTTGATGTGATGCCTTAACTGAATCCTTAAATCAGGGGAATGGTTATCTAAGACTCAATATCAACAAAAGGGATCAAGGTACCAATTTAAAGGAAAAATCAATCAAAATTCAAAGAAAAGGTATCAAAACAGATTCTGCAAGTGACATGGACAAGACTAGGAAATAGAGTAAGATTCTGGAACAAAAGAGCAGGAAATATCAACAGAATTCAGAAACAGAGAGGTTACGCGGAGTAGAAACGCGGGCAGAGCCGCGCAACTACGTCTGCGTTACAAGCAAAAATCAAAGTCCAGAGGGAAAACGCGGACTGGAAACGCGGACTCAGCCGCGTAACTGTCCGCGTCTCTTCCCATCTTCAAAATATCAGGAAGATTGCTTCCAGTTTTTCAGACAATAACATGAAACAAAATCTTCAGAGGCAAGGGGATCTATTTGAAGCATTAAACATCAGCATTCAGATCATGTCAAAACAAACTAAAACCGAAGAAGGCCAAATCTTAAGCATCGACATCATCAAATAGACAAAAAAAAAGGGGAAGGGAAGAACTGTCAGGCTAGAAGCGCGGGAGGTTACGCGGACTGGCCTGCGTAACAGACCCGCGTTTCTTCACATCTTCAAACATTCAAGAGGAAACGCGGAGGATTCCGCGCAAGTGGTCCGCGTTTCTTCACATCTTCAAAACGTGAAGAACATTTTTCCAGAAATTTCTCAGAAATCACAACAGCATCATCACAGAAGCATCAAACGTCTGATTTTAAACGTAAAAACAAATCTAATAGCCTTACCAAGGCTATCTAAACATAACATACTCATATAACAACAAATAAACATCATCAAATATTATAAAATATCAAAAAACATAGCCAAGACCTTGGTTCCACCAAAAGGTCTGATTTCTAGCAATTTTCGACCAGGAAAAACAATAGATAGAGTATAGAAAGACTACCTGATTCAGAAGCTTGAGAAGAACGACAAGGAATCACCAAAATTCCAGAAAATCTTCACTAAAAAAAAGAAACCCTAGTTCTTTCTTTTCTCTCCTTTTCTTTTTTTTTCTTTGATTTTCAATCGTTTTTCTCTCCTTTTCCTCTCTCTCAGCCTCCCTCTTCTCTCTTTTCTCTCTCAGATTTCAGCCCCTTCCAGAAAACCCTAACATGGGTGATTTATAGGCATTAAAACCTACAACCAAGGGCTTGGATACTTTGAGGATTTTCTTGGGTTAATTTTGATCATTGGATGCGTTTTATTTGTGTCTTAAGGATCAAGGGTGATTTGGGCATTAACTAAAACGATTACTTGATGCCAAAGACACAAAAATACAGCTGGAAATGAGGAAGGAAAGGCTGGAAGAAACGCGCGCGTCATTTTTTTTCGCTTCTGATCAAGTTACGTGGACTGGTTACGCGGACTTATCCGCGTAACTGGTCCGCGTTTTTACTTTTCTCTTTTTTTTTTAAGAAAAACCTACAAAATAAGAAAGATGTGTTAGAATATTCAAAAATAAATAACTAAACATTAATAGATAAAAACATAAGAAAATAATTGAAATAGTCAAAATTTGGTGTCTGCACAAATGGATACCATTATGAATTTTCTTGAACAAAAAAGGAATGCGAATGCTTTTAATTCTAATTATGTGATTGGTGACTTGTGTGGAAGTAATCATGCTACACATACATGTATGCAAGCACAACATGTGGATTATTATGATGAATTTGAGCGTTAAAATTCTTGTTTTGATCAAAATGGTGCTAATTGTGATAATCCTTACACTTATGGTTGGAATAATCCATGCATTTATGATGTTTTTTCATGTTTTTATGATTACCAACCTAATGGTGTTCAAATTGACTCAGAGCCATCTTGGGAAATAGCTATAGAAAAGTTAGCTAATCCATCTTTATCCTTGGAACAAGAAAGATTAGCTAATAATTCTAAGCCATGTTGGGAAGTAGCTATTGAAAAATTAGCTAATACAACTTCTAATAATTTTGATAGGGTTGAGAAAAGATTAGATGAATTAGCTTTTCAATTTGAAGGAATACAAGACCAATTGCATAATTTGTGTGAAGTTATTTCATGTAGTGAAATGCCAATTGACCCTAACATTAATGGTGGGAATGTTGAGTGTGAAAGTGGATTACATTTTAATGATAATAATGAATCTTATTTGCATTTTAATGATGAAATATCCATTTCACATGATAATAACTTTGGAATGAATTTTGAACCTCAAAAGGAAAGCATGAATGATGTTTATATAACCCCTTTTGAGAAATGTGGTGAATGTATAGATTCTAAGGTACCCCAAGAAGGCCATATGGACACTCCTTTGGTAAGTTCTCAAGTGATGAAATTACAAGGTAATATTTATAACTCACTTGAGGTAGGTAAACCTCTTCCTTCTTTCTTATCATTTGATAAGACTCACATGATTGAGTCACCTTTTAATGATCCACCGCGTCCTCAATTGGTGGATTATGCATTAACTAAACCTCCTTGATGAAAAAGTAATATAGTCAAGCTAATGACTATAAAAGAGCGCTTGTTGGGAGGCAACCCAATTTTGTTTAAGTTTGTATTAGTTTGGTGTGATTTTATGTTTAGGCATGTTTGTTTTATGTTTTTAAGTGTGTTTGTTTTGTTTGTCTTGTAGGAATATCAAGCATGGCAAGATCTACCTTTTTGGTGCACGATGAATAGTAAAAATGCAAACATCTTCATACCTCAATTTGTGTTTTAGTTGTTTTTGATTTGAGAAATGAGGTTAATTATGTTGTTTTGATCATGTTACATATGTTAGAGACGATGCATTGCATAATTAACAAGTAGGATTTTTATTCTGGGAACAGTAGAAAATGTTAAAACCAATGAAACAGTTGTAGAAAAATTGCAGAAACCAATTTCCAGAAGGATCCGCGAGGTAATTCTAGTGGATCCAAGCCTCGCGGATCAGGATCAGAGAGCAATTTCTGAACATTCGCAGAATGATACGCGATGTTTACGTCGCGGATCCATGGGTCCCGAATCTGCTTCTAAGAGCTTCCCAGACAAATTCGCGAACTGAAACGCGACCTGTGCCTCACGGATCAAGGAGTTTAACCTTTTCCTGCAGTTTCTTGTCCAGTTTTTCAGGAATTAAAGGTTATCAAGTGGAACTCATGAAGATTGGAGCTAAGTTGATCAAATTCACATGAATCTTCAAGTTCCCAGCAAATTCAATCACATTAAAATGGGGGAGTATTACTTTCTCTACTTTCTTTACCTTCTTATCTTTCTATCCCTTCTTACACATTGAGGACAATGTGCATTTTAAGTGTGGGGGGGAGGAATTATGTGATTGTTATTTGGAGTGATTGTTATTTGGAGAAAATTTGTAAAAATTTGCAGGAATTATGTGATTGTTATTTGGAGAAAATTTGTAAAAATTTGCTAAAATTTTTTGACAAATCCTGTACCAATTTGCTTCAATTTCTCAAATAACTCGGAGATGACTATTTTGTGATTAAAATTTTTACAATTTAAGGAAAGTATATCTTGTAAAATGGAGGAAATTATGCCTGATAGGGGTGAGAATCGAATTCGAATTCGGTATTCGGTAGGATGAAATCGGTATTTTTCGGTAAATGACCAGTAAAAATACCGACCGAATTCGAATTCGAATTACCGATTTCGATTTCAATTCGAATTCAATTCAGAAATCGGTATTTTACCGATTTAATCGAATCCATAAAATAATTATTCAAAAACACAATGGAAAGAAAATTAGAAAGTTTTAAATCAAACAAAATCCCCAAATTATTGAGCATCGAAGTAAATAAAAATGCATTTGCCTTTATCAAAGTTGATATGAATTTTCCTAACCCAAATTAGGCATTTCACATTCAATTTTATCTTTCAATACATTAGGTATTTGAAAAATCGAATATGAAATCGGTAAATATTTACCGAATTACCGAATTGAATTCGAATTCGGTAAAACCGAATTGAAAATTCTTGAAACCGATTTCGTATTGAATTCGATATATTTAAATTCGGAATTTCAAATTACCGATCGAATTACCGAATTCAATTCAAATTCGGTCGGTAATTCGGTATTCGGATTTTTTGCACACCCCTAATGCCTGATGTTGTATGTTTAATGAGATTTCTTCTCTTTATTTGATTTTACATAGTAGAGTGATAAATGTGGTCGATAAATGTAGTACTTTTCTCATGATTATTCTTTTGAGGGAATATTTATTTATGTTTCTATGAAAAAAAAAGAAGAAAAAAAGAAAAAAAAGAAAAGAAAAAAGTGAAAGCTCTACTTCAATGTGCTTAGTAACCGGGAGTCTTCATTTAAAATGTCGACTTTCACGTAAAACGGTGCTTGAATAAAAAGTAGACAAATAAGTGAAATGTTGAGTATAACAGGGGATCTTCATCTAAAAATGTCGATCTTTTCGTCAAAAGTCACTTTGACAATTTAAATATATGTTTGCAATGATATATGAATAAATCCCTCTCTTGAAAATAATTATGGGTTTAGGAAGCATTTCATTGACTATATAATTCACTTTGTGTGAAATTGGGTGAGGAATGAGAAATTGAATTAAGCTAGTTGAAATTAGGGAATGATTACTCTCTTTTACTTGATATTATAAGTACTTGTGGTTTAATGGATGATTGCAAAATGGTTATCTATCTTGTTTAGAGAAATTGAAAATAAAAGTGCACAAACACTTAAATCATTGTTGGTTTATATTTCTAATTGCTTGAGGACAAGCAATGATTCAAGTGTGGGGGAATTTGATAAGTGTATATTTTGTGTGTTTATAGTATGTTTTTCTGTTTAGTTTTTGTGTGTTTTTGTTATTAAATTAGCTAATTAACTAGGGTTTCTAGTGAAATTCTACATTTTATGGTTTAAATTGAAAAAATGTATTTTTGTGGATTAATGTAGTGAAAACTTCATGTTTTTGTAGGATTATTGCTCAATCATCAAATGAGGTGAATTTAGAAGATAATTGCAAAGAAGCTTGGAAGAAAAGTTGGAAAACTGAAATATCCATAGTTGATGAAATCCGAAATTGGAATGAGGAAAATGCAATTCAAATATCGAGTAATCAAAGGGATAAAAGTCAGAGGATTTAACGCAACAATTTCACGACTAAAAGTTCGGATTTCACAATTTTGGAGCAGATTCGCGAGCCAATACGCGATGCAACCAATGAAGAAAAAGACTAGCTCGCAAATCCCTCTCAGTGGGAGCAGGGGAGGCGATCCGCGATGGGATCCACAAGCCTCTGCCTTGCAGATCTAGGTCGCGGATCCATGACAACGACAGCTGCAAGTTGTAGCCGAATTCCGAATTTTCCAGCTCACTTCCAGCTCAATTTTCAGAAGAATTTCAATGAAAGCTGCGTGAAGAATCTTGTGAAGTTGAAGAAACAACTCATAGCAAATCCAAAACACAATTTGCTTCAACTTTACAACTCATTTGAGATTGAAATTCAATGGATTCAATGCATGAAGACACTTTTGAAGCATTTCAAGAAGATGAATATTCATGAAGACATTTTTCTTGACTTTTGAAGGCCAAAATTTTCATGTGTTCACATGATAGAATTTTGGAAGCTTATGGATGAAATCTTCTATAAATAGGGCCTTTTGTAGACATTTAAAAAGAACTTGAGGAAGGCTAGGAATCACTACAAAATGTAGTCTTCACTAGTTCCTTAGTTTAGTATAGTTAGTAGTGTAGTTATAGTGTAATTCAAGGATGTTTAGCTAAGTTTATGCCTTGAGTTATGGATAAACTTTCTATGTCTTGTTTGTGATATTTACATGGTTATTTGATGCTATTATTTGAGCAAGTATTTAGTACTTTAGCTTTTCTAATCATGATTAACCGGCCATTAATTGTGATCATCTCAAGGTGTTAATTTTAAATGAAAGTGAGAATTTGACACTAGTTCATGAAGTTCTAAACCTAGGAAGTCACTCACTAATGTAGGGTGGCGCCTTTGTGGCTTTAATGATTTATTTCATGTAATTACATCAAGCAAATGAGCTTGTAGTTAATTCCATAACCACACTAGTAGGTATGGTTTAGCTATAAGTATAGATGATTCACTACGAAAGAATGTTTCACATGCATTAGGAAATTATGCCAGGCTTAGCCAAATTAATATCATTAATGCAACCGGTAGCTTCATTTGCAAGAGTAGTAAGGAATTCCATAACTTGAGGAGCTCTTAATTGTTATTTCTACTTATTTTATTCCATGTTTGTAGTTTAGATTAATTTATTTGCTTGTGACAGTCTAAATAATAGAGGAGTTCGAAAATCACCGGTACTTGACATTCTTCCCTGTGGGATCGACACCTAATCTACCCTATGCTCGATAAACGATCTGTATACTTGCAGAAAACGGGGTGTTTAGGTTTTATATTAAAATTTGGTGTATGGTAAAACCTCGTCAATCCACATCTCCCAGATCCACAGATCCAATTAAGCCCTGCATTTCTCTTTGTTTGAAAGTGCAAATTTTTTCTGATTTCTATTAGATCTTCGATCATGTAGTTTGCTAGTGGTACCTCCTAACAATTACTACACCAATTAATTGTTAATCTAAATCTATGGGGGAGAAAAGTAAAAGCTACAATTTTAACTACGTAAATGTATTCCTAACGGGCAATAACCTCAAGATGCTCAAGCACATTAACAATGTAAGAATATCAAAATGTGCATATCTACTTGATAAAAATGTAAATTGACACTGATCTGAGCCATTGGCTCTTCTGTCAATGTATAGAATTTTGTAGACAACCGTATCAAGCATAGATCAAAGAAGTGAAGGGCTTTGCTTGAGAATTTTCTCAACTAATTTTTCTATGCTTGTAACACAACTCATAACATGACAAAATATTTCTAATTTTTACCACTGAAGGAGTTAACAAAATGAAACTCCTAACTAGCTACTTATAAATGTACTCACCAAAGATGATGTCTTGCACTTCTAATTGGTTTTGTAAATAAATGAATTTAAAAAGGCTATTTCATTGTTGTTCAACCCAAGTTAATAAACAAAAAAGAAAAAGAAAAAGAAAAAGGGGGAACTCTAGGGAAAAGAAGTTGAAAGACTAATGGAAAAAGAGAGAATGAATTTTATATTCTGAGACAAGGAAAAACGAACTTTAACCAGTGGATTATCGTACAAGTGGGAGAGGTACACTCTATATGTGTGCAAATTTGAGGGAAAAATAAAAATAAAAATAAATAAAATAACAAATTAGATGCAACAAATAAATTAATTACAGAGTAGTGGGATTCCCTTTTATTTTTATTGAAATTTGGTGGGATGACTTGGGATAAATATAGTAATAGTAGATACATATAGCAACAACTATGTAAAACATGAGCAATAGTAGATAAGTATTATAACAATTATGTAAACATGGAAGTATGGAATGTGAGTAATAGTAGATAACTATAGCAATTATGTAAATGTGGAAATACGGAGCATGAATAATAGATAAGCATAGTAGAAGTAGTTATGTGAACATGACAGTATAGAACATGAGATTTTTTTTTTCCATTTTTTCTTTTTCAATAGTAAGTTTTGAGCCTAGGACCTCTTATTTACAATCTCTCCCATCTTACAACCCAGTACGACCCTCCTTGGAACATGAAATTGTTGTATATTACTCTATCATGCAAGGGTAAAATTGAAATAGCAAATAATGATAGATTTTTTTAACGTCAAACACATTGTTCATGCATTATATATATGTGTGTGTATGTGTGTATACATCTATAGATACATATATGCAGAGATATATATATATATATAGATGTATATATGTGTGTGTGTGTGTGTGTGTATGTGTATTAAAGATTTACCAGAAGGACAATACAAATCAAAAGGAAAAAGACAACCCCTAGAAATATTAGATAAAAATAAACTAATAGATGAAAGTAGAACGCTTAATTTAACTGCACATAACCAACAATTATGTGATAGCATATTAGAAATATGGAAAAGTAAAGTAGTACAATATTATATTCAAAAAGGCTTTAACCATACATCAGAAGATATGTTTACATATTTAAAAAAATTTTTAGGAGAAACTTTGTAAAATCCAGAGAGAATCTCCTTGTAAATCTTAGTATCAATAAAAAGTTCTACAATTTCAAAACACTTCTTGTTCTTAGCACTTAAGGGAAAAGGGAAAGGGAAAAGAGACAGTAGAGATACTAGCAGCCAACCTTAGATCTTGCTAAAATCTAAGTGAACTTATAGTAATCTAGAGTTTTAAAAGTCCAAAAGAGATGTAGTACCCATTTGAAGCCATGTCAACCAATAAGGCGCTTTAAGGCTATTACTGGGGAAGATCTGTAAGGCAAACCTCTACTGGTGAATGAACAAGTATTCTGGCCCAAAACATTAGCAAGAAGCAAGGAAGGTAAATCTCCCTCATCCTCTCTGAGTACTTAGTACCACATTCATATTAAAATCATTGGAGGAGGATGTGGTTTTTCGCCACGCTTTTCTAAGCACTCTGATGTATTAAAAGAATCTATATCTTTATCTATTATTTCTTCAGTCATTTCAATGTTTTTTTTTTTCGTCCTATGTAAATATGTTTCTATATCATCTACTTTTCTTTCAAAGATTCTTATTCTTCTTTCTAAGTGATGTTCTACAGGTTCCGATTATTCTATTTTTTTGTTTACCTTTTGTTTTATATTGTAAATTTTCATTTAAAGCTTCTAAACAGAACTTACATCCTTCTATAAAATAGTTTTTACATTGAAACCGTAATTCTATTGCTGGGTACCTTTCACATTTAAAACATGGTTTATTATCTAATCCTTTCATATGTTCCCAATTATGGCTACATTCTATGTTTACTAATTCTACCAATTCATCTTGTAATTTATCTAAATATATCTTAGAGCAATGTAATATATTATTATGAACCATATTTATAATATATTATCTCTTCTACATGATAATATTTACTAAAATGGAATCTTAGTAAATGCATAGAAGAAGAGAGAATAATTACTCCACAGGAAAATATAGCGCATCAGAATAATATAGGAAATACTAGTGTAAGGTTCTTAAACTATAAAAAGAAAAATTAGGGTAAAGATAAAAATGAAAATATAGAACTAATAAATGAATTGGTTAGTGAATAAGATGGAATAATATATCCCAAAGAATTAGGATTAGAACTAACAGAGAGAATTAATGGAATTGAAATATTATAGGATTAGAACTAACAGAGAATAGAATACACCTAAAATTTCAAAATACTTCTTGTTAGCACTTAAAAGATAGAATAATTACTAATTTTACTAATTTGAAAATTTCCCTTTTCCCTTAACGGTGTCAGATACAGAAAGTATATATAGTATAATATCCTTAGAAAATGAATATGGACAAAGTTCTAGTAGCGAAGATGAGCAAGACAAATTTGTTAACAATATTCTAAAAGAAAGAGATAATTTGAATACACTAGAATTAGATAAATTACAAGATGAATTGGTAGAATTTGTGACAGCCCCACTTCCCCTAAGGCGAACCAGAGGGGTAAGCGGACCGCCTGCCCAACTCTCGCCAGGACTCAAACATTCATTTATGGAACCATAGTTAAAAGTATTTAAAAACGCCGACAAATTCACACAAAATACAAACCCCCAACATTCCATCCAGGAGACCTTGATAACAACTCCAAAATACTATAAATCGTCAAAATCATTCATTAACTTCAATCTTATATAAACGAGGAAATCCTACAAAAGTACTAAGAGGAAATCCAGCAAGGATACTAGGTTCCTCGATTCTCGTGCCCCACTTCCAGACCTGTTAAGGAAAACAAAGCTTATGGGGTGAGCAAAGCCCAGTGAGGTCAAGAATGCATGCACAAGCAGGTGAAAGCGATAACAATTCTTGACAACCAATAACAGTAGAAAACTTGGAAATCATATAAGACAATATAAAGTAATCACGATAAAAGGATACAGTGCCGTTCCATCTTTCTGCCATTTTCCACATCTAGCTTCGGTCCGGTCCCAAGCCGTAGTTTCAGCAGAAATGTTGACACTCCGTCAACCACTATCTCACCAACCGTAGAAATCACTTTACTCTCACCCGTCTACTTATACCCCCTGTACCGGGCCCGCTCGTCAAAATAGTATTAACATCAAACCAAGTCGGGATGAGCGGTACCTCCCGCTCCATAGAGCGTGGTACATACTACCGCTTGGTAAATGAGTCAACGAGACTACGCTCCAATCGACTTAACTAGAACCCGACCAAAACGGGAGGAGAGGCACCTCCCACTCACTCAAGTGTGGTACATGCAACCGTTTGATCTTATCAAGTCAAGAACAAGCACAAGTACAAGCACTTAACGACTTCAAATCAAGCAAATTCAAGCAAGGGTGAGCGCGATAAAGTACACGCTCACCAAGTCAAACAAGCATGCTTTTCAAATGAAGTTCACCAAACCAAGTATTCAGCAACAAGCACTTGAACACTCACCAACAGTTGAGAGCAAGCGAGAAAATTTAGAGGACCAAACACGTTCTTTGAGGTCCACGGAATCCCCTGAGATATGCAAATTCAAACAATTAACCTTTCGATTTCCAATTAAAAGGAATCTCGTAAGATTTGGAAAAATCCATTTTCAAATGTGAAATGACGTGTCGTGCATATATTCAATGAACTAAACTCTCGAGAAATGCTAATAAACACTTAAAATAGCAAAAGGAGCACAAGCATGGGCGTTAGACGGAAAACGGACAAGAACGGAACGAAAATGGGAAACACACACTAAAAGGTGTGAAAGGCAGATTTGACACCTTTTGCCATTTTGACCATAACTCATGGTACGAGTGTCGGATTGAAGTGTACGAGGTTCCGTTTCAAAGATAAGAGAACAAACTACAACTTTCATGAAGGCAACTTCTGCCCAAATTCTCTCTTTTTAGGTCAAAAGTGTGGAAACAGTTCCAGAAATTTTCACGTCAGAATTTCTGACAGGCTAGATTCAAATGATCATAACTTGGCGCTCACAAATCCGAATCCAGAAATTCCAGATGCGTTGGAAATCTAGAACGAAGGGCTATAAATTTTGTGTTTTGGCCAAAAGCCAAATCACAAAGGATCAACACGAAAAATGAAGCCGAAATTGCTGATCAGTCATCCCTGTTTTCAGTTTTACGCCAAAACACATTGCATTCAACCAAATCACACACATGCAAACTCATCGACTCGAATGCGACAACAAACATGCATTTGCAGCTTCTACACATCCTACATTACTCCTAACATGCACACGTTACATATTTACGCATCGAATGCACTTAACGCGTTCTAACTCGTGCATTTTCCATCCATTGTGCATTAGTGCACTAGTAATGAATTATCAACCATTTCACATGATAAATTCATTACCTAAGGCAGCAACAAAGACCAAGGAAAACATAACAGCAACCACAACCTTCCATTTCATGCTAGTGGGAATTCAAGAGCCCACACAACAATTCAAACAACTTGCTAGTGGGAATTCAAGAGCCCACACAACAATTTAACCAACAATGCTTCATCATCACCAATCACAACCATGAACTACAACATGAACTTCACCTAAGGAAACCCTAACCCTAGCTCTTGGCCAAGCTTCAAGACAAGCAAAACAAGAAAACTAAACCATGGAATCATTTCCTCCACTAACTTTGATCATATAGAAGCTAAAACATGAGTAAAATCCATCATCTTCATCAACTTAATCAACTTAAAGAAATTTCAGCAATTTCACCCAATTTGCAAAGGGTAACATTCCTCTTGAATCCAAGGTTGAGCTTCACAATCAAGTGTTTCCAACCCCCAAAGAAAGATTGGATAATTGAATTGGCAAAATTTTCCAAAACTTTTCTCTTTTTTTTCTCTCTTTTCCTCTCTTCTTTTCCTTCTTCCTTCTCACGGTTTTTCCTCTCTTCTTTCTCCCTTGCTTGGCCGATTGTCTTGCTCTAGAAAGAGCTACAAGATAACACTCCATAGATATTTTAGGCCTTGGTCAAAATTGGGTCAAATTTGTCATGCTCAATTACACCTACTAACTTAGGTTAATTCCACCCTAGCCCAAATGATTTTTCTTTCCTATCAAACTAGTCCATAGGTGCTCAAATTAACCTAGTCTGTCAAAACTTAAGCACACCTACCTAGGCCACTAATCACCTAGAAATCTTAATCTCTCTTCTTAATCATGCATTCACACACATAAAAACAAAGAGGTGACAAACTCGTAGTTGGACATAAAATTTAAATTCATTTTCAAACTAGGGTTTATATGTCAATTTTTAGGGTTTTTGATTTGGAAGACAAAATAGCTAAAACAAAACATTTTCTGAAGTAAAACAAACCATATAAACACTTTGGTAAACAATAATGATTATAATTAACATTATGTTGTGTTAAAGTCGATATTAAAATTTAAACAAAAATATTAAATAAGTAGGTCAAATAAAATAAATTTTCGGGTCCTCACAATCTTCCCCCCTTAAAAGAATTTCGTCCTCGAAATTCATACATGAACCATGAAATGATTCTAGGTGTTTCCTCAGAATTCCTTCTTCTAACCCTCAAGTTACTTTCTCGACACTTTGGTTTCCACAATATCTTCAATAAAAGAACTCGCTTGATCCTCAATTCTTTCGCTTACAGTTCACACATTAAAAATTCCTATTCACACTTGGAGTCGTTTACAAGGATTGAATCACCTATAAAATCCACGAAATTTAATCATTCCAAATACGTATATTCCATCTCTTCCATCTCTTCATTGTACCACACATAATTCAAAAGAGACCTTAATTGATATGACAAAGGGTATCATAACCTAATCTCGTTGTTTGAAACAGCCTTCTTATGATGTTGGTACTTGCCACCTCCATTACATACCACTTAAAACCACCTAAGCATTTCCAAAACTTCACTATTCTACTAATCGTAACTTAAGAGTGATTTTAGCTAGAAAATACTCTTTTTGAGTAAGATTTGTTAGTCTTGAAGTGTGAGTTCATTCATAAGCTTTTCAATTGTGAGTGAGTTCATTATTTGTGTAGCTTTGTGAAGGTTTTCATTAAGAGTGTAAAACTTCCTTACTTGACTAAGTGTAGCTTGGGGCAAGGAGGAAGTGATCCTTCCTTTGTACACAAAGTGGATTGAAGTTCATCAAATTGAAGAAGCTTTACTTGAGGAATTTTTCTTCAAGCTTAAGTGGAGCTTGGAAGAAGTTTGGTTTGCTTACTCTCAATCTATTTCTCAGCTCTCTTTTTGAATTTATTGACTGAAATCTCATCTATACTTATTGGTCTTGATTGTCTATTTGCTTGACAAACCTTTTGTGTACAAATTTATTATTAAATTTGAAAAAGGGCAATATTTGACTAGTTCTTAGTCAACCTAATTCACCCCCCCTTTTAGGTTGTCTTTGGGCCTTACAATTGATATCAGAGCTTGGTCTCTAGGATCAAGTTTAACCGCTTAGAGTAAAGATGACAACCAACAATGCCATGTTATGTGAAGGTCAATCAATCACTAGACCACCAATATTTAATGGATCTAATTATGTAAATTGGAAAGAACGTATGATCATTTTCTTGCAATCTATTGACATTGATTTATGGTTTATTGTTAGTGAAGGTCCTTACACTGCTATTATTGATAATCCTATCACTCATGTTCCTAGATTGAAAACTAGAGATGAGTTGAATCGTGAGGATAGAGTTAATCTCACATCTAATGCAAAAGCCATGAATGTTCTTTATAGTGCACTAGATTCGAATGAATCCGTTAAAGTGAAAGGGTGTAAATCTGTCAAAGAAATTTGGGATAAACTAAGAGAGATTCATGAAGGTAGTGAGGATGTGAGAAAACAAAAGAAATCCATTTTTGTTACTAGATATGAATCATTCAAAATGGAACCTCATAAAAACATTGATAAGATGTATTGCAGATTCAATGATCTTATTAAGGACTTAGAGGTTTTGGAAAAGGAATATACTCTTGGTGAAAAGAATAGGAAAATTTTGAATGCTCTACCTAAAGAGTGGGAGAATAAAGTGACTGCCATTGAGGAAGCTAAAGACTTGAACTCTATGTCCATTGAGTCTCTCATTAATTCTCTAACATCTTATGAATTAAAACTTAAAAGCAAGGTACAAGATGAAGAGGAAGCAAGAGCAAAAAGAAGCATTGCTCTAAAAGCTGCTCAAGATGAGGATGACTTGGCTTCACAAGATGAAGAAGATGGTGATTGTGATGATAGTGATCTTGCACTCATCACAAAAAGCTTCAAAAGGATACTCAACAAGAGAAGATTCAGAAAAGGAGGACCAAGCAACTAAAACAACAATCAATTCAATACAAAAGACAAAGCAAGATATGATGCAACCAAGAAGCAAGGAGATAAGTGCTTCGAGTGGGCAGCCCGGTCATTATGCGGTGGACTGTCCAATGAAGAAAAAGAAAGATATGACGAATGAAAGAAAATCGAAATTCAACAACTTTCAAATTACTTGGAACGATTGCAATTCGGAAGGAGAAATTGAAGAAGAAGAAGAATCGGCTCAAATTGCCTTTATGGCAATCGGTGACAATGAGGTAACTTCTCATCCTCAATATGATAGTGATGATGATGATGACGATTTAGAGTCATTTGTTGCAAAATTGCATGAAAGCTTAAAGGAGTCTTATGCTAGAAACAAAGAACTAAAACAAAAAATTACTTTTCTTTTGCAAGACAATGCAAACCTGTTTCAAGACAACAAGAAGTTAAAATATGACAATGATTGCCCAGTAAGAGCTGAAATGGAATTACAATATGAACTTGATAGAAAAACAAGCCTTTGTGAAATGCTTAAAGAAAAACAAGCCTTTGTGAAATGCTTAAAGAAAAACAAAATGACTTGAAGAAGAGAATGGATAATCTTGACATGATCCTTCAAAACAAAAAACAAAATATTTCTACAAGAAATGTATTTAAGTCTCATTTTAATCCTTATGAAAGGAAAATTACGTTTAGTGCAAATGAATTTACAATCTATAGAAAAAGTGGAATTAGGTTCATTAAACCAATTCATGTAAATAATTCTACCATTATGTGTGATTTTTGCTGTCAAGTAGGTCATTTAAAGCATGATTGCTATGTGAGAAGAAATATGAGAAAAGGAATAAGATGTATGTGGTTAGTCAAACATGACTCTAACCATCAAGGACCCAAAAATTAAATGGGTACCAAACTTTCTATTTCTTGTAGGTAAAGATTGAAAAAGTTATGAAGGAACCAAAGTGGTTCATTGATAGTGGATGCTCAAGGCACATGACTGGTGATCCTTCACAATTCATCAAGCTCAAATCAAAGTCAAGTGGAAAAGTGACTTTTAGAGATGACATGAAAGCTAAAACAATTGGAGTAGGTGATGTGGGTAAGAATGGTGAAACATTTGTGCATAATGTTCTTTTAGTAGATAATCTAGACTATAATTTGCTTGGTGTTAGTCAACTATGTGATAAAGATTTATTTGTTTTATTCAAAAGCATGAATGTTTGGTTCTTGACTCGAAATTTAATATCATTTTCAAAGGAAAAAGATACAATGACATCTATGTTGTGATTCTTGAGAAAATTGACTCTTCTAGTTTTAAATGCCTTAAAATTTCAAATGAAGATCCTTGGTTGTGGCATAGAAGACTTTGTCATTTTAACATGGATGTGATAAATGAAATTTCAAAAAAGGAACTTGTTAGAGGACTTCTTAAGATTAAGTTTGAAAAGGATAAGATTTGTGATGCATGTCAATTTGGAAAACAAACCAAGACATCTTTTAAACCTAAGAAAAACATTTCCACATCTAAACCATTGGAGCTTTTACATCTTGATCTATTTGGTCCTACACCTATTGCTAGTCTAGGTGGTAGAAGATTTTGTTTCGTAATTGTTGATGATTATTCTATATGTACATGGACTATTTTTCTTGCTCATAAAGATGATGCCTTTAAAAGTTTTGTCTCTCTCTTTGCAAAAGTGCAAAATTTACTTGGCTTGCATATTATCAAAGTTAGAAGTGATAATGGTTCGGAATTTAAATATTGTGGATTTCCGGAATTTTGTGATCATAATAGAATAACTCATGAATTTTCTATTGTAAAAACCCCTCAACAAAATGGTGTTGTTGAAAGAAAAAATAGAACACTTGTAGAAGCTACAAGAACCATGATAAGTGAAAATGATTTACCAAAATATCTTGTTATGTAATGAATAGAGTCTTGTTAAGACCAATTTTGAATAAAACCTCTTATGAGTTGATGTTTGATAAAAAGCCAATTGTTGGTTATTTTAGAGTTTTTGGATGTAAATGTTTTATTTTGAATATTAAGGAACATCTTGGTAAATTTGATAAGAAAATCGATAAAGGAATTTTCTTGGGTTATTGTGAAAATAAAAGAGGATATAGAGTTTACAATAGAAGAACTCTTGTAATTGAGGAAGCAATTCATATTACATTTGATGAATCTAATGGCAATTCTTCCAATAGTACTTGTGTAGATGATGATGCAGGTATTCAAAAGGATCTTGAAAAACTTACACTTGAAGAAGGAAACAGTGGTGAAATGGAAGAAAATTCAAAGGATAGTGATGTTAAAGAAAACCGAATGCTAAATGAAGAAGACAAGGATGATGATGCATCAAAGGATCTTCCTAAAGGTTGGAAGTTCATTCAAAATCATCCTAAGGAGTTAATCATTGGTGATCCATTCAAAAGGATAAGAACTCGTTCCTCATCAAGACCTTTATTTGAAAACTTTGCATTTGTTTCTCATATTGAGACTAAAAACATTAATGATGTCTTGAAAGATGATTATTGGATAGTAGCCATGCAAGAGGAATTAAATCAATTTGAAAGAAATAATGTTTGGACTTTAGTTGAAAGACCTCAAAATTATCCTATTATTGGCACTAAATGGGTGTTTAGAAATAAATTAAATGACAAAGGTGAAATTGTAAGAAATAAGGTTAGATTAGTAGTTAAAGGATATGCTCAAGAAGAAGGTATTGATTATGATGAAACGTTTGCTCCCATTGCTAGATTAGAATCTATAAGAATGTTTCTTATATTTGCTTATTTTAAAGGTTTTAAATTGTATCAAGTGGATGTTAAAAGTGCTTTCCTAAATGGTTTTATTGATCAAGAAGTCTATGTGGATCAACCACCCGGTTTTGAAAATGAAAAGTTTCCTAATCATGTATTTAAGCTTTCAAAAGCATTATATGGTCTAAAACAAGCCCCTAGGGATTGGTATGAACGTTTAAATGGTTTCTTAATTGAAAATGGTTTTAAAAGAGGCATAGTAGACACAACTCTTTTTACAAAAAAAAAATCAAATGATCTTCTTATTGTGCAAATTTATGTTAATGATATTATATTTGGTGCTACTAATGAGCATTTGTGCAAAGATTTTTCCACCATTATGCAAAATGAGTTTGAAATAAGCTTAATGGGAGAATTGAATTTCTTTCTCAGACTCCAAGTCCTTCAAACAAGTGAAGGAACCTTCATCAACCAAATAAAATACACCAAAGAACTTCTCAAAAGGTTCGGCATGGAAGATTCAAAGCAAGTGGGAACACCGATGTGTACGTCCACCAAGTTTGAAAAGGATGAAGAAGCTACAAATATAGATGAGAAAAAATATAGAGGTATGATCGGAAACCTTCTTTATTTAACCGCAAGTAGATCGGATATTATGTTTGCCGTATGTTTATGTGCTCGTTTTCAATCTTGTCCAAAAGAATCTCATTTGAATGCCGTTAAAAGAATTTTTCATTATTTAAAAAGAACTATGAATTTTGGTCTTTGGTATTCTAAATGTGATGAATTTACTTTGTGTGGTTATACGGATGTTGATTTTGGCGGTTGTAGAATTGATAGAAAAAGTACTAGTGGCTCTTGTCATTTTCTTGAAAATTGTTTAGTCTCTTGGTTTAGTAAGAAACAAAATGCTATTTCCTTGTCAACAACCGAAGCGGAATATGTTGCTGTTAGTGCATGTTGTGCACAATTACTTTGGATGAAACACACTTTGAATGATTTTGGTTTGACATATGATAATATGCCCATATTTTGTGATAATACTAGTGCAATTAATTTGACAAAAAATCCCATTCAACATTCTAGGACAAAACATATAGACATTAAGCATCATTTCATTCGTGATCTTGTTCAAAAAGGTGAAATTTGTGTAAATTATGTTTGTTCGAATGATCAAATTGCTAACATTTTCACAAAAGCACTGCCTTTAGAACAATTTGTATATCTTCGTTCGAAATTGGGCATTTTAGAAAATGAACTTTAAGCTTTTCTGGTAAAAACTTATCGGACGTCCGACCTTGATGAACGGACATCCGACCGTGTTCTTGGTCATTTTTCAAAAAATGCTATCGGATGCATGGGTTGGACGCTTCACGACGTTCGGATGTCTAACACATGAACAGTCGCACTGCATCAGGCCATTTCACTTCATTTCCATCAGTCAAACACATTTAATTCGAACACACCTTCCCCAACCACCTCAATTCAAAACTCCAAATTCCAAATTCCAAACCAAATTTTCACCATTTCTCAAAATTGAAGGTTCAGACTTCTTCATTTACCTATTGCAGTCGAACTTTCATCATTCTTCTTCTCTATAAAACACCCCTCTTTTCATCCCCAAATTTCATCCGAAACTCTAAACCTTCTTTTCACCTATTTCTGATCTGAAAAATCGATACATTATCACCCAGTTTATTAGTTCATTATTCTGCATATCACATAGACACAGTAGCATCACTACAAGCAAAATGGTGCGCACTCGTGGTGCTTCAGCAGCTACCGGACGCAAGAGACAACTGAGGGATGAGGATACTCCTTCTCCAAAGGGCAAACGAACTTCCCAGAGGACCAAACGTGACTCTACTACACATCAACAAACTCGTACCACTCCTTCTAATTCTCAGGTTATCACAGAACCTGCTCCTTTACCCAAGTTCATAGATTCTGATGCTGAGTCTAAGTTTGCTCTGTTTTCTCAAAAAGGTTTCATCATTCAGAGGTCCATTGTCCCATCTGAGTTTACGAAAATCGATCTAGAGTCTGTTCTTAGGTTGTTTGAATTCCAGAAATGGTCTCACATCATTGTTATGCCTAATATCTATTACCCTGACATGATGTATCAGTTCTTTACTAATCTTAGGAAGGGTAATTCTCGTGATGAGCTTAAATCCCGTGTCAATGGACTTGATTTAGTACTTGATTCTGATGTTGTGAATGAAATTTTAAAAACCACAATTGAGTTTGGTTGCAAAAGCAAGATTGCAAACTTCTTTTCTTATGAGGAAAATCCAACAAGTTTGAACCATTTCAATACTGAAAAATTAATGACTTATTTTCAATCCCCTTTTCAAACCCCTATTGATGCTAAGTTGGAAGACTTGAGTCCTAAAAATCTGATCACCTTTTCAATCATTTCAAATTTGCTTGTTCCAACTGATGGACATCGAACAGATGCAAACAAAATGGGGTTATATCTGTTTTATTGCTTTGTTGAAAAAATCAGAATAGACTTTGGCTTTGTCATGTGTAAGTTTCTAATGAAACTCTCCACTGATACAAGAAGAAAACTATCTTATGGGAAGTTTTTAACTCCCATCTTTGAACATTTCAAAGTCCCTATAAGCAGTGTGTGTCCTAAGGACTCAATCACCTCTGTATTTTCAAAACAATATTTTGAAAGAAAGAATTTAAAATTCTTTGATGGTGCTTGGTGCACCAAGGAAGCTACATCTGAGTCACGTTCAAAGAAAACACTTGATGTTCCTCTTTCTCCTAGTATTACTAGAACTCTTAGATTCACTCTAGGTCTATCGATTCATCCTACGAAGTCAATTTCTAGGATTTCTCCTCAATCTGAAGTCATGGAACTGTTAAATGAGTTCAAAAGTCATGTTCTTCTCCTCGAACATGGTCTTATATTAACCATGACATCTGACCAAAAATCTGATTTCCTTGACAAAAGAAACCTGTTATTTCTGCCTCCTGTGGATGAAAACACCTTCCGAGCCAAAGAGCCACAAACTGATCCTACATTGAAAGACCAAGAGATGACTGAATCACAAACTCCACAGCGTGATCCCTCATCATCTGAAAAAGGAAAAGAACCAGTTGTTGTGGAAGATGAAGGAGAAGAGGATGATGGTGAAGAAACTGAAGAAGAGGATGATACAGCATACAAGCTTATCAGAAGACGCCCTGGAACTCGATCTACATTCACCCTTTAGTCACACTAGGATGCACCCACACTTCACATTAGAATGCACAAATCTCTTTTTGTTCCTTTCTGCTAATGTTGGAAGTGTATCAAACTATCTTACTGCTTTCATTTAAGTCTTTTGTAATTCCTTCGGGAAATCAGCACTTCAGTACTTTTGTTGATACTATTTTCAATTAATGATGATGAATGTGACTTTCTTTTACATATGTGATCTGTGATATGTTGATACTCTCTTTTGTTTAATTGTGATTAATTGATTTGTGATGGTAAATGCCATTGAATGTTTTTGGATTGTGTTGCTGGGATGTTGAATATTGGAGAAATGATGTTCGAAGTTAGAACCAGATTGATTTCTAAAACAAATAACATAATAACATGATACGGTGCAGTGCCATCCAATGACTATACCGGATATCTGAATTCTTAATTGCATCAATATACTAAACCATCATATTTCTTAGTGACCCTTCCTCTGACTATTGTTCCGTGCTTGAGACGGACCATCATTATACGAAATTGAATACTTTTGCTCCGTGTGAGAGAGAGAGAGAGAGAGAGAGAGAGAGAGATGGCAATGACTATATGGGATATCTGAATTCTTAATTGCATCAATATACTTTTTTTTTGTCAAAGTCATTAGAAATTAAGGTTAGGTTAGACACTCAAAGTCACAAAGAGCTAAATCTAAATGGGACCTACCGAAAACATCCATCCAACCAATTGGTGACAGGAGGATGCTCCTACGGCACTTAAATCTAAGGGCACTATCTTAACACTCTCCGATATGGGATGAGAACACTCGTTTTTTACCTCAAGCTAAACACTCACCAAATTTTTGGTTTCTTTTTGTCAAAGTCATCAGAAATTAAAGTTAGGTTAGACATTCAAAACCACAAAGAGCTAAATCTAAATGGGACCCACAGGAAACATCCATCCAACCAATTGCATCAATATACTAAACCATCATATTTCTTAGTGACCCTTCCTCTAACTATTGTTCCGTGCTTGGGACGGACCATCACTATACGAAATTGAATACTTTTGCTCCGTGCGAGAGAGAGAGAGAGAGAGAGAGAGATACTTTTGCAGGATAATTTTAGAAACCTCCCCTAAAGTTTCTCACAATATCACTTAGCTCTATTAAAACTTTCAAAATCTCACTTACCTCCCTTGTCAACTTGACAAGACTAGATATTCCTATCAAAAGTCACAAATTGATAACATTACCCTTGATTTCAATAACTATTTGACTAAAAGCCAAACCAAAATAAAATTTTAAACCAAAACATTTATATTAAAAAAAATTATTATCTAATAATGGTCCATTTTTATCTACATTAAGACTGTGCTAGAATATCGAAAGACATGAATAAATTAAATTTAGTCAAAGTCAACCACTTAGGAGGATTTTGGTGACTAATTAACATGTTGAAATTTTTCATGGACAGTTATAATTAAGAAACTAAAGGAATTAGTGTAGAAAATATGTTTTAATATATGATATAGTTTAAGTTATATTGATAACTAATATTTATATAGACAAATTTTTCATGGTGTAAATTTTTCAAGGTATAAATTTTACTTTTATTTTAATATAACTAAAATAAATAGTTGAAGTTAAGAAATTTACATCTCATAAACCTTATTTTTTTTTTATTGTTATTGTAAACTTCATAAGTAGAATAATACAATGGTAGCATTAGAATGAAAGTTTTATCTTTCTTACATTTCTTTCAATGGAGGTTAAATGTTATAAGAAATGTCAATCCGGGGGAGGCAAGTTATATTTTAGAAACCTCAAGGGAGTTTAGTGATATTATGAGAAACCTCATGGAACGTTTCTACAATTATCCCTACTTTTGCGACCATTTTTCTTATCTCAAACGCCAATGCGATGCACCCATTCATTAAAAAAATACACATTGTCACTGTCCTAGGATTGGATACAATCTTCTGGTGGTTCCGTGCTTTATTTCCGTTTCTTTTTTCTCTTTTAGCTTGTTGGTATTGCATGATTTTCTCAAATTTCTTAAAATTCGATCGTTAAGCTGTAAATGGCTCCATCTTACCTCTTCAGTCGTCACTATTTTACATTTTGCCGAATTCAAATTTCCATTTTAAAGTTGAATCCGGTCGGTAATTCAGTATTCAGATTTTTTACATACCCCTACCAATATCTACAACTTCAAAAATCAAGACCCATAATGCAGAATGAAGTACAAAATGCAACATGCGCTTTAAGACAGAAAGCATCTTGCCTAAGTCTCATTGTTTTACATCTGCATTCCAATATGACATTCCGTTCACGTTTTCTTCTCCAGCCAAAACTCTAGTCCTTAAATTTTCTTGTCACCATAGATCGAGAAATTATCCAGTTCTCCTAGAATTTTATACTTTGAAGAATTCCAATGTTGTGGCAATAATAAATTTCTTTTTTTTGGTTGAAAACTCTAATTCCTAAAATTTTGGGACTTTGTTTTATAAATTGACTTTTTGTGTATTTTATCAATAAAAACTCGTGAACAACAGAATTGAATGGCTTAAATGATCAAAATTTGTTATGATATATGATTAATAGGCAAGGTTTTTTCACTTCATTTGAATTTATTGGTTACACTAGTCAAATTGAGTTAATGATAAGCAGATCTTGACAGAATGTAAAATCCTAAAGGATAATATTAGAAACCTCCCTTGAGATTTTTTTAATATCACTTAGCACCTTCAAAATTTTTAAAATATCACTTACCACCCATAGTAATTTCGAAAAGACTAAAATAACACTCACTTGATACATAATTCACATGTCAAATAAATGGAGCTCAAAAATAAAAAATAAAAAAAGAAACAAAAGTCACTTTCTTCTTATTCCTTCTCTCCAGCATCCTCTCTTACTCATTTTTTGAATGACTATATTAATTTTTTATTTGTAAATTATAATAAGTTGAATTTTTTTTATCTTTTACATTTTTTGTAATTGTAATAAAGTGGGGTATGATTTCTTTATTTAATTTCAGTTGATTTTTATAGTGATCAGTATGATTTAAATGTTTCCACACAAGTTGAGAAGAAATTAGAAAAAAAAATATAAAGTTCATAAGAAATCGATTTTGAGCATATAGAGTTAAATTGCTATAAGTAAAAACATTTTGCTAATATCTTTTTTATTTTTCAAATTTTTATTTTTATGGACTATAGCATTATGATATAGTAGTACTACTATAGATTATTTTTAAGTGATGGTTTTCCTAAAGTAAACAAAGTGATTTAGGAATATTTTTGTTGAACAAATAAGAGAGCAGTTTAGAATTTTTTTAAATTTTTTTAACATAAATAGCAAAAGTAATAGAGATAAGTGATATTTTTAAAACTTTAAGGGTACCAGGTGATATTGAGAGAAACCTTAAAGGAAGTTTGTAATATTATCCCAAATCCTAATGAATTAGAAGTTAGAACCAGATTGATTTCTAAAACAAATAACATAATAACATGATACGGTGCATTGCCATCCAATGACTATACGGGATATCTGAATTCTTAATTGCATCAATATACTAAACCATCATATTTCTTAGTGACCCTTCCTCTGACTATTGTTCTGCGCTTGAGACGGACCATCATTATACGAAATTGAAGAGATAGCAATGACTATACGGGATATCTGAATTCTTAATTGCATCAATATACTTTTTTTTTTTTGTCAAAGTCATCAGAAATTAAAGTTAGGTTAGACACTCAAAGCCACAAAGAGCTAAATCTAAATGGGACCCACAAGAAACATCCATCCAGCCAATTGGTGACAGGAGGATGCTCCCATGGCACTTAAATCTAAGGGCACTATCTTAACACTCTCCGATATGGGACGAGAACACTCGTTTTTTACCTCAAGCTAAACACTCACCAAATTTTTGGTTTCTTTTTGTCAAAGTCATCAGAAATTAAAGTTAGGTTAGACACTCAAAGCCACAAAGAGCTAAATCTAAATGGGACCCACAGGAAACATCTATCCAGCCAATTGCATCAATATACTAAACCATCATATTTCTTAGTGACCCTTCCTCTAACTATTGTTCCGTGCTTGGGACGGACCATCACTGTACGAAATTGAATACTTTTGCTCCGTGCGCGAGAGAGAGAGAGAGAGAGATACTTTTGCAAGATAATTTTAGAAACCTCCCCTAAAGTTTCTCACAATATCACTTAGCTCTACTAAAACTTTCAAAATCTTACTTACCTCCCTTGTCAACTTGACAAGACTAGATATTCCTATCAAAAGTCACAAATTGATAACATTACCCTTGATTTCAATAACTATTTGACTAAAAGCCAAACCAAAATAAAAATTTTAAACCAAAACATTTATATTTAAAAAAATTATTATCTAATAATGGTCCATTTTTATCTACATTGAGATTGTGCTAGAATATCAAAGGACATGAATAAATTAAATTTAGTCAAAGTCAACCACTTAGGAGGATTTTAGTGACTAATTAACATGTTGAAATTTTTCATGGACAGTTATAATTAAGAAACTAAAGGAATTAGTGTAGAAAATATGTTTTAATATATGATATAGTTTAAGTTATATTGATAACTAATATTTATATAGACAAATTTTTCATGGTGTAAATTTTTCAAGGTATAAATTTTACTTTTATTTTAATATAACTAAAATAAATAGTTGAAGTTAAGAAATTTACATCTCATAAACCTTAATTTTTTTTTTATTGTTATTGTAAACTTCATAAGTAGAATGATACAATGGCAGTATTAGAACGAAAGTTTTATCTTTCTTACATTTCTTTCAAATGAGGTAAAATGTTATAAGAAATGTCAATTCGAGGGAGGCAAGTTATATTTTATAAACCTCAAGGGAGCTTAGTAATATTATGAGAAACCTCAGGGAAGGCTTCTACAATTATCCCTACTTTTACCACCATTTTTCTCATCGCCAATGCTATGCACCCATTCATTATAAAAATACACATTGTCACTGTCCCAGGATTGGATCCAATCTTCCGGTGGTTCCGTGCTTTATTTTCGTTTCTTTTTTCTCTTTTAGCTTGTTGGTATTGCATGATTTTCTCAAATTTCTTAAAATTCGATCGTTACGCTGTAAATGGCTACATCTTACCTCTTCAGTCGTCACTATTTTGCATAGAAAAGATATCGATTTCTCATATTCCACCAGCATAAGTACCTTTCATTACTAATACAACTTTCTAGGTAAAATTAAGCAAGTTAGCAAATAATATAGATTTCTGATCATGATTATCAAATATTATGTCTAGATTGGTAAATCACTCCTGTAATTCTGTTTCAGACAGCTAAGATCATCAAACCATCAAAAAAGGTTGTTTGTTAGTATGCAATATGAAGAAGTAGAAGCAAAATACTAAAGCCTTAAATTAGGAACCATAATGCAGTAAAGATTCTACTACTACCGTGTATGCCACTACGACGAGTTACCATACTTTCAGCTCTTGCTGACTCGAGGAATGCGGCAAGTGAAGAAATAGCCACCACAATCGTTCTCCCTAAATAACTACAGTCAATATGTCCTCAAATAACTACCCTAACAATATGTCTATCACCATTACCCTAATCATGTCCAAGCATGTTGACATTGCCTATATCAAGGGGCATGAAAAAGCAGAGCATCCTTTCCTTTTTTAGGGAGAAACTTTTGGGATTACGAAACAAAAGCTGCACCATATATTCAAGGGCAAGATCAAAAAATCTCGGCACTTAATTATCATAATATTTGGTAAAATAAAAACATGGTGCCTGGAAGGAAGCACATCACCAGCCACTACCACCACCACCACTGCTCCCCGACCATCCACTATTACCACCTTGAGCTTGCATTGAACTCTTTTTGCTACCACCCCAAGCTGAGTTTCCAGCATCGGTACCTGCACCCGAACCATGTCCCCAACCACCACTGTCACCACCCCACTCCCCAGTGCTGTTTCCACCAGCGCCACCAGTGCCCCAACCACTGCCACTACCACTGCTGCCACCACCACCACCACTATCTGCCGTGTTACTCCCCCAGCCACTACCACTACCACTACCACCACTGCCCCAGCCACCTGGGAAAGCTTCCCTACCAGGTGAATTCTGAACTTTAGCACCAGGAAAGTTACTCCATCCATCATCATTATCCTTGGAACCCCACTTTTGCGAACTGTAGTCTCCATCCGGCCTACTATTGTTGTTATTTCCCCTACCACCATCATATGAGCCACGACCACGTCCACGGCCACGACCACGGCCACCATATGGCCTTGGCAATCCACTTGGATGTCCATCTTGATTGGCACCATTCTTATATTCACTTCTTCCTGCAAAACAAACCAAAGAAGGAACCCAAATTAGCAACAACCTAAGGAACTCTGGCATTCAATTCCAGTAAGTATAAAAAATTCTGTACAGACGACATGCTGGTAGTCAAAGAGGAAATGTTAAGAGGTTAAACAAGGAAGATGCAGAAAGCAACTAGAAGACCATAACATCAGAAAGCTTGCAGACAAGGAAGGGCAATAAACTTCATAGCACAATTATGTACAAGAAGTTCTTGATTTGTATTTATTTTTAAATGGGAAAAGCAATCATTTATCAAATGCATTTCAACAGTTCAAACCTCTGCAAATGTTGAGAAACCAAATTTCCCCTTGCACAATTCATGCGCCTCATGATTTCAACACCAATATTACTAATTGGGCACCTTAGATATAGATTCTAGTGTGCAAATACAACACTAGCAATCTTTCAGAGTTAAACAGAAAAACATGTACAAATCAACAGCCACAGACAAACATATTGATTCAGCCAGTAAGCAATTTTTGTTCATTAAGTACTATAAATCAACATATTAAGGCCAAAATTAAAGAAACTTCAATCTAGACTATACTTGAAAATCATTCACCGAATGCTTAAAAGAGATTATACAGCAGCTTAGAACAAATTTGCGAATTCTTAACCAGACCAACTCGGGCTTTGTTCCGTAACATTTTTTTTTTTCTGGGTTGCGCATAAGCTAACTATTCAACTATTGTCTTTAAATGTAAAAGATGCTACACTTTGGAGCATACATCCAATATGTCCAAGGCTTTCACCCACAAACCAAGAAGATGAAGTGCCTTGACTAATAGCTTAGAGTAAATTCTCAGTTTACCCAAAACTCTTCTAAAAAAATATTTTATGAAGAAATTGACCTTTTAAAACATATAATTGCTGAATTACTCTGAAGGGGAACCCTCTTCTTGGTTCATTTTTTTCACCGTCCATTACACCACAATACTCCACCCTAATTGCCATGACTGAATCAAATCCATCTCACACCTAGAGGTAAAAAAGCCAGAGGAGAAAAGACAGTAGTTCACAAATTGGCCAAAAGTCAGGACTACACCAGCAAGCATCAAAGAACAGTCAAAAACCTCTTTCTATTGAACTATCAAAATAAATCTAAAAGCACATCAAATATTTGAAAGAAAGATAATGAAAGCACCAGGCATCAAAGTCATGTTTGATAATTGTCAATGAATTACATTAAGATGAGCAAACAGTAGAAGAGAATAATATCACATAATCTTCAACCATATAGTATGATCTCAATTTGGTTTGTCATTGAAATTTGATTACCTGCTCTAGGACCCCTATCTCTGTCTGCAGAATGGCCACCTCTCCAGCCACCATCATTAGATGAACCACTCCAACCATCACCAAATCCTGATGAGCCCCCAGTTGCAGGGCTTCGCATTGGCACCATAGCAGCTACAGATCTTATTGATGGTGTGGTGTCATGCGGATCATCAATATGCCTCTGAAAATAAGCAACAAGGCGATCTAAGTCCTCAAACATTCTTTTACGAAATTTGAACCCCTTTGGATAGAGACCAATATACTCATGGTGTGGATTTGAACTCCTTATGTACGTGAGGATAAATGTTCCAGGATGTTCATGAGATATACCAAAGCTATAAACAATTCTCATTGGATACTCAGATTTCTCCACTCTTAGGAGTTCATCAACTTCTGCTTTAGTGCCCTTCCTGAACTTACGGTAATTCAGCATGGCCTTCAAATGAGCAACTAAAGGATCCACATAGCGATCCATTACCTGATGTTAAAGGAACAAAGAGCAATATATAATGCATAGCTCTATACATGGAGTTATAATCTGATAACACAAAATTTGAAAAGTTAAATTTGCAAGCATAAATACCATTCCCATGCAGTAAAGACAGAACATGAATAGCAATCAAAATTAAACACAGGTAGTGGGAACCTCAAGGCTTTCCTTTGATATATAAAAATCAAATGTTGAAAGAGAAGGTTCTCCAAAAACTTCAGTTTAATAGATTGTATGATTTTAGGTATTTTGAGGTGTGTGCTAAGAACTTTGGGAATTTTTTTGAGGTTACTGTAGCTAAAGTTTTTAAACTCGTTTGCCAAACAGGCCCATGGTTAATAAGAGCACTTTGTCACTAACCAATATCTTTGTGCCCTACAATCATTTGGAAATTGAAAGAATAAAGGAAATCAGGGGTACACCAACTCACAAAAGATGGATTACTATTACAACTGCTCAGCCTTATTATAATTCAAAAAACTCCTCTTGTTCTGATTATGACCTCACATAACACAGGTTAAGACACAAAAGAGGCCAAACAAATTTACAAGAAAAAATAAAGAGGTTTAAAAAAAAAATGCTGCAACTAGTAACCCTGGAAAACAATCCTTCGGAGAACACTAGTTAACATAATGAAAATGAAGTGGAAAGACCAAGTGAGGTCAGTCTAGAAACAAATACCCATGTGAGATAAGAGAAACAATCACTTGCTGCAACAACTAAAAGAACATATTCCTGAGAAGCAATTTAATCACCATAATTCTACATAAAAACTGCACAAACAACAGGGCTGGAACCGTAGTTACCAGGGTCCAAAATAAATAGATGAGATTTGCATCCACTACCCGCTATCAGCCAACCATGGGAAGGCTGGACAGTGTGTGCTCAGATGACAACCCACAAAATTAACAGTTCAACATGATAATTCCAGATTCTTACCTCATCCAAATCCTCAAATGTGTCCTCTCCAATTTTTAATGTTTTCCCTATCCTAAGCAAGCTTGTTATATCCTTGTGCTCCTTTCCGCCTTCAACTATGTCCTTGTGTGCATAAACACCATCATAGACTTTGAGTGTGAGGGTCAAATAAGAGGGTCCACGAGAACTAGGACGGACAATACTTTCGCCGGGACCCTTGTCAGACAATAACTGCAAAAAAAAGGGGGACAAAAAATGAGGTAATGTTCAAGTAAACATAACTATTGCGATGAACAATTGACTAAATCTAATTGTTTGACAATTATTTCACATCTTACATCTTCCAGATTAGAAACAAAGTCAGATAATACTCAACCAATGAAGCACAAACATTAAACGGCTGTGTCATACACATAATACACTCTCATACTAGACATGCATCAGCAAGGGCATTTAACTAATTTACAATAGGTGAAATCTTGGACACATAACCTAACAATATCCAAACAATGCGTTTTCAGCTATGTTACTTGGGACTTGGGTACGGGTGTTGGATTTGGGTATGTGTCTAAGTGTGTAATTCGTCAACCATCTAAAATTAGGATAGTGAGACACTTCTAAAAACTCAGACATGGGTACGTGGGTACGGCAACATTTGTAGTAAATACAAGAATTATACAGTACAGCTAACATACAAGTCATAGCTCACAAAAGATTGGAGAATTCTAGAGTAACAAACAAGTCATGGCTCAAAAGGATTCTACTGCAATAAGGATTCCAATGCAACAAGTCTTCTATATCTATGAGTTTTCTCACCCAGGTCTCCTCCCTTCCTTCAACGTCAGACCTCACAAAAGTCAAAGTGTCCAAAACATTTTCAAAGTGTCAGACACATATCCCATACCAGTACCAGTGTCATGTCGTGTTGACACGGGTACTTTGGGGTCAAATGAAGAGTCTTGAGTAACATAGGTTTTCAGAGTGCAACGTAGTACAGGAATGTTAATGTAGACAAAAAATGAACGGGATAATGCATGTCTATATAGCATTTTACTAAATAAATGAACTTAATAATATGGGAATTTGGGTTGTGGGCTGGTGCAATTCAGGCAGCTACATTATCTTTACATGGTGACATTCTATAAATACCTGTAGAACTACATCTACCTTTCAATCTATTTTTGAGGTGTCATATGCTCCTATATCAAGTACGCTTTCTCAAGAAGTCATTATCATTTCAAGGCAGTCATTTGATAAATGAAAGAGTCATAAAAAGCTTGATAGGAATAAAGCTAGTCCACAAACTTACAGAATTTCTTCCATCAAGTTTCATATACATAAACAAATATGTACAACTCAATCAAACTATTCAACAAATCATACCTCCATTGCCTCATCTGCTGTGATATTCTGGAAACGAGGATGAACAATCATCCTTGGTTTAAAATGTTTCTTTGCTAGTTCCTTCTCCTTACGAACCTTTTCCTGCTCAGTCTGTAAACTACTGCAGTCCTCATGGTAGTATGGATCCATTTCTCGATAGCTTTGATATCGGTTACTTCTCATTTCACTCTCTCTACAAGTTAAAAAGACCTGATACCTATTCTTTTGAATCGACTTGATTCTGCAAGTTAGAATATCACCTTCACGCAACTTCTCAGTCAAATCATCAAAACTCCTCCAGTCATCTGTGTAGTCCTCCTTTGTCAACATGCCCGTCAATCCAGAATCAAGAACACAAGTTGCCCTCTGAGGCTGAACTCTGCGAACTGTTCCTTGCACAATTCTCCCTTCAGAAAGTGTTTCCTCAGACTCTCCAGAAATCATGTAAAATTCCTCATCCTGACTTGGTTCTACATAAGGTCTGCGGCAATCCTGAAAGCCTTGCATCAATTCCAATCTTATGCCATTAAGGGTCTCTTTCTTCGTCAGACCCTTCTCAGCAACATATTCAGATGAATGAACAGCTCTTAGCAGATGAGGTTTCTCCCTAACATGCTCTATAGCCATCTCCAGCATCTCGTCATCATCATTTATGTCATCTCCTACATCCATTTTATAGACATCTTTGGCCAACTCCTGAGCAAGACCATAAGATTCAGGATGTATTCTTGTATCATCCAATAAATCAATAAATTGACTACTGCTAGCAGCCAATCCACTGCGTCTTACACGGAGGAAACCCACAGCATTGACAAACACCTTTTTACCAAGCCCATGTGCAGTCAAAAGGTCCTTCCTGGTGAAAATAGCTCCAGCTCTTACTAAAGATCTTTGAAGAGATGCGGCCTTCCGTGGTCCAAGACCAGATATGAATTGCAGGGGAGAAAACAACCATTCATGACTAGAAGCCAAATTCACATCGAGACCCACTTGATTCGTCACATCAACCATGACCTGTTCAACCATAGCATACTTCTCATCAGGAGTAAGATAGCTCTCCAGAGGACTCAGTTTCCAAGACAATATCTCTCTTCCTGGTCCACACAGTGTAGCAACCATAGCTAATGGATTCTGAAGATAGCGCCCAAGAGCCACAGCCCGCTTAACAATACCTATAAAATTATGAAATGGTCAATTTCCTACCCATATTATAGAAACAATATTCATGCTCACAAAAATGCATCTACCTGACTGCCCAGGAAGCTGGTCAGCAGAGATACGGGAATTCTCATACAAATGTGGTAGAGATTCATCACCATACACAATATTCAAGTTATCCATCTCATGACCAACCTCTCTTGGATTCTCCTCTACCATTTTAAAGATGATCTGTAAGTGTGTTTTTCAGGAAGTGAGAGAAAGTGTTAGGTTACATCCATGAAAATTAATGAAAAAACAAGAAAAACATGGCAGTAATTTAGAATCTAAACAGTATGAACAAGATGAAAGCTAAATATCTAGAAAATAGACCACTAAAGTTCCCCAGGAAACAAGGGCAATGTTGTAAAATTTAGAGAAAAGTTAAACTCAAGCACTAAATAAGATAACTTCAACCGCAATAAAATATAGTGAAGACTTCAAGAGTGCATACCTCGTATATATCCTCCTTTAATCTTGTACAGGACAAATTCACAGCTCCAAGAACAACAACATGCGGTTGGTGGTCCATCATAAATTTTAGAACCCGCTGCTGATCATTTTTCTTCTTCTGTTGATCATTAACATTCTGACCACGAAGACTGAGAGACCCTGCATATAAAACATCAATAACCTCTCCAGATGAATCTAACATCACAAAAGTTGTGGCAGGCTTTCCAGGACCCCAACAGCAAGCCATAACTCGGGGGGCAGTTTCTTCGTCAGAGCTGTCACTTTCTTTACGCTGATATGGTGCCACAGAAACTCTGTCCCACAAAAGCCTTCCATATTCCATGGACAACCAACTTTTCGCTCTACTGGTCAACCAAGACCTAGCTTCCTTCTCCATTGAAGGGAGAAGAAAATTGAAAAAAGCATCCTGAATTATCAGCTTCCTCTGCTCATTCCACAACTGAGCTGATTTACTCACACTGTCACTAAGATAATAATCATTAGAGTCGCTAATCAACTTGTTAAGGACCGCTTGTGGCAGCTTGATACTAACTTGAAGCAGCTTCTCGTCCTCAGCCTTCTGAATAAGAAGCCACTGTGCATCATCAAATCTAGTAAGGGGCTTATCCTTTAACCACTTCACTCCAGCAAACTGATGGAAGGAATCAATAGCCGCATTGCCATCGGCAGTAGGACTTGTTGTCACAGTAGCGTTATCCATAAAGACACTACGAACATGTTTCCGAATGCAGGGTTCGCAGCTAATCTCAACTGCTGCCTGGAATGAGAAGCAAATTTTAAGCAATTCCAAGAAAAAACAAAAGAGGCATTTGGTCATAACATGCAGGCATGAAGATATGTTCACATACCATGTGCCTAGCACCTTTGAGCACTGCTTGAGGTGTTTCAAACATTGCACATGTAAAGTTTGAAGCAACTTCCTCTGGTGATTCTTTGGCATCTTCCAATTCCTCCATTCGCTGGACAGGGAAAAAATATCACATGCCATTCCTCATTTTCCTGATTCAGGGCAATATCCTAATCCAAACTTAAGATACCTACCATATTTTGCAGAGATATCTGCAAGCCAAATTGCTCAGAGCTGTAGCCAAACTTGTTTGCAACCTCCCATAGACCAGCTTTACTGCATATACTATATTGTGATTTCCTCTTTGGCCTCTTATATTGTCCTTCATCTACACCAACTTCACCTGGAGGAAAATGCAGGTTAAACTTTAAGTCAACATCATCAACCTCTCGTTCTGACTCTGCTGCCTTGAGTGCCTTGGTAATTGATTCAAAAAGCTGCTGGTTTAAATTTAGTCGAGTTTCATCATATACTCTCCGAGATTCTTCATCATAGCGTCTGTTATAGTATGATTCAAGAGCAGTCTTCCGCTTCTGAAGAAGCAGCCATTTTTTATCCAAATCTTGGATGGTCCAAAGCATCTGCAGGCATATATGATAAAATCACTCAACCAGACCACAAATGAAATCCAGTACAGTGTCAGTGGCAGATCTTGTACCTTGTGCCACCTCAGGCTAGGTTTTTTGTCAGAATTATTCTGATCATCATTGTCCAATTCATGTTGCTCTGGATCCTTCAGTAGGCTCAAGCATTCCTCCTTCCTATACATAGCAACGAATGGAACCTAAAAGTAGAGAAATAAATTCGGGTCAAGAGTTCATACAGGCAATGACAAATTCAGCATTACAACCAAAATCTTGCTTACATCTAATTTCTGGACGTGCATCAACTCCAAGAATCTTGTAATGTGATTCTTGTCTATTGGGAGCTCATTAGCAGCCTCATTCGTATCTGTTCGTCTTTTTGTAGACAGTGGTAGCACACCATTACCAAGCTGATTAAGTATCCACGAACTCTCATCATCTACCTCATCTGTGGGGGGAGGACCAGTGCTTTCTTCTGATATCTGCAGATGTGAGTAGATGGTAAAAACAAAGACCAGTTACTCATGTCCAAAATACCATTTAAAAGTCGAAAAAAGAAAAAAAGAACCTGCATTCTTTCAGGGATATCTATTTCACGTATCCGGTCATCCTTCTCGGTCATATACTTCTCAGACAGAATGATAGGCTCAAATTCATCTTCCAGCCTTCGCTCCTTCCACTCACCAGATTCTTCATGCCTGCTCATCTTTACCAACCCTTGCTTGCGAAGCCTCAAAAGCTCCTCAACATCACCAAAAATTTCATGTGCTTCCTGGAGAGCAGTTGATGAAACTCCTGGTGCCTGCCGGGACTTCTTTTTAACCTTCTTCCTTCTATATCAGACCAATAAGATAAAGTTCAAGAAACCTTTAGAAGATAGAAATAAATAGACCAATTACCAAAATTGATCTATGACAGAGATTTACCTCACGGGAGCTCCATGTTCATCGTAGCTGTCTTCCTCATCAACAATGAAATCAGCCATCTCATCCTCCTCACCCATATCTGCTTCATCCTCCTCTTCCACTTGCTCCTCTTCAGCAATATCCTCAAGTGGTTGTCCTGAAATATTTCATAAGAATTCACTACCATCAACATGAATACATATCAAATGACAAATAACACTTACCATCATCATCACCAAACAAGCTGCGCTTGAGCTTCTCTTCAGCTGTTCTTCCCCTCCTCCCTGTCTCATCAAACTCCTCCTCATCGGAAAAGCCAGAATGCTCTTCTGCTGTGTCCCTCTGTGCTTTCTTCAGTCGCTTGAACTTCTTGCTCTCCTAAAAGACTCATATTTAAGAATTAGATACTGTATGCCAATCCTTTTAAACGCAGAGCAAGAAAAAACAGTGTAAGAGGGGGCATTACAAGCTTTGGTCGAGGAACTGTAATATTGCTCTCTTGAAGGAGCTCATAGTCATCTTCGTCAAGAACATAATTTCTCTCTGACTCCCTAAAGTTAAGAGTAAAAACATCAGATAACTGTTTTTTCTTTCCCTTTCCTTATCCCCAAAAAAAAAAAAAAAAAAAAAAGAGCTTTACTACTATCATATAAAAAGCACCACAAGAAACACAGAAAGAAGATGAGGAAGTTGACCTTTTCTTGCGTTTCTTCTTCTTTTGTCTCTCCGCACCATCATCAGCCCTATCATCTTCCTCCTCTTCATGTTCTTCTTCAACATCGGTAACTATAAACCCATCATCCTCATACTCATCCTGACCATCCTCTGCTCAACAAACAGAGAAAAGAAAGTCCTTAAACAAGGGAAGCATATTGCATTACGCATTCTCTAAGGAACAACAGCAGATAGAAATAGAGCTTACCTAGTCTTCAATCAATCACAATTAGCACAACAAAGTTTGTTATTAAAGCACAATAACACCAAAATCAATACATTTATGAGTTTTTTTTTTTTTTTACATAGTATCCAACACAACACTTAATGCATTTTCCATCTTAATTTGGTCTACTACTACTGATACATATATTGCATAAAGTAATTATCAGCCAAATACACAACAATGTTAAACAAGCTTCTATTAAACATTCTGATTATTCTCCCAAATCTCCCAAGCAATAGATCACATTGACATTCCTGAACAAAATCCTAAAGTAAATAATAGAAAAGAAACAACGAAACTAAGTACAAATAGGACAGGAAAAGCTCAACAACATGCAAGTAAAATTCATAATCAAACATCAACAGACCTCCAAATCGACATTTCACTAAAAAAATACACTAAATGCCAATGCCGATTCAACCCGTTGCAGAAAAACTCCAAAATCAATCATCAAAACCCTAACCCCCCCCCCCCAAAAATTACATTTTTCTAGTCTAGAAACGAGCCGAGGAAGGTTAAAAGGAAAAACGAGTAACAACAAGTACAATCTGACGGCGTACCTTCATCTTCGTCGTCCTCATCGTCCCCGTGGCCGCGGTCTATTCTCTCCCCGTCCTCGGGCTCTTCATCCCTATCTTCTTCCTCGATTCCAACCTCATCTTCACAAATAATGGATAACCATTAAAAAATCAACAACAAAATTTTGTTTCTTCTGAACTAAACACAAATCTTCCTTAAAAAACCTCAATGATTCAGCGTGCGATAATCGTTTTCGCCAAAAAGAAAAAAGAAATCATATTTACCTTCGTCGTCAGAAATTACAGCTTTTCCTACCATTTTTCACGAACTGAGAACAATAAAGAACCAAAATAGATAGTCGAATATGAGAGAATTTAGCCTAATCCCTTCTCCCCCTGCTCTCCACTTTGTTGCTGGGCAGTGAATATAACAGAGAAAGATGAAGTTCTGAGTTTTTATATCACATGTGTGGGATTCTGTGCGGGGCTTGAGCAAGGGTAGAGGCGGTTTCGGGTATTTCACAGGGGACGGGAAACTTATTGGATGATAGTACAGAGTTAGCTGTTAATTACATGTTATGCCCTGAAAATTTTCATCAATCGTGAAATATACCCAAAAATGTGGTGTGGAACTATGTAGTAATTCTACTTTCTACCCTCAAACTTTTATTATTTGGTGATACTTGTAATTGAGAATTATACGAAACTTATGGATCTGTTGCACTCCGGACTAACGTTGTCAACCATGGTTATTAAACCCGGCTCGGACAGAAATCCGGCGAAGGGGGTGGGTCAATGGGTTACTAGTTCAACAAGTAGGTGAGTGGTTGAACCGATAGGTCACTAAAAAATAATTTTTTAATTTATATATGATGTTTTATTAATTTATAATACATAGAGATTTTACAATTCATTTTAAATATTATACTCATAAATGAAATTTAAACTTGAATGATGAAATAAGTGTTATTGTGCTTTAGTTCATGAATCTTCAATAAGAAATACAAATTTAGGAAATGATACTACAGATGTTGTAAAATGTTTATTATGACAAAACTTCATACAATTTTCAATGAGCTATTAAATGATTGATTGTTTAATCACTTTAACAAATTAGGACAATATACATTAGTAAATCAATAATCCACCCAGCTTTCAAGTTCAACTGTAAATTTCCATTTTTATTAAGTTTTAGCTTTCAAGTGTAAAATTTTAGTTAAAGCAATTTTTGTCTTAAGAATGAACTAAAGTAAATATGTCATTTTTAGTAACTAATTTTTAATGTTTAGAAAAGATTATGAAGAGTAATAACCTTTACTCAAAAGTCTCCAATATTTGATAATAATAAAAGGTAGTTAAAGAAAGAAAGAAGGAAATTAAAATTTTTGGGAGACACATAATATAAAAAACTTGGAAGCTTTCAATCAAGGAAACAATATGAAGAGTGATAAGTTTTAATGAAAAGTCTCCTACGTTTGATAAATTCAAGTAATTTTGATATGCATCTAAAATTCAACGCTGAAGCTCACCAAGCATTGACAAGTCATGTGGTTTGGTGGTAAAAACTTGTTCATGTATAATGAAGGTCTTGTGTTTGAGCCTTGCATGCAGCAAAAGTTTGCCTCTTTTTCTTCCAAATTTCAAAGACCTATTGGATCTCTTAAATCGATAGGGTTGACGGTTTTCCGATTCAACCGACGGGTTGTTGACTTGTTAATGATTCACATGCTTGTCCGATACACCGGGTCAACTGGTTGAACCGTCGGGTCGGGTTGGGTTTAATAACTATGCTGTCAACAAACTGGAGTAGGGTTGGGTTGTACAAAGCTTACGGATCCCTTTCACTTCCGACTAACGCTGTCAACGAACTGGATCGAAATTCAAATCCAACCCTACTCCGGTCCTTTCTATATAAGTTAAAATGGGTTGGATATGGATTTATGTGTTCCAATCAGTTTTGGACCTGGATTTGATTATTATTAATACTTTAAATAAAAAATATATATTTCATTAGAATTTAAGGTGTAATCTATCCATTTTTAATTAAAAAGGATTTTTATAAATCAAATAATTGTTAGAATTAATCTAATTGCATTGTTAATATTGTATTGATAGAGTCTATGTACAAATAAAACTTTAAAATTATTTGAAAGTTATCATATTTAATTTATTTTTAGAAAACCAGATATACTCTACTAGAATCTAGATCCGAATTCGAAACAATACATTGAGATTCGCACGGATCCAAATTTGAAACTATATATTGAGATCCAAGTTCAGAATTATCAATCCCGACCCCGATCCAATCTCTTGACACTCCTACCTAGGACCTGAAAGCCTCATAGGTTCCATATGAGGTTAATTGCAATATGCACCTCTCAATTATTGATAATTGTAATTTACACCTTAAATTTATCAACTTTAACTCGTCATGGTGTCAATTTTCTTACACATTGTTCAATTAAGTTGTGAACTAGCTCATAACCATGAAATTATTCCTAAATTTTGTATTAGATTTAGAAGTAGAGAAGAGAAAGTATGATATTTGTATTGGGTATTTCGACCAAATCATACACTTTGATCTTTTGGGTTTAGAAAGAATTAGTCCTACATGTTGATTTTAATGATGAAAACACTTTAGCACTTCATAAACAACTATTGTAGACTTACCAAAAACAAAATCTACTCATATCAATATTATAATTAATAAAAAAAATGAGAACTTAAAATATATAGGTTTTACCCATTCAGTGCCAACAAATTAATTCTGTGTACAACTTGAAGGAGTGAAATATATAGGCTTTACCCATTCAGTGTCAACAAATTAATTCTGTGTACAACTTGGAGGAGTGAATGTAAAAAAGAAAAAAAAAGGAATTATTTTCTGATGCCCATGTCTAGAAGTGAAAAGACATGCATAAATACAATGTATCATAATAAAATTTGAAATCACCCTCATGCTCAAACGTCCGTAAAGTAGGAAAAAAAATACATAAAAATAGAAAGAGGGTCAAAAATTTAAACATGATTTTTCATTTTGTGTTGTTTCACGATGAACCTGCAAAGATATGCATATTTATGGCCTTATGTGGGGAATCAAAAGTTTTCTTTAGGCGTGTGTGATCAAGAGCTGGTAAAAGAATAATTAAAAGAATCAATGACCACACAGACTTTTATAAGTAAAGATTTAAATTATTCTCATGAATGAAATTGAAACAAAAAGTTTTTCAAAAGCTTCAAGGAAAAATATTAAAGAAATGGAAAATTTGGGATATATGCAAAAACTATAAGTAAGTAATGATTTTTCTGTCATTTATAAAGGGAGTTTAGTTCTGTTTATTTGATCTAGAATACATTGAATTTGTTTGGATGATGATTATTTGGAAAAATTATTTACTTGCATTACAGCACATTTTTTTAATCACCTTTTTAATATCCCAACTATTCTTTTAGTTTGCATATATCACATTATAAAAAGTGCTATAATATTATTCTAAAAAAATTTTCCAAGCAATCACTTACCTCACTTTCAAAATCACTACAAAAACTTATTCTTGTGAGTTTTTATGTTAAAGTGTGGCAGAAAGAGGAATTTTAAAACTATCAATTTAATTGGAGTTAAATACTTAATTTTGTAACTTATTGCTGACCAAGGTAGAACACATGTCTGAGTTAAAAAAGTATCGTATAAGAACATGATAAAAAATCATGAAGAAGGTGTGAGAAAACTTGGAATAGCATGCAACTAGCTTAGGAAGCATGTAAGAACCGCTAGAATCAATAGAGAGAAATAGACAGCCTTAGAAGATCGACGAAAAATGGCTAGTAAACTTCAACTGGTTAGAAGTATTCAAGAAGTCCCGAAACCAATTGCTAGAGCTAGTTGAACATAATCGCTATAAGATTCATCAAGGCGACTAGGGTTTTTAATTCTTTTTGATAATTGATTTAACTTCTCTATATAAAAATTGATCAAACAAAAGGTGATGGCTTGAGATATCTTTTAACATTACTAATTTTTGGGCCTAATGTGATCTATGGCGATGCCGAATAACTATGATTGTAAGTGAGTTGAACTGAGTCGAACCTTATGAGTATAGATTTGATTTGTTGTTCTACCACTCATATTCGAGTTGAGTTTCAAGTTGGAGTTTGACACGAGTTTTAAATATAGATTCAAATGCAATTCAACATGCTAAACATAAAATTCAATCTTGATTCAAGAGTTTGATGCTTTCCAAGTTCAAAAGCTCAGAATTTTTTTGGGTATCTTTTCAAGTTTGAAATTTGACCTTGAATTGGAATTAAGTACAAATCTACATTTAACAACCATTTGAATATCATGGAATTTAGAACAAATCCATTCATGCTTTAGCTACCATTTTAAACTACAGCCATAAATATTTTCTACTAAACATCAATTTAATAAAAGTACTAGTCAATCCTAATAAACAGTAACATCTCAACATATCTAGCAAAAGTTACTAGAAATCAATTCGGTTAAAAAAGTTCTAATAAGTACATATCAATATGTCTAACAAAATATAAGTATTGTTGAATGGTACGTGCCTAGCAAAGGGCATAAACTCCTCTTGGGCCCTAGTTCGTAGTCTCTCAAGAGAACTACATCAGATAATTTTTTCAAATAAAAAAAAGAAAAAAAATGTCTGGCAAAGTTTACTATCAAATATTAAAAGAGATAACTATAGACAGTAAGCAAAAATTTCTAATAAATTAGTTGCATTTTTAATCTTCACATATCAAACACTTCCGGTGAAAAGTCCTCCAAGTTATCGCTTTTCAAGATTTGAAAATTTTAAAAATAAAAAAAAATATGAGCTCCACTATTTGAGTATATTTCTTAAAAAAAGAGAGAAATAAATAAGAACTATTTTAAATTGGACAAATTTCCCAGATGGTCCTCAAACTTTCAACTTTATGCTCTTTTAGTTCCTCAACTAATAAACGAGCATTTTTGGCCCTCCATCTAATAAAAGCGTAAGATACTAATCCTTGTGTCCAATTCTGCTGTAAAAATTGACGAAAATTAATGCAGGGACTATTAATGCCCTAATTTTTGAGGGTATTGCTGTCATCACAACCTATAGATGAAGAAAACCCCTAAAATTTTTCCACCATTTGGACATACTCTTCTCATCTTCTCCAAGAGGCCCGTTATCCAAGATTGTATTAGCAGATGGGGAAGATGTCATATGAGGTGAAAATAAGACGCTTCAGTACTCCGGTTCTCCCGAGGTGTGCCTGCAGCAAATTAACGAAGATGCTGACCTCGTGGACATCTCGAAATCCCGGCCAAAGGTATGCTATACGTGCTGATTGGTATAATTCTTACACCCTTGATGAGTGCAAGAACATCCAACAAGTCCAAGAATAGAGGTGTGAACATTGGTTGCGGATCGAACTTCGAAGTTGGACAGCTCAAACACAAATAGGGTAGAAGACACCACAATCAAGGAGTTACTTGATTGATAAGTCAATAATCATCTAAAGCTCCACCTTAAGATGTTCAACGGTAGCTTTCACAAGCCAAGAAGAATGCTTCTCTCAAGAAATGAATTTCTGAAAATTTTCTTATTAACTTACGTAAATCCAAAATAATGAAAGAGTTAGACTATTTATAGTCTTACAAGAGACCTAATAAAGTTGGAAAAATTAATGACACCATCTGGGCCCTGGACTTGAGGCCTTATTGGACCAAACTCCTGCTTGGACTAATCAGACCAACTACTTAATGACTAAACTAATAAACCAAAAGACAAATACCAATCGGACCAAACCATAGCTTAAACTGGCCAAATTTAGCTTATTGAGTAAACATACTAAAAGACTAAACAAACATCAAAAGCTTATCAATGAGGCTCAATAAGAATCTTGTTCTTCACTTTGTTGATCGGACCACATCTAATCTTGGATGGAACTTGGCACACACGTAAGGCTTGACACGAGTTTTGAACAAAAACATATGAGGCTCATATCATTCACCTCTTATTGAAAAGATTCAACCTCGAATTGACACTTCGTTTGGATCGCAGCAATGCCGGGAATGTCGCTTGGAAAACAAGCCATGCGATATGTCTTTCCTTCAACTTCGACTCAAACTCCATCCAATGCACATACTCACAATTCACCTTCCCATAAGAATGATGTGACCTTGAACCAATGCCTGAGTCAAAGACAAATTATGAAGAATGAATAAAGACAGAACATGCATAGTCACTAAACTTACCAAGTTGATAGTAAGACAGAGACACTTCATTTCCATGTATCATGGAATGCAAATTAACAAAGAAGTTAAATAGTTCACGCTCTAGAATAGAGGAAATCATTCGCGAAGGATTGGAAAAGCTTAACTCAACTGAATGTCAATGAAATCTTGTATTCCAATCCACATGATTCATGGGACAACATGCAGCAGAGACAACAAAACACTCACAAGTATGACAAGGTATAGAAAAATGCAAAACACTTTGGTTAAAGGCGAAATAACGATTGACATGCAAATACTTAACTTGACTATCATGCAAGCCACATGCTAACTTATGAAAATCAGCATGTGAAGGCTTGAATACAACTTGGAAATTACCATAAGTAAACTAAATCGAGTACTAGGATGCGATTCTAAAGACAATAATAAAGAACAAACATGCAAGCCATCAAATGAATAACAACTACGGATCTTCAAATCATGCTTAATCATTCCAGAGACTACCAAATCATCAACAAAAGTAGAAAAATCAAGTACGAAACTTATCTTTTCAATCATCAATTGCTGATGAAAAATTCCATCAATTCAATCAAGGACAACTTGTCTAGGAAGCAAAGTACAAGTCCACGAGCTAGGATGTTCAACTCTAGCTCTAAACGGATCACAACCAGCTTTAATTATTACTATAACAGTGTTGGTTTCATGATTTCTAACAGTTCTTAGAACCTGCAAATAATCAAGGAAAAAAATAATCAAGAAAAACACTAGGCAACAAAAGGTTAAGAGTGTTAGTAGAAAACAAATCATTCTCACACATTTGGTTTTTACAATCAGACTTTATTTTCTCTCTTTTCTTCCCTTTTTACCCGAACATATTGTTGGACCCAAATAATCGGTCAGATGATGAGCCGAAAGAAGCAGCCACAGGTCAAGATATGAAATCGGCAGGTTATCAGCTGTTGGATCCAAATAATCGGCCATCTGATGAGCCGAGAGAAGTAGCCACAGGTCAAAATAGGAAGTCAGCTGGCCATCAGCTGTTGGGTCCAAATAATTGGCCAGCTGACGGGCTGAAAGAAGCAGCCACAGGTCAAGATAGGAAATCGGCGGGTCATGGGGTATGCAAGGAGCCGATTTGGACAGGAACACCGAGTGCATCGGTGACTGAAGGAACTAGGGTCACTCAACGGTGGTCGACCATCCCACTACCCTGAACAAGCGGAGGATCAGCAGATAGGGCGGAGTATGGTTAAGGATGAGGCGGTTGGCATGACCCTATATTTTAGGAAGTGGTAGACAGCACTATCCCTACTATTCACGAAATCAGCAGCAAGTGGGAAAGTGGGTGAGGAACAAGACTCGCACCGATTTCGGAAGAAAAATGGTTACAAAGCTGTACCTATAAATACCGATGGGTGTTTCAGCAAACAAGGATCAACAACATCATAAAAACAACAATAACAAAATCAGAGTCGAGTAGCAAGTAGAAATAGTTTTTAGATAGCTCTTTTCGTTTCGCAATCGACGTGTTCATGTTCTTTATTTCAGTTTCTCTTTACTATTTAATCAGCACATGTCCTTACTTGTTTCTTTCAATCAGCTTGTTCATGTTCTTTATATCATACTAGAATTCAGTCCTTTCATTTTGCAATCAGCTTGTTTGTGTTATTTGTTTCCTTTCAGTATTTAGTCTCGAGTTCTTTTCGTGCATCGGCATCGTTTTTAGCATCTTTTCAATACTTATTCCTTCCAACCACCATCAGCACGGGATTTAAGTCCTTGAGGCAACTCAAAACGGACAAACAGCAGTCGTCTAGAAGTCAAGACAATCAGCGCATCAAGACCAGGACGTCACCCAATCGGTGGATTAGAGTTTTCCTAGTTTTTGGCAACAAATTAGGTGGCACGCTCGTAGAGCCGATCCTCAATTGGCAAGTGTTCGTGGATTGCAGAAATCGGCACGAACACATATAATTGCTTTTTCCTCCTCACCAGATTCGGCTATCATTTCCTCTTTTTCTTTCTTACTTTCAACTAGCATCTCGCACAATTCCCCTCTAACTAGTTCTTGATGACTAACTAGCGTAGTTAGAGCTCTAAGCACGGTCATGTTCAATGCATGGATGCTCTTTAATGTGCTGCTCATTCTCCCTTAGTACTTGCTCTTTATTAGCAACCTCCACAAGTTCCTTTTCAAGAGATTCTTAAGTATGGAATTCCACATTCTCCTTCACTTGTGAGTTTAGTAGCCGACGTTGGTAAGTCTCCCAACATGTTACCTCTGTTAATTGTGATCCCGAATTTTGATAATTACAAAACAATTGAAGAAAATTGGTCTAATGTTTTCTAGTGAGATTCTTGACAAAACAGGATATCAAGGCAGGAAACTGTTGAAGAAACTGCTGACTGTCGGACGGACGATACCTTGTATCGGACGTCCGATAAAACTCGAAACCTTCCTATCGGACGCTCAACCTGACGTATCGGACGTCCGATAGACAGGGGATCTATCGGACACCTCTTTCGGACGCATAACATCTACATCGGACGTCCGAAGATATCCAAGAAATTTGATGAGCTTACTGGACGCTTTCGGACGCAAGCCTTCGGACGCAAAGACATGTATCGGCCGTCCGATCGACTCCATGAAAATTTTCGAGCCTACAGCCTTTGTCGGACGCATAAAGCTATCGGACGAGAATTATTCATCGTCCGTCCGATAAGACTCGAAACTTGCCTATCGGACGCTAGCATCGGACGAACAACAGAGTGTCGGACGTCCGATAGCTCCAACGGCTAGTTGACATTTCAACTTGTACTATCCGTTGACCTCGTTTTCTAGGCACTTTTTGGTCTCCTATAAATACAAGATCTGTCCAAATATCAAAGATAACTGTACACTTGGATAACAAGCTCTTAAGAGTGATTTTAGCTAGAAAATACTCATTTTGAGTAAGAATTGTTAGTCTTGTAGTGTGAGTTCATTGAGAAGCTTTTCAATTGTGAGTGAATTCATCAATTGTGTAGCTGTGTGAGGGTTTTCTGTAAAGAGTGTAAAACTTCCTAGCTTGACTAAGTGGAGCTTGGGGCAAGGAGGAAGTGATCCTTCTATTGTACACAAGTGTGATCGAATTTCACCAAATTGAAGAAGGCTGTTTTGAGGAATTCTCTTCAAGCTCAAGTGGAGACTTGAAGAAGTTTGGTTTGCTATCTTTCATTACTTGTTTTTATCTTACGTATCATATTCAGTGTTTGAAATTTCATCCATAATTATCAATCTTGACTTGTCTATCTACTTCATAAATCATCTGTTCAAGAACTTGAGATTAAAATCAGAAAAAGAGGTAATACTTGGCTGATTGTTAATCAACCTAATTCACCCCCCCTCTTAGGTTGTACTTGGGCCTTACAATTGGTATCAGAGCTTGGTCTCTAAATTCAAGCTTAACCGCTTAGAGTAAAGATGACAACCAACAATGCCATGTTCTGTGAAGGTCAATCAATCACTAGACCACCAATGTTTAATGGATCAAACTATGTAAGTCGGAAAGAACGCATTATGGTTATTTTCTTGCAATCTATTGACATTGATTTATGGTTTATTGTTAGTGAAGGTCCTTACTGCCATTATAAATGATCCCATCACTCATGTTCCTAGATTAAAAACTAGAGATGAGTTGAATCGAGAGGATAGAGCTAATCTCACATCAAATGCAAAAGCCATGAATGTTCTTTATAGTGCACTAGATTCAATGAATCCATTAGAGTAAAAGGGTGTAAATCGCCAAAGAAATTTGGGATAAACTAAGAGAAATTCATGAAGGTAGTGAGGATGTAAGAGAGCAAAAGAAATCCATTCTTGTTACTAAATATGAATCATTCAAAATGGAACCTCATGAAAACATTGATAAGATGTCTTGTAGATTCAATGACCTTATTAAAGACCTAGAAGTTTTGGAAAAGGAATACACTCTTGGTGAAAAGAATAGGAAAATTTTGAATGCTCTACCTAAAGAATGGGAGAACAAAGTGACTGCAATTGAGGGAAGCCAAGGACTTAAACTCTATGTCTATTGAGTCTCTCATTAACTCTCTAACATCTTATGAATTAAAGCTCAAAAGCAAAGTACAAGATGAAGAGGAAGCTAGAGTTAAACGAAGCATTGCTCTAAAAGCTGCTCAAGATGAGGATGACTTGGCTTCACAAGATGAAGAAGATGGTGATTGTGATGATAGTGATCTTGCACTCATCACAAAAAGCTTCAAAAGAATACTCAACAAAAGAAGATTCAGAAAAGGAGGACCAAGCAATCAAAACAACAATCAACTCAATACAAAATACAAAGCAAGATATGATGCAAACAAGAAGCAAGGAGATAAGTGCTTGAGTGTGGACAGCTTCGGGCATTATCTGGACTGTCCAATGAAAAAGAAGAAAGATATGAAGAATGAAAGAAAACCGAAGTTTAATAACTTCCAAATTACTTGGAACGAATGCAACTCGGAAGGAGAGATTGAAGAAGAAGAAGAAACAGCTCAAATTGCCTTTATGGCAATTGGTGACAATGAGGTAACTTCTCATCCACAATACAATAGTGATGATGATGATGATGATTTAGAGTCATTTGTTGCAAAACTGCATGAAAGCTTGAAAGAGTCCTACTCTAGAAACAAGGAACTAAAACAAAAAATTACTTTTCTTTTGCAAGATAATGCAAACTTGTTTCAAGATAACAAGAAGTTGAAATATGACAATGATTGCTTACTAAAAACTGAAATGGAATTGCAGTATGAACTTGATAGAAAAACAAACCTTTGTGAAATGCTCAAAGAAAGACAAAATGACTTGAAAAAGAGAATGGATAATCTTGACGTGATGCTTCAAAACAAGAAACAAAACAGTTTTACAAGGAAGGTGTTTAACCCCTATGAAAAGAAAATTATATTTAATGCAAATGAATTTACAATTCATAGAAAAAGTGGAGTTAGATTCATTAAACCTGTTCATGTAAACGACTCTACCATTATGTGTGATTTTTGCTGCCAAGTAGGTCACTTGAAGCATGAGTGCTATGTAAAAAGAAATATGAAAAAAGGGATGAAATGTATGTGGTTAGTCAAACATTGACTCTAACCATCAAGGACCCAAAAATTAAAAGGGGTACCAAACTTTCTATTCCTTGTAGGTAAAAATTGAAAAGGATATGAAGAAATCAAAATGGTTCATTGATAGTGGATGCTCAAGGCACATGACCGGCGATTCTTCACAATTCATCAAGCTCAAATCAAAGTCAAGTGGAAAAGTGACTTTTGGAGACGACATGAAAGCTAAAACAATTGGAGTAGGTGATGTGGGTAAGAATGGTGAAACATTTGTGCATAATGTTCTTTTAGTGGATAATCTAAGTTATAATTTGCTTAGTGTTAGTCAACTTTGTGATAGAGATCTATTTGTTTTATTCAAAAAACATGAATGTTTGGTTCTTGACTCAAAATTTAACATTGTTTTCAAAGGAAGTAGATACAATGACATCTATGTTGTGATTCTTGAAAAAATTGACTCTTCTAGTTTTAAATGCCTTAAAATCTCAAATGAAGATCCTTGGTTGTGGCATAGAAGACTTTGTCATTTTAACATGGATGTGATAAATGAAATTTCAAAAAGGGAACTTGTTAGAGGACTTCCTAAGATTAAGTTTGAAAAGGATAAGATTTGTGATGCATGTCAATTTGGAAAACAAACCAAAACATCTTTTAAACCTAAGAAAATCATTTCTACATCTAAGCCATTGGAACTCTTACACCTTGATCTATTCGGTCCTACACCTATTGCTAGTCTAGGTGGTAGAAGATTTTGTTTCGTTATTGTTGATGATTACTCTAGATATACATGGACTATTTTTCTTACTCATAAAGATGATGCCTTTAAAAGTTTTGTCTCTCTCTTTGCAAAAGTGCAAAATTTACTTGGATTGCATATTATCAAAATTAGAAGTGATAATGGTTCGGAATTTAAATATTGTGGATTTCCAGATTTTTGTGATCATAATGGAATAACTCATGAATTTTCTATTGTAAAAACCCCTCAACAAAATGGTGTTGTTGAAAGAAAAAATAGAACACTTGTAGAAGCCGCAAGAACCATGTTAAGTGAGAATGATTTACCAAAATATTTTTGGGCGGAAGCCGTAAATACAGCTTGCTATGTAATGAATAGAGTATTGCTAAGACCTTTCTTGAACAAAACTTCATATGAGTTGATGTTTGATAAAAAGCCAATTGTTGGCTATTTTAAAATTTTTGGATGCAAATGTTTTATTTTGAATATCAAAGAACACCTTGGAAAGTTTGATAAGAAAACCGATGAAGGTATTTTCTTGGGATATTGTGATAATAAAGAGGGATATAGAGTTTATAATAGAAGAACTCTTGTGATTGAAGAAGCTATACATGTTTCATTTGATGAATCTAATGGCAACTCTTCAAATAGCACTTGTGTAGATGATGATGTAGGTGTTCAAAAGAATCTTGAGAAGCTCACACTTCAAGAGGAGAACAATTGTGATATGGAAGAAAATTCAAAAGATGGTGATTCTCAACAAATTCGAAGACTAGATGAAGAAGACAAGATTGATGAATCACTAAAGGATTTTCCTAAGGCATGGAAGTTCATTCAAAATCATCCAAAGGATTTGATCATTGGTGATCCATCCGAGAGGGTAAGAACTCGTTCTACATCAAAGACATTATTTGATAATTTCGCATTTGTATCTCATATTGAGCCTAAAAACATCAATGATGCCTTAAAAGATGATTATTGGATTATGGCCATGCAAGAAGAGTTAAATCAATTTGAAAGAAATAATGTTTGGACTTTAATTGAAAGACCTCAAAATTATCCTATCATTGGCACTAAATGGGTGTTTAGAAATAAATTAAATGATAAAGGTGAAATTGTAAGAAACAAGGCTAGATTAGTGGCTAAAGGGTATGCTCAAGAAGAAGGTATTGATTATGATGAAACGTTTGCTCCCGTTGCTAGATTAGAGTCTATTAGGATGTTTCTTGCATTTGCATGTTTCAAGGGTTTTAAGTTGTATCAAATGGATGTTAAAAGTGCTTTTCTAAATGGTTTCATTGATCAAGAAGTATATGTGGATCAACCACCCGGCTTTGAAAATGAAAAGTTTCCTAATCATGTATTTAAACTTTCAAAAGCATTATATGGTCTAAAACAAGCCCCTAGGGCTTGGTATGAACGTTTAAGTGGATTCTTGGTTGAAAATGGTTTCAAAAGAGGCATAGTAGACACAACTCTTTTTACAAAACAAAAATCAAATGATCTTCTTATTGTACAAATCTACGTTGATGATATTATATTTGGTGCTACTAATGAGGATTTGTGCAAGGATTTTTCCACCATTATGCAAAATGAGTTTGAGATGAGCTTAATGGGAGAATTGAACTTCTTTCTCGGACTCCAAGTCATTCAAACACGTGAAGGAACCTTCATCAACCAAATAAAATACACCAAAGAACTTCTCAAAAGGTTCGGCATGGAAGACTCAAAGCATGTTGGAACACCAATGTGCACGTCCACCAAGCTTGAAAAGGACGAAGAAGGTACAAATGTAGATGAGAAAAAGTATAGAGATATGATCGGAAGCCTTCTTTATTTAACTGCAAGTAGACCGGATATTATGTTTGCTGTATGCTTATGTGCTCGTTTTCAATCTTGCCCAAAAGAATCTCATTTGAATGCCGTTAAAAGAATTTTTCGTTATTTGAAAGGAACCATGAATTTTGGTATTTGGTATTCTAAATGTAATGAATTCACCTTGTGTGGTTATACGGACGCTGATTTTGGCGGATGTAGAATTGATAGAAAAAGTACTAGTGGATCTTGTCATTTTCTTGGAAAGTGTTTAGTCTCTTGGTTTAGTAAGAAACAAAATGCTATTTCCTTATCAACAACCGGAATATGTTGCTTTAGTGCATGTTGTGCACAATTAATTTGGATGAAACATACATTGAATGATTTTGGTTTGACATATGATAACATGCCCATTTTTTGTGATAACACTAGTGCAATTAATTTGACAAAAAATCCTATTCAACATTCTAGAACAAAACATATAGACATTAAGCATCATTTCATTCGTGATCTTGTTCAAAAAGGTGAAATTTGTGTAAACTATGTCTGCTCAGATGATCAAATTGCTGATATTTTCACAAAAGCACTACCCCTAGAACAATTTAGATATCTTCGTTCGAAATTGGGTATTTTAGAAAAGATGCCTTAAGCCTTTCGGTAAAACTTATCGGACGTCCGATCGATGAACGGACGTCCGGAGTTCTTGGTCATTTTCCAGAAAATGCTATCGGACGCATGGGTCGGACGCTTCAGATCGTTCGGACGTCCGACACATGAATCATGAATCGGTCATTTCATTTCATTTCCATCGGTCAACTACATTTAATTGGACGCATCTTCCCAACCACCTCAATTCAAAACTCCAAATTCCAGCCAAAACTTCACCATTTCTCAAAATTGAAAGTTCGATTTCACCTCTCACCTATTGCGGTCCAATCTTCATCAAGTATCACTATAAATCACTCCTCCTCTCATTCCCAAATCTCACCAGAAACCCTAAGTTCTCCTTTCTCCCCTTTCTGGCTCGAAAAATTGATATACCTTCACTGATTTTAAAAGTGTGTCACTCTGCATTACGTGTAAACACTTCCTCATCATTGAAATCACACAACATAAGCACAATGGTATGCCTTTGGAGCTCATCATCTACGGATGCAAGAAGTTGCCAAGAGATGAAGATACTTCCTCCCAGGCAAACGATCTCCAAAAGAACAAGGCGTGGCTCGCTACAAAACAACCACCTCATTACTACTCCTTCGATTCTCGTGTTATAATAGAACCTGCTCCCTTACCTAAATTCATAGATTCGATCAGTCTAAGTTTGCCTTATTCTCTCAAAAGGTTTCATTATTCAAATCCATTATTCCTTCCGAGTTTAAGAAAATCGATCTAGAGTCGTCCTTAAGTTGTTTGAGTTTGAAATGGTCTCACATCATTGTTATGCCTAATGTCTATTACCCGACATGATGTATCAGCTTTTGCCAATCTTAGGAAGGGTAATTCCCGTGATGAGCTTAAATCCCGTGTGAATGGTATTGATTTGGTTTTTGACTCTGATATTGTGAATGAAATTCTAAAAACCACCATTGAGTTTGGGTGCAAAAGTAAAATTGCAAACTTCTTTTCCTATGAGGAAACTCCAACAAGTTTGAATCATTTCAATGCTGAAAAATTAATGGCCTATTTTCAATCTCCTTTTAAACTCCCTGATGCCAAGTTGGAAGATTTAAGTCCTAAAAATCTGATCATCTTTTCAATCATCTCAAATTTGCTTGTTCCAACTGATGGTCATCGGACAGATGCAAACAAAATGGAGTTATATCTGTTTTATTGCTTTGTTGAAAGAATTCGAATAGATTTTGGCTTTGTCATGTGTAAGTTTCTGATGAAACTCTCCACTGATACAAGAAGAAAACTCTCTTATGGAAAGTTTTTAACTCCCATCTTTGAACACTTCAAAATTCCTATAAGTGGTGTATGTCCTAAGGACTTAACCACTTCTGTGTTTTCAAAACAGTATTTTGAAAGGAAGAATTTAAAATTCTTTGATGGAAATTGGTGCACCAAGGAAGCTGTCAATCTCGCTCAAAGAAAGGACATGATGTTCCTCTCTCTCCTAGTCTTGCTAGAACTCTTAGATTTACTCCAGGTCCATCAATCCATCCTAGGAAGTCAGCCTCTAGGATTTCCTCTCAATCTGATGTCTTGGATTTGTTGAACGAGCTCAAAAGTCATGTTCTTCTACTTGAACATGGTCTTATGTTAACCATGACATCTGACCAAAATCTAACTTTCTTGACAAAGAAACCATTTGTTCCCTCCTCCAGGGATGAAAACACCTCTCAAGCCAAAGAGCCACTGATCCTTCATTGGATGACCAAGAGATGACTGAGTCACAAACTCTACAGCGTGATCCCACATCATCTACCAAGGGGAAAGAACCAGTAGTTGTGGAAGATGAAGAAAACGAAGATGATGGGGATGAAACTGCAGAAGAAGATGATTCAACATATCGGCTTGTCGGGCGACACGGAACTCGATCAACATTCACCCTTTAGGCACTCTAGGATGCACTTACACTTCACATTAGAATGCACAAGTCTGTTTTTGTTCCCTTTGCTGATGTGAAAGTGTATTAATCTATTTTACTGCTTTCATCTAAGACTTTTGTAGAACCAGCACTTCAGTACTTTTAACATTTTTCAGTTAATGATGATGGCCTTACAATTGGCCTTTTCATGATTTTGCACTATGTTGCTGGATGATGTTATCTGATGAAATCTGATATTAGAGTTATCTGATGATGTTATCTGATGAAATCTGCATTTGGAGATTTCACTACTTGTTTACATTACTACATTATGCTGATTCTGCTTCTACATTTGGGTTGAATGTTTTTGTGATGACAAAAAGGGGGAGTAAAAGAAAATTGAGTTATGAGTTATTCGAATAAGGGGGAGTTATTCAAGTAAGGGGGAGTTCTTTTGTTAAAAACTCAATTTTGGTTAAATTACATTCAATTGTTTTGTCATCATCAAAAAGGGGGAGAATGTTAATTGTGATCCCGAATTTTGATAATTACAAAACAATTGAAGAAAATTGGTCTAATGTTTTCTAGTGAGATTCTTGACAGAACAGGATATCAAGGCAGGAAACTGTTGAAGAAACTGCTGACTGTCGGACGGACGATACCTTGTATCGGACGTCCGATAAAACTCGAAACCTTCCTATCGGACGCTCAACCTGACGTATCGGACGTCCGATAGACAGGGGATCTATCGGACACCTCTTTCGGACGCATAACATCTACATCGGACGTCCGAAGATATCCAAGAAATTTGATGAGCTTACTGGACGCTTTCGGACGCAAGCCTTCGGACGCAAAGACATGTATCGGCCGTCCGATCGACTCCATGAAAATTTTCTGAGCCTACTGGCCACTGTCGGACGCAAAGCTATCGGACGCAGAATTATTCATCGTCCGTCCGATAAGACTCGAAACTTGCCTATCGGACGCTAGCATCGGACGAACAACAGAGTGTCGGACGTCCGATAGCTCCAACGGCTAGTTGACATTTCAACTTGTACTATCCGTTGACCTCGTTTTCTAGGCACTTTTTGGTCTCCTATAAATACAAGATCTGTCCAAATATCAAAGATAACTGTACACTTGGATAACAAGCTCTTAAGAGTGATTTTAGCTAGAAAATACTCATTTTGAGTAAGAATTGTTAGTCTTGTAGTGTGAGTTCATTGAGAAGCTTTTCAATTGTGAGTGAATTCATCAATTGTGTAGCTGTGTGAGGGTTTTCTGTAAAGAGTGTAAAACTTCCTAGCTTGACTAAGTGGAGCTTGGGGCAAGGAGGAAGTGATCCTTCTATTGTACACAAGTGTGATCGAATTTCACCAAATTGAAGAAGGCTGTTTTGAGGAATTCTCTTCAAGCTCAAGTGGAGACTTGAAGAAGTTTGGTTTGCTATCTTTCATTACTTGTTTTTATCTTACGTATCATATTCAGTGTTTGAAATTTCATCCATAATTATCAATCTTGACTTGTCTATCTACTTCATAAATCATCTGTTCAAGAACTTGAGATTAAAATCAGAAAAAGAGGTAATACTTGGCTGATTGTTAATCAACCTAATTCACCCCCCCCTCTTAGGTTGTACTTGGGCCTTACAACCTCCTTAGCACAAAAATGATTCATCTCTTCTTCAAAAGTATGAAATTCTAGCCTAGGTACTTTGCAAGGGCTAGATTGCACGTGACCTCTCCTCTTGACAACCTTGTTATCAAGTTTATCAAGTTGCCTATGAAGCATTTCAAAAACATCATCCAACATTTGCTGAAATTTATCCTTCATAACCTCCATGTGAAGTTTAATACTCAATGCTTGAGAATCACCTCCAATCGACTTGTTCATGATGCCTGAAAAGGTTTAGTATAAACAAAAATTTCCTTACTTCACTCCTTTGTAAGTTTTCTCTCAATACTTGTGTATGTCATTCAAGTGTTTGAACACTCTAATAGGCTCACCAAAGTGACTCTTTATGGCTGTGATTTGTCTTTCTTGAATAGGTTAATGTCGGCCAAAGAATGAAGTTCAACTATCAAACAATCAACAAGCAAAATTGTAGCAATCTTGACTTCGGTAGATAAATACTCAACTCAACCGATTTGATGGAGATTACCATGGCAAAATTCTGACCAGAATTGCTTTGAAAAGAAATGAAATTAATGCTGAAAAAATTTGGTCCAATTCGACTTAGAATAGGAAACTAACTGATTGGGTAAATTTGAAAAATCACAACTTTCCTAAATGCAATTCTAGGAAATATTCTTGAAAACAACTTAACAAATCTTGAAGTAATCATGAAGTTGACTTTAAATCTTGAAACAAATCAAATTTGGTAAGTTCTTGGTAGTTTTAGGCAATTTTGACTAGTCAAACACATAAATTCGGGTTTTGATTAGTCAAACACGTAAAGTCTGGATTTGACTAGTCAAATACGTAAAATCTGACCTTTTTAAGCCAAGGTAACCCTAACTAACTTGGAGAAGGGTATTTTTGGTCAAATGGAAGTTTCCTAATCCAAGTTTGGGAAGGTTGAAGTCGGTTTCAAGGCTTTTTGGAAGGTCCAACTGGAATTCCTTTCCAATTTTGATATGAAAACACTTTTTGCACAGATTTTAGTCAACAAGAAGGATCAATGATTGTTCGTTTCTTTTTCTTTTTCTTTTCTCATGAATTTTGATATTCAACTTAATGCAAATCAAATTTTCTTTGTTGCAAGCAATTTTAGATCAAAATCTGACAAGTATGATTAAATTTCCAAAGTTTCACAATTGTTCTCCCAGAAATTCAAGGGTTCATTTATGTTGGATGCAAATTTTTCAAGAAAGTTTCAAGACATGTCAAAAATTTCAAAAAATGTAACAAGTTGAACCAAAAATTCTAAGAATCACACATAACAACTAGGATGACTCAAGAACACAAGAAATCACACAAGAAACCCTAACTTAAAGGCTTGGATTTCAAGAAACAACTTGAGACAGATTTCAAATTTTTTTTTGGATGAACAGTACCACTATAGTAATGATGAACAGTATCGCTACAGTATTGCTATAGTCACTGATGAACAGTACCTCTTTTTTTTTTTAACTCACGATTTACACAAGGAAACAAGACACAAGACACAAGACACGACACAACAAGAGGAAAACACAACACAAGACAAGCAACACCAAAAATAAGGACTTACAAATCAACAATAAGACAATGATGGAACAAAAACCCTAGACTCGAACGAAGAAACAAAAAAAAAATGGTATACAATGATACCTCTTGTTCTATGCTCTGATTACCAACTGATATGATTCTTACACCCTTGATGAATGCAAAAACGTCCCACAAGTCCAGGTGTGATGACCCCACCTCCCTCTAAGACGAGTCAAAGGGTTCGGCAGATTGCCTGCCGAACTCTCGCCAGAACTCACTAACAATCCTCAATTAAAATATTGCAATTTCAAGCCGTCAATATACATATAACATTCATGCTTAAGTACAAACTTCCAAAAAGAACTTGAATCTGTCAGTCCATACATATAGAATCACTATTAGATTACAAAAGCCAAACTTGCCCAAGTTCATATATTCCACACTTATGCATTCAAATAACAATTTTACGAAAGATCACTAATATAATCAACCACAGTCACAATCTACTGCCAATTTGCCACATCACTAGTCCAAGTGCTTGGGCCCTGAAGAAAATATATTAAAAATGGGGTGTGCTTTTGCTCAATGAGATTCGAAGGCATGAACAACACATAGGCATTTCTATATGTATCAAAAGTAAGATGGACATATAACATAATTAACTCAAAGGAAACAGTGCCACAAACATCATTACTGAATGGATCTCTAGAGGTGGCTCTCGTCTCCAAGGACATAGCACATAGCTCTGTTCAGATAAACATTTCAATGAGTGAGACGGATCTCTAGAGGTGGCTACCGTTTTCAAGAACGTAGAACACATAGCTCCACTCCAGTAAGCATTTCAAGGAGTGAGACAGGATCTCTAGAGGTGGCTCACGTCTTCAAGGACGTAGCACATAGCTCCGCTCAAGTAAGCATTTCAAGGAGTGAGACGGATCTCTAGAGGTGACTCCCGTCTCTAAGGACGTAGCACATAGCTCCGCTCAAGTAAGCATTTGAAGGAGTGAGATAGATCTCTAAAGGTGGCTCCTGTCTCCAAGGACGTAGCATATAGCTCTGCTCCGGCCACAAAACTCAAGGCAAACTCAAGTAAATCATTTCATAGATCATTGGCAACAGTAAAAACATTTCATATGGAAAACAAGTTGGAATGCTCACAAATTAGTCATAAATCATTTCACTTGTAAAAGCAATTTTACTTGGAAATAACAGTGAATCATTTCCTTATAAATACTAGCAAATCATTTCAACAAATCATTCCTTTGCATACAATAGCAAGATTTTTCATTTGAAAAAGAAGTTGAAACACTCACAAAAGTGCAATCAAGCAAGCAAGTCCTTCACCGGTCCATCTCGAATTCCTCTTGTAACCGTCTTGAGCATCTTAGGCAATTACAACCAATGATCACTTATAACAGACCATCTCTAGCAAATTTCTCCCCCTTAAACCATCGCTCATGTATACACTAGGTTACTTATCAAACGAGGAGGGAAACTACTCACTTGATCAACTAAAACGACACTTAAGAGATGTTCAAGGTTATTTCACTTAACAACAAAGAATAAGAAGAATTCTAGATTAAAGATATGGATAAAAGCCACAAGAATTCTAGCAAGCTACATTGAAATCGATTACTAGTGAAAAGAAATGGTCAAAACTTTTGGAAACAGCCATTCGAATTGAGAAGTTCAAGCCATAAGAAACCTTATTTTCATTCATGAATTTAAATGCAAAACGGATCAACATTCCCAAAGTGAAGTTGGAAGTTTCAAAGATACACTTTAACTTCAAAATCAAAAATTTTCCAGCTTGCATGATCTTATTTGAAAAATCATATCCTGAGTTCCATAAGTCCAAAAATCATGAAATTTATACCGTTGGAAAATAGACTCGAAGTACTAAAATTGTCTAGGAGACACTTTTGTAAGATTAAGTCCATAAGTAGATCAAATTTTGACTTCAAATTGCAACTTTGACAATCATTCGAACAGAACAGTTGTAAATCAGTCAACTTTACAAATTCACTAGTGCTTATAGAAATTGCGTAAAATTCTGAATTTATATAGTTAAAATAGTTTCATGTCTAGTTTCAAACGCAACCAATATAACTCGATTTGGAATTTTCTACACTAAGATATAGTCATTTTTCCAAAACTGGTCAGTAACCCTGTGAGAAATTTTTTTTTCCAGAAATTGAGGTTTGAGAAACCTTCTCTTTTCGACTTCTAAAGTCCAAAATTTTTGCTCAAACTTAACACACATACTTGGATTAAGATAATAACATATATCTAGAGTAGTTTTCATCAAAATTTGATGCACAAAAGTCAAGAAAACAAGCCAAACAGTTCAGCACTTCAAATCTGCCAGAACAGTGATTTCTCCAAAAATTAGTGAAAAACTCAACTTTCAACCATGAAAAATTCCATATTTTGAATCCAAATTAACATAAATTCATAGTACAAAGTTTTTTGAGTGAAATCAAGCCAAGAAATATCAAGAAAATTTGAAAAGCAAATCTGGAAATTCCAGTTTTCATTCGGCCAGCAAGTAGTCCAGTTTTCTCAAGTTTTTAATCAAAATTTCTCCAAGATTCAACCATAAAAACAACATAATCTCACTCAAATCCATAAGGGATTCATCAATCATTTGCCCTATGGTATCAACAACCAATTTTTCAACAAGATTTAACCAAAGATTCAAACTTGTCTAAGCATAATGGTCACTAGAACATCTAGTGACCTGATCTTCGAGTAATTAACAAATCGACCGTAGATCGAGCTTAAATCATGTAGATCTACAACTATCAAGTGCCAAAAGCCAAGATTAAAGGTAGTTCTAGAGTTTACCTTAAAGATCTATCAAGATCTAGACAAGATCAACCAAGTTCTCTCCAAGTTTTCTTCCTCGAAGTTGCTTCTCATTGGATCGTCGATTTCGTAGCTTAAGCTTCGATTTTTCTTGCTAATCTTCAAGAAATCAGCAAACTCTCCCTCAATGCTCTCTCTCTCTCTCTCTCTCCAGCCTCTCTCTCTCTCTCTCTCTCTCTCTCGGTTTCACTCCAAGAAGAACAAGAAAGATTGAGGCTTGAGATGGTGGCTTTGTTCTCTTGATTTCTTCCACAACTTTTCACCAAGATGAGATGAAATTATTGAGCTCTCTCCTTCTTTCTCTAAACTCTCTCTCACACCTCTCTAGCTTAGGAAGAACAAGAAAGCTAAAAATGAAGACTAAAGTCTTACTTTCCAAACTTTAAGGGTTAGTTCAACCACTATGCCACATGTCGCGTTTTCGTTCCTCATTCTATCCTTTACTAGATTTCCTTCATCCAATATTATCCAATCAAAATTCTATTACCTTAAAGCCTATAAATATTCTAGATTTCATCTTAACTAGGTTTCACGTCAGATCTTAAAAATTTACACCTAACGCTAACCGATAGAAAACTGGACAAATAACTCAAAGAAAATCCTAATAGTTGTAAAACGATAACTTAATAGATAAAAGTACTACTAATTTTGTGCAATCAAGTAAAATAATTATTATTATAATTATTATTTATTTTTCAAAAAAGATGAAAATTTGAGAGCCCTCACACCAGGAATAGAGGTGTCAATGTTGGTTGCAAATCGAACTTCAAATTTTGACAGCTCAAATGCGAATTTCGAGAATAAAAGACATCACAATCAAAGAGTTACTTGATTGATAAGCCAATGATCATCTAAGTCTCCACCTTAAGATGTTCAAGGGCAGCTTTCACAAGCTAAGAAAAACGCTTCTCTCAAGAAACAAATTTTTGAAAATTTTCTTATTAACTCATGTAAATCCAAAATAATGAAAGCGTTAGGCTATTTATAGCCTTACGAAAGACCTAATAAAGTTGAAAAAAAATTAATGAAACAATTCAGGCGTTGGACTTAAGGCTTTATTGGACCAAACTCCTACTTGGACTAATTGGACCAACTACTTAATGACTAAACTAATGAACTAAAAGACACAAATACCAATCGTACCGAACCATAGCTTAAGCTGGCCAAGTTTAACTTATTGAGTAAACACACTAAATAACTAAACAAACATTAAAACCTTATTAATTAGGCTCAATAAGGATCTTGTTCTTCACTTTGTTTATCGGACCCCATCTAATCTTGGATGAAGCTTGGTGCATACGTAAGGTTTGATACGAGATTTGAGTAAGGACACATGAGACTCATATCACTGATGCTGGCTACGGGTTCTGGGATTGAATTAATGGTGAAATGTGTCATCGATCAATTGAAATTATACTTAGTCTTCTAAGAATGGTGAATGCAACTGAACATCAAAGGGATGAATTTGAAGCTTTAGTGACAAGATTGGAAATGACGACTACAAAACTAAAGGATAAAGTAAAGGAGATGGAAAAAGAATTGTAGAGGCAAAAGTTGGTCAAGAAGTGGCTTTTAAGGCAGCTGCTACTATCTTGGGCTATAATCGTAGTAATAGCTATTTGGCATGAAGAAAATGGATTGTATGCTAGATGCTACAAATTGAAGGATCACTATGAAGATGAATGGATTAACCTGATTAATGGAGTTCAATGAAAGAGAAAATCGTATTTTATAATCCTTCCATGTTGATGTAGGCTTGTTGCACTATTAGGAAGCCAAAGCTTGAAACAAAGGCAGTTGAATTGTAAACCTTATTTTTGATGAAAATAATGAAGGAATGGAAGTTGGTTTGTCTAAAACTATTTGTAAATTTGTGGCCTTCTTGAACATTATATGCTAAGAAGCATCTTTAGTAGAAGTATAACAATACAGAATAGAAACATGAACCAGCCAACTTTGTGATACACATTGACGCATAAATGCACAAAGTTTGGCCAAAATGAGTACAAAAAAGTGGTCAAAAAAGGTGCATTATTCATGCTTGTCCCCAACCAGCAGTACAAAATAATTAGAAAATATAGAACAGAAGACTAATCAGTTTGGCAAAAGGCTAATACCTTAGTCAAATACTGTCTACACAACATTTACAAAAAAATATTTCCAGTCAAAAGAGATGCAACCATCATTGACTACCCTATTGCTATTTTTATAAAACAGACAACAACTGTTCGAGACATTCTTGGGAGTTTAAACTAGTGCATCCTATCCTCTTCTACCTGTAGCTCGCCTTGCCCTCCCTCTTCTTACTCTGCCACTTCCACTCCATATTTCTCTCCAGTCTCCAATAGAGAAGGGCGGTTGTTTGCCTAAGTATGCGTAGTTCAAGTTGATGAATCCTTTATCAACATCCATCAATAGGTGTTTTGTATTGTTTTTCCTCTGCCTATTAGGGACTAGTTGTTGAGTAGGAGGCTACTGGTCTTGCCGTTATTGAAGTTGCTAATTTTGTTGTAGAACTTGGTGTGAAACTTGCTAATTTTGCTATAGTGGCTACTGGAAAGATTGAACTAAAGGTTGCTGTTGCTACATTTGCTCAGTTTATTACTACACATTTCTCCTTTTCACTTGGGAACATGGAAGACAAAAAAGATGTGAGATTTAAGTGTTGGTTTGGTATATTTTCACATGAAATTCTAACCACTTACTAGCGGCCTTTTGGAGGGTATAGTATATGATAGCTACATTTCAGGAGTAGATGACTCCAATTGTACACCATTATCAGCACCTTGCTAGGCTTGATTTGCTTGGTTTGCATCTTGTTTGCATGTGGGCGCATTGTGGTTAGCTTGCCCAAACTTTCTAGAATGTATAACAATCTTTCTTCTCAACCTCCTGCCACAGTTTTTGCCTTTTGTCACATCTCTTCTTCTAGCCTTTTTGGGCCTTCTTGGTTGTGCAACTGTGATTGGTGGATCTAATAGAGGCATGGTAGAGGGGGCCATAAAATCTCACCACTGATTGGCTATAGTACATTAGAGTGTATCTTCAAAAAAGCTCTGTGCTATAGCAATCATCTAGTTCTTTGTGAGGGTCTCTATTGTTCCTATGAATTGTAGTAGTTGCATGACATCAAGGAATTTCACTAATTGCCCACAAGTTGTACGTGCAATCTCTTTTCTTGAGGTCCATAGCATATTGCTCTCCTCTTGGGCCTTTCACCTGATAATGAAATTGGAAATTCCATACAAGATTCTATTGATATGAGTGCTTTACCCTTTCCTCTACAATATCTCTCGGCAGTGGTCTAATAGGGTCCTTCACATTTCTCTACAGCCATCTTTCTCTGTTGAATCCTCTCCATTATGTATTCTCTAATAGCCTCCAACATGGATACTATAGGTTGATCTCTAGTTTCAAGAATGTGACCATTAAAAGACTCACACAAGTTATTGACCCGAATGTCACATTTGGTGTGAGTAGGAAAAAAGGCCTTGAACCAATGCCTAGGATGTGGTGTCTGTTTCACCCAACTCCGTGCTTCCTTGTCATATGCTTCTAAATTTGACATTGTTTTGTTGAAATGCTCAACTGCTGTACAGCTAGCAATGGTCCAAATTCTTTCTTTCAAGGCTTCTCTTGGATGTTTCTTCTTAAAATTTCTATACAGATGTTGCACGCAATATCTATGCTCACAGTTTGGGAGCACTTCAGATAGTGCTCTATCCAGTCCCTTCAAGAGAGAATAAATAGTTATGCATGTGACTTGTTGGTTGCCAAAAAATGCAGAAGGAATGGAAATAAATTACAAGTTAAATTATACTGCATAACCTTTTGTTGATTTGAAATGAAAGTGTAATGGCATTGGCTCTCAATTTCCAAATCATCACTCAATAGTCAATGAAACCATAGCCATTCTTCTTTAGCTTCTTTCTCTGTGACTGCCCATGCAATTAGCCAATATCCATTGTTAGGGTCTACTCCAATGGCAACCAACAGCTGTCCTAGGAAGATACCCTTTAGATGGCAGCTATCCAACCCAATAATAGGCCTACAACTATCCTTAAAGCCCTGCTTCAATGGCCAAGGCAGTAGTATAGTCGCATGAATTTTGGATTACCTTTGGGCTGTCTAAATAGAGTAAACATGACCTCCATTGTACTTCCCTCATGTGTCTTCTTAATTTCATTACAATATTCCCAAATCTTCTTATATTGTGCTTCTACTGATCCCTTTATAAGTTGTACAGTTCTGGCCTTTGCTTTTCTGGCCACCCACTTAGAAACCTCAACCTGGTAGTCCTCATGAACAGTTTGCCTAAATTTCCTAACATGTATCTTTGTATTACAGTTAATTCTCTCCATATATTTGTTGGACAGTCACTTGGAAATGATATTTTTGTTCTTCTATGCATGACTACAATTCCTATATGCCATCCTTCATTGTCTTAACCATCAAATCTGATATACTAAGTGCCTTTTCAATTGATGCAAACACAAGCCATTCACATGGTTCTCTGCGTACAGCCCTCACTTTGGTTTTGTCATTTTTAGAGGTCCAAATTGGTTTGGCCATCTTGATGCCATATTCTATCACTGCTACCTTGAATTGCTCGCTTGACTTAAACTTCTGACCTAGTTCAAACTTTAGATCCTTCATGAATTTATCCCATGCAAATCTCTTATGTCTTCCCTGGAATTGGTCAGCATCTTTATCTTGTAAGGCCCAAAGACAACCTAACAGGGGGGGTGAATTAGGTTGATAAAGAACTAATGAAATAGTGCCCCTTTTTGATTAATAGTGACCCCTTTTTTAATCAAATGATTCGACAAGCAAATAATCAATCAAGACCAAGAAGTATAAGAGATATTTCAATCAATGAATTCAAAGAGTAATGCTGAGAAATGGAAAGATAGAAAACAAACCAAACTTCTTCAAAGCTCCACTTGAGCTTGAAGAAAAAACTCCTCGATGTAAGCTACTTCAATTTGATGAATTTGATCAATTTCGTGTACAATGGAAGGATCATTTCCTCCTTATCCCAAACTACACTTAGTCAAGTTAGGAAGTTTTACACTCTTACAGAGAACCCTCACAAAGCTACACTTTTGATGAATTCACTCACAATTGAAAAGCTTGCTAATGAACTCACACTTCAAGACTAACAATTCTTACTCAAAATGAATATTTTCTTACTAAAATCACTCTTAAGGACTTGTAATTTAAGTGTACAACTGTTTTATAGACTTTCAGACAAGGCATGTATTTATAGGAGACCAAAAAGTGCCTTGGTATTGAGGTCAACGGATAGAAGAAGTTGAAGAGTCAACTAGCCGTTGGAACTATCAGACGTCCGACACCATGTTGTGCGTCCAATGCTAGCGTCCGACAGGTTATTTTGTTCTTTATCAGACGACCGATGAATATTCCTGCGTCCGATAGGCTTTGAATCCGATAGAGACCAGTAAGCTCAGCAAAAATTCTTGAAAATGATCGGACGGCCGACGCATGCTTTTACGTCCGATGGGCTTGCGTCCGACATCAACCAGAGAGCTCAAAAAATTCCTTGGATATTATCCGACATCTGGTGAAATTGTTGTGCGTCCGAAAGGAGTGTCTGATAGATCCCCTGTCTATCGGACGTCCGGTACATCAAGTTGAGCGTCCTATAGAGATGTTTCAAATTTTATCGGACGTCCGATATGAGGCATCGAGCGTCCGACAGTCAACAGATTCATATACATTTCTTGATAACTTGTGCTGCAAAGATCTCAGTGGAAAATGTTAAACTAATTTCTTTAATTGTTTTGTAATTGTCAAAACTTGGGATCACGATTAACAATCTCCCCCTTTTTGATGATGCGAAAACAATTGAATGTGATTTGAAAAAGAATAATGAATCAAAGAGATTCTCCTTACTCGAATACCTATCTGATGCATAGTTTGTATAAATAGTGCAGTTTAGATTATTAACAAGCTTCTCCTTACGTGATTACTACTACTCTTTTTGACTATTCAATATTGCAATCAATGTGCAGGAATAGAAATTTGAATTTCACAGATCAAAGGAATTCAAATCACAGATCAAATCACAGACTTTTTCTTCCCCTTTTTGTCATCACACATGAAATCTTCAATGCCAAATGTGCTTAGTAAACAATGAAATCTTCAATGCCAAATGTGCTTGCAATATCACCAGCAACATTCCAAATGAAATTTCAGTAGTGAATCATCAAGATTTCAACTGAATGCATAGCAGTACAGCAGTTCAAATCCATAGCAGTTCAAATTCAATATTAAAACACCAGAATTCAAGGTCATTCGAACACAACCAAACAGAATGCATTACTCAACACATATATATATATGAAAAGGAGTCAACGGCTCCAAATTAAGTTAACTGCAAAAGTACTGGAGCGTAGAGTCTCCATAGCAGTACAGCAGAGAAAGAAAAAGAGTTCAATACACTTCCATTAGCAAAGAGGAACAAAAAGAACTTGTGCAGGCTAATTGTGAAGTGCAAGTCCTTCTTAAAGTGCCTAAAGTGTGAATGTGGATCTTGTTCCAGGTCTTCTTCGGATTAGTTGAAACTTTGAGTTGTCTTCTTCTTTAGTTTCTTCACCATCTTCCTCTTCCTCTTTCATAGTAACTAGTTTTTTTCCCTTGTCAGATGTAGAAGGATCACGTTGAGGTGTTTGGGATTCAGTCAAGTCTTGGATTGCCAATGTAGAGTCAGGTCGAGGTTCCTTTGCTTGAGATGTACTTTCATCCATGGGAGGAGGAAACAACAGATTCCTTTTGTCCAAGAAATCAGATTTTTACTCAGAAATCATGGTTAGCATAAGACCATGTTCAAGAAGAAGAACATGACTTTTGAGTTCAGTGAGCAGTTCAATGACCTTAGATTGAGGAGAAATTTTTGACACAGACTTCCTAGGATGAATGGATGGACCAGGAGTGAATCGAAGGGTTTTGGTGATACTAGGAGAGATGGGAATGTCATGAGTTTTCTTGGAACGTGATTCTGATGCAGTTTCTTTGCACCATCAAAAAATTTCAAGTTTTTCCTTTCAAAATAGGATTTTGAGAAAACAGATGTGGTTGTATCCTTTGGACATACACCACTGATGGGAACTTTGAAATGCTCAAAAATGGGAGTTAAAAACTTTCCATAGGATAATTTTCGTCTTGTGTCAGTGGAAAGTTTCATTAGAAACTTGCACATGACAAAGCCAAAATCGATCTCGATTCTTTTCATAAAACAGTAAAACAAGTATGGTTCCATTTTATTGGCATCTGTATGATGACCATCAATAGGCACAAGCAAATTTGATATGATAGAGAAAATGATAAAGATTTTTTGGACTTAAATCTTCCAACTTAGCATCCACAGGGGTTTGAAAAGGGGATTGAAAATATGTGATCAATTTTTCAGCATTGAAATGGTTCAAACTAGTTGGATTTTCCTCATAAGAAAAGAAATTTGCAATTTTGCTTTTGCATCAAAATTCAATGGTTGTTTTCAGAATTTCATTAACTACATCAGAGTCAAATACCAGATCAACACCATTAATACAAGATTTTAGTTCATCACGAGTGTTTTCTTTCCTAAGATTAGCAAAGAATTGGTACAACATATCTGGATAGTAGATGTTAGGCATAGTAATGATATGAGACCATTTTGGAATTCAAAAAGCTTAAGGACTGACTCAAGGTCAGTCTTCCTAAACTCAGAGTGATCAATAGACTTTTGGATAATGAAGCTTTTCTGAGAAAATAAAGCATATCAAGACTCAGCTTCATCATCAATGAACTTAGGCAAGGGAGGGGGTTGTGTGATAACCTGAGGCTCTGCTTGAGTAGTACGAGATGTCTGAGTAGTAGCAGAACCACGTTTGACTCTTGATGAACTTCGTTTGGCTTTCGGAGCAGGAGCATCTTCATCCCTCAAGGTTCGCTTGCGTCCGGTAGCTGATAGAGCTCCACGAGTTCCCACCATAGTGTAGTGTGTGTGTATTTTGAGTAACAATGAAGATTCTAGGGGAGATGTAGAGAGTTGAACGAGTAATTTTGAAGGGAATGTGCCGATTAAACGGTCCAGAAAGAGGAGAATTGAAATGCTAGGGCTTCGGGTGTGATTTGGGGGTGGAGGAGTGTGTGATTTATAGTGAGGAAGGTGAGTGATTGTTGGTCTGCAATGGGTTTGAGAAAGAGTCTGAGCTTTCAATTTCGAAAATTGATGTGAATTTGGTTGGGAAATTGGAGTTTTGAATTCGGTTGGTTGGGAAGGTGCATCCGAATTAATGAGGTTTGACTGATTGAAATGAAGTGATATGACCTGATAAATGTGCGACTTTTCGTGTGTCGGACGTCCGAACGTTATGAAGCGTCCAATACATCCGTCCGATAGCATTTTCTAGAAAATCACCAAGAACACTGTCAGACGTCCGTTCATCAAGGTCAGACGTCCAATAGGATTCGACCAGAAATACTTAAGAGTCCCTTTCTAAAATGTCCAATTTTGAACGAAGATAAACAAATTGATCTAAGGGCAGGGCTTTTGTGAAGATATCAGCTATTTGGTCTTTTGAACAAACATAATTCACACAAATTTCACCTTTTTGAACAAGATCTCGAATGAAATGATGTTTAATGTCTATGTGTTTTGTCCTAGAATGTTGAATGGGATTTTTTATCAAATTTATAGCACTAGTGTTATTACAGAATATAGGCATATTATCATATGTTAAACCAAAGTCATTCAAGGTGTGTTTCATCCATAGTAATTGAGCACAACATGCACTAGCGGCAACATATTCCACTTCGGTTATTGACAAAGAAATGACATTTTGTTTCTTATTAAACCATGAGACTAAACAATTTTCAAAAAAATGACATGAATCACTAGTACTTTTTCTATCAATCCTACAACTACCAAAATCAGCATCCGTATATCCACACAAGGCAAATTCATGACATTTAGGATACCAAAGGCCAAAATTCATTGTTCCTTTTAAATAACGAAAAATTCTCTTAACGGCATTCAAATGAGATTCTTTTGGACAAGATTAAAAACGAGCACATAAGCATACAGCAAACATAATATCTGGTCTACTTGCAGTTAAATAAAGAAGGCTTCCGATCATACCTCTATACTTTTTCTCATCTACATTGGTTCCTTCTTCATCCTTTTCAAGCTTGGTAGATGTACATATTGGTGTTCCCACTTGCTTTGAATCTTCCATGCCGAACCTTTTGAGAAACTCTTTAGTGTACTTAATTTGATTGATGAAGATTCCCTCACTTGTTTGAAGAGCTTGGAGTCCGAGGAAGAAGTTCAATTCTCCCATCAAACTCATCTCAAACTCATTTTGTATAATGATGGAAAAATCCTTGCACAAACACTCATTAGTAGCACCAAATATAATATCATCAACATAAATTTGCACAATAAGGAGATCATTTGATTTTTTTTAGTAAAAAGAGTAGTGTCTACAATACCTCTTTTGAAATCATTTTCAATCAAGAAACCACTTAAGCGTTCATACCAAGCTCTAGGAGCTTGTTTTAGACCATAAAAGGCTTTTGATAACTTAAATACATGGTTGGAAAATTTATCATTTTCAAAACTAGGTGATTGATTCATGTAGACCTCTTGATCAATAAAGTCATTTAGAAAAGTACTTTTAACATCCATTTGATACAATTTAAAACCTTTGAAACAAGCAAATGCAAGAAACATTCTTATAGATTCTAATCTAGCTACGGAAGCAAAAGTTTCATCAAAATCTATACCCTCTTCTTGAGCATACCCCTTAACTACCAATCTAGCCTTATTTCTCACTATTTCTCCTTTGTCATTTAATTTATTTCTAAACACCCATTTTGTGCCAATGATAGGATAATTTTGAGATTTTTCAACTAACGTCCAAACATTATTCCTTTCAAATTGGTTCAATTCCTCTTGCTTAGCTACTATCCAATGATCATCTTTCAAAGCATTATTCATGTTTTTAGGCTCAATATGAGAAACAAATGCAAAATTGTCAAGTAGTGATTTTGATGAGGAACGAGTTCTTACCCTTCCGGATGGATCACCAATAATCAAGTCCTTGGGATGATTTTGAATGAATTCTCAAGCTTTTGGAAGATCCTTTGGTGCATCATCATCCAAGTATTCTTCATCTAGCATCCGGTTTTCTTGAGAACCATCTTCCTTTGAATTTTCTTCACAATTTATTTTTTCTTTAAGTGTAAGCTTTTCAAGATCCTTTTGAATACCTACATCATCTTCTACACAAGTACTATTGGAAGAATTGCAATTAGATTCATCAAATGTAACATGTATTGCTTCTTTAATCACAAGTATTCTTCTATTATAAACTCTATATCCTCTTTTATTTTCACAATATCCCAAGAGAATACCTTCGTCGGTTTTCTTATCAAATTTTTCAAGGTGTTCCTTAATATTTAAGATAAAACATTTGCATCTAAAAACTTTAAAATAACCAACAATTGGCTTTTTATCAAACATCAACTCATAAGAAGCTTTGTTCAAAAATGGTCTTAGTAGAACTCTATTCATTACATAACAAGCCATATTTACGGTTTCCGCCCAAAAATATTTTGGTAAATCATTTTCACTTAACATGATCCTTGCGGCTTCCACAAGTGTCCTATTGTTTCTTTCAACAACACCATTTTGGTGAGGTATTTTTACAATAGAAAATTCATGAGTTATTCCATTGTGATCACAAAATTTCAAAAATCCACAATACTTAAATTCCGAACCATTATTACTTCTAACCTTAATAATATGCAAACCAAGCAAATTTTGCACTTTTGCAAAAAGAGAGACAAAACTTTTGAAAGCATCATCTTTGTGAGCAAGAAAAATAGTCCATGTATATCTAGAATAATCATCAACAATTACAAAACAAAATCTCCTACCACCTAGACTAGCAATAGGTGTAGGACCAAATAAATCAAGATGTAAAAGCTCCAATGGCTTAGATGTAGAAATGTTTCTTTTAGGTTTAAAAGATGTCTTGGTTTGTTTTCCAAATTGACATGCATCACAAATCTTATCCTTTTCAAACTTAATCTTAGGCAAGCCTCTAACAAGTTCCTTTTTTGAAATTTTATTTATCACATCCATGTTAAAATGACAAAGTCTTCTATGCCACAACCAAGGGTCTTCATTTGAAATTTTAAGGCATTTAAAGTTAGAAGAATCAATTTTCTCAAGAATTACAACGTAGATGTCATTGTATCTTTTTCCTTTAAAAATGATATTAAATTTTGAGTCAAGAGCCAAACATTCATGCTTTTTGAATAAGACAAATAAATCTTTATCACATAGTTGACTAACACTTAGCAAATTGTAGTCTAGATTATCCACTAAAAGAACATTATGCACAAATATTTCACCATTCTTACCAACATCACCTACTCTAATTGTTTTAACTTCCATGTCATCTCCAAAAGTCACTTTTCCACTTGATTTCGATTTGAACTTGATGAATTGTGAAGGATTGCCGGTCATGTGCCTTGAGTATCCGCTATCAATGAACCATTTTGATTCTTTTATGGCTTTTTCAATCTTCACCTACAAGAGATAGAAAATTTGGTACCCTTTAATTTTTGGGTCCTTGATGGTTAGAGTCATGTTTGACTAACCACATACACTTCATTCCTTTTCTCATATTCTTTTTCACATAGCATTCATGTTTCAAATGGCCTACTTGACAGCAAAAATCACACATAAGGGTAGGATTATTCACATGAATTGGTTTAATAAATCTAACTCCTCTTTTTCTATAGATTGTGAATTCATTTGCACTAAAGGTTAGTTTTCTTTCATAAGCATTAAAGTGAGGCTTCAATACATTTCTTGTGAAAACATTTTATTTTTTGTTTTGAAGGATCATGTCTAGATTATCCATTCTTTTCTTCAAGTCATTTTGTTTTTCTTTAAACATCTCACAAAGACTTGTTTTTCTATCAAGTTCATGTTGTAATTCTATCTCAGCTCTTATTAGGTAATCATTGTCATATTTCAGTTTTTTGTTATCTTGAAACAAGTTTGCATTATCTTGCAAAAGAAAGGTAATTTTTTGCTTTAGTTCTTTATTTCTAGCATAAGACTCTTTTAAACTTTCATGCAATTTTCCAACGAAAGACTCAAGATCATCATCTTCATCATCACTTTTATATTGAGGACTACATGAAGTTACCTCATTGTCACCAATAGCCATAAAGGCGAGTTGAATAGATTCCTCTTCTTCTTCAATTTCTCCTTCCGAGTTGCATTCATTCCAAATAATTTGGAAATTGTTGAATCTTGGTTTTCGCTCATTCTTTATTTCCTTCTTCTTCTTTGTTGGACAATCAGCCGCATAGTGACCAGGCTGCCCACATTCGAAACATTTTTCTCCTTGCTTCTTGTTGGAATCTTGCTTTCCTTTGTATCGTGTGTTGAGCTGATTGTGATTTTGATTGCTAGCTCCTCCCTTTCTGAATTTTCTTTTGTTGAGTATTCTTTTGAAACTTTTGGTGATGAGCGCAAGATCACTATCATCACAGTCACTATCTTCTTCATCTAGTGAGGCCGAGTCATCCTCATTTTGAGCAGCTTTTAGAGCAATGCTTCTTTTTGCTCTTGCCTCTTCTTCATCTTGAATCTTGCTTTTAAGTTTCAATTCATAAGATGTTAGAGAATTAATAAGAGACTCAATGGGCATAGAATTTAAGTTTTTGGCTTCCTCAATAGTGGTTACTTTATTCTCCCACTCTTTAGGTAGAGCATTCAAAATCTTTCTATTCTTTTCACCAAGAGTGTATTCTTTATCCAACACCTCTAAATCTTTAATAAGATCATTGAAACTACAATACATTTTGTCTATGTTTTCATGAGATTCCATTTTGAATGATTCGTATTTTGTGACTAGAATGGACTTCTTTTGTTCTCTCACATCATCACTACCTTCACGAATCTCTCTTAGCTTATCCCAAATTTCTTTGGCAGATTTACATCCTTTCACTCTAATGGATTCATTTGAATCTAGTGCACTATACAAAACATTCATGATTTTTGCATTTGATGTGAGGTTAGCCCTATTCTCACGAGTCAACTCATTCCTTGTTTTTAATTTACGAACATGAGTAATAGGATCATCAAGAGTTGCAGTATAAGGACCTTCATTAACAATACATCATAGATCAATCAAGAAAATAATCATATTTTCTTTCCAACTAACATAATTTGATCCATTGAACATAGGTGGCCTAGTGACCGATTGATCTTCTACAAATATGGCATTGTTGGTTGTCATCTTTACTCTAAGCGGTTAAACTTGATCCTAGAGACCAAACTCTGATACCAATTGTAAGGCCCAAAGACAACCTAAGGAGGGGGGGGGGAATTAGGTTGATAAAGAACTAATGAAATAGTGCCCCTTTTTTGATTAATAGTGACCCCTTTTTTAATCAAATGATTCGACAAGCAAATAATCAATCAAGACCAAGAAGTATAAGAGATATTTCAATCAATGAATTCAAAGAGTAATGCTGAGAAATGGAAAGATAGAAAACAAACCAAACTTCTTCAAAGCTCCACTTGAGCTTGAAGAAAAAACTTCTCAATGTAAGCTACTTCAATTTGATGAATTTGATCAATTTCGTGTACAATGGAAGGATCACTTCCTTCTTATCCCAAACTACACTTAGTCAAGTTAGGAAGTTTTACACTCTTACAGAGAACCCTCACAAAGTTACACTTTTGATGAATTCACTCACAATTGAAAAGTTTACTAATGAACTCACACTTCAAGACTAACAATTCTTACTCAAAATGAGTATTTTCTTGCTAAAATCACTCTGAAGAACTTGTAATCTAAGTGTACAACTGTTTTATAGACTTTCAGACAAGGCATGTATTTATAGGAGACCAAAAAGTGCCTTGGTATTGAGGTCAACGGATAGAATATCAAGTTGAGCATCCGACGTCCGGTACATCAAGTTGAGCATCCGATAGAGATGTTTCGAATTTTATTGGGCGTCCGATACAAGGTATCGAGCGTCTAACAGTCAACAGATTCATATACATTTCTTGGTAACCTGTGCTGCAAAGATCTCAGTGGAAAATGTTAAACCAATTTCTTCAATTATTTTGTAATTGTCAAAATTTGGAATCACGATTAACATATCTGATGATCCATAATTACTACTCAAATGATCAGGCATTGTGTTATCTTCCAATGCATTACTATAAACTGATTTGTCAACTGGTCTATCAACTAGTTTGTTTCTTCTCCTTCTAACCTATTTTTTTCTTAAACCAGGCTGCTGTGACTGTTGAGTGTTATTTTTCTACTCACCTTGTACTTGCTGTGATTGCTGAGTGTTGTTTTCCTGCTAATCTTGTATCTGCTGTGATTGCTAAGTGTTCTCTTGCTCGTTTTTTGGTGGTTATGGTTGCTGAATGTTGTTCTTATGCTCATTTTCTGCTTGCTATGGCTACTAAGTGCTATTTTTACTTCCCAAACCAAACTGAGTTACAGTAGTGTCTTGTGAAGAGTTAGCTTTGATGTGTGTCTCACCAAGTATTTTATCAAAAAGTTATTCATCTCTACAGTAATCCACATCCCCAGCAAACCTATCCGCATCAATATATGATTTAGAATTTTCTTCACAATTATTATCTCCCCCTGTCTTTACAAATGCATCATGTGTATTATGCTGTTCATGCCTAGCATCCTCAATTATTACTTCATTCACCTTTAATGGTTGTGCAGCAATTTTTGTGCCATTGTCTAATGTAGCTATAAAGGAGTAGAAAGATCTTGCTCCACTGCATATAATATCAAAACATGGATCCCTAGCTACCCTACCTTCATCATCTACCTTTTTAATTAAAATACCAAATTTTCATTTGTCTACTCTTTCACCATTACTAGACTCCTCTAAAACCTGATCAAGTTCTTCAATTGTTAAGTGGTTGCAATATATCTCCATGACCTTATGATTGTAAGCCCAACCACAAAATGTATTTATATTAGCATCTGTACACGATACCTTCAATCTAGTGTTAAGATCTTTGGTTGGCTCAACATAGTAGTACATTATGACAGCTTCAATATGACCTAATTCCTTGACCATCTCATTTAGTTCATGAGCTAACATTCGTTCACAATCATATAAGTCTACATAGTCTTCATCACCTCCAGCATAACTTGTATACTTTCCCTAATAAATTTTACCCCCATGATGCATTCTTTTACTAAACCATTCAGATCCTACCTCTGCATTAACAATTGCTAGTCGTCATTATATGCTTAATTAATTAAGTGATTAAATATATAGTTTACTGAATATAATAAACTCTAAATTTAGACCTAAGCCAAATTCTACACTAAAATATTGTATGCTAATAAATAATAGGAAATAAAATATGCACATAAAAAACCTAAAGACCCTACAACCATGGTCCACTGAGATGCTTGCTTCAGGACCACTTGTAATTATTGCAGATAATGAAAGGTACAAAAACCTCACATTCAGGATCACATTCCTTCTATATTTTAGTCCAAAGAGCCCTACATTTGACCCTACAACTCTATTAAAACTCAACATATCAGTAATCATATTATTGCTCATTTTTTCACAAAAATATTGCAATGATCAATGGAACATACTGTATAGGATTTGCGGGTCAAAGTAGGTGTCCCTCCTCATTTTTCACTCCATTGTGCCTATTTACAGACCTAATAAATGACCACGATTCTTTTTTGTAGTAGAGATGTGTCCCACGAGGAGTGATGTAGGGTGTTTGTTCAGTTGAAGAAGAAAACGACGAGTGTAACGGCCTCGAATTTAAAAAAAAAAATTAATCAATTTTAATTTCAAAAAAAATTTCAAAAATTTATTTATTTATATAATTATTTCCTTAATTATCTTGTGATATTCGATTTTTCCTCATTTATAATGCCTCATTTAATTTTAACTCTATTTTCCTATTAATTACGTCTCGTAGCATTTATTAGTGGTAAAATATCAAAGGCACGTTTTTCAAGGTAAATCCGGACTGTGAGTGAAATAGCGAAATTAAGTACGAATGATCATTAATAGGTTAGAAGAGTGATTAAATGATTGGAATTGGGTCATTGAAGGTGATTAATTAGGGTTTTAAACTTTTAGTTAAGATTGGGATTAACCTCATTAAACTTAGAATTTCAACTAATTATTTCTTCCAACCGATTCCTTCTAGCTCCTACGAAAATTTTCCTATTCTTTTCCCCCCTCCTAGACGAAAATTATCCCTTAATTTCAAGCATAATTAAGCCCTTATTTTTTTCCCTCCAAATAGATAAGAATGGCCTTAATAGTCAAACTTCATTAAGGCAAGACAAGACTTGTGTCTTGTCTTCCTTTCTTCCTTATTTAAAAAAAAAAATTGCTTAAAAACCGGTGCAATTCTTCCTCCCTTCACCCGAACTCCCTCTTCTTCCTTCTCTTCATTTTCCATCGATTTTCCTCCTTCATTTCTTGCAAAAATCACCAACAAAAACTTCATCACTCTTGGATTGAACTTGAGCTTGGTGGAGAGGCTTGGGCTAGGAGCATTTGGAAGCTTTGTTTGGCATTTCCTTGGAGAACTTTCACTTGTTTCTTGCAAGAGGTAAAACTAGAAACTTGAACTTCATTCATCCATTCCATTTGAAAGCATGTTGATAGGTTGGGATGTTGAAAGGTTTTAGAAACCTTGACTTATGTGTTTATAGCTTTGTGTATGGAGTTGATTTGTGGAATTTGATGACTATGAAAAAAAAACGGTGGGCTCTTGAATTCCCACCAAATGTGTGTAATTGATTGTTAGATGGTTAGATGATGTTATCTAAGTGCATTATGTATAATGATGATGGTTAAAAGTTTGATGAAAATCAAAAGAGGAAAACCGGCTAAGGAAGAGGAAAATTGGGGGTTGAATTTTCTGATTTTTCCTTGAATTTCATGGCTGTGTTTTTGGCTAGTTAAGAGGCTGAATTTGATGTTTAGATGATGAATGTTAAGCTGTTATTTTGTCCCACAAAAAGCTCTTCAAGAATTGATGTTATGAGGGTTGCTAAGTTGCAAAGTGAAAGCTGGAAAATGAGGGGTTATGCTGTCCGAATTTTGAGGATTATTTTGTTATATTCTTGCCAAAAGATGTGACCATTTTTGACCATCATTAGGCTTAGGAAGTTCAATACTTGCTTGGTTTCGAAAATTAGGACAAATGAAGTTAATTTGAGGCATGAACTAGATGATATAAGTGAAGGATCAAAATTTTCCAGTTTTGGATGAATGAGTTGACCGAACTTTGGGCATATAGAAAACTACCTTCCCATTTTTATTTTAATCTGAAATTTGGTATGAATCTAGTTGATATATGAAAGTATTAGTGTACCAAATTTGACAATTTTTTGACTTGAATTCGTCACTCAAACAGTAGCTTGAAAACTGCCCTGTATCTTCATGTTTCCAGAAACTGCAGAATTTCGAACTGCCTCTGTTTGAGCTGTTGTCATTTCATGCTCGGATGTCAAAATTGAGTTCCGTCAGTGGCTGTTGAAACTCCTTATGTAGGAATATATCGTGTATGAATTTCATAGGTTAATTAATTTTCTGTAATTTTTGACGAATTTTCAAAGTGTTCTGGATGTCCAGCCTGACGAGCACTGTTTCTTTACTGTAGCAGAATGTTCAACGAAAATATGGGTTAATTTCGTCCATAATTTTAATTTGATGTCTTCTGAAAAGTTTTAGATCTTTCAAAGAGGTTTCCAACGGTACCAAATGAGTAGAATTCTGACTTGTATAACTTGAGTTATGATTTTTCAAAGTTTTCAGCTCAACTCGAGAAATTGTCGAACTTTCGACTTTTTGAATTAAACTTAACCAGTGATTAGGAAAACTCGTTTTTGTTCTCTTTTAATTATTTTAGAGCAAAGTGCTGATTTCGTAACTGATCAAAACTGGGACTCCGACCCCTATTTTGTCGGTGAGTTTTCAATGCATGTTATTATGCTTTTATTGTATTGAGACGTGTACTTCGTGACTTGTTATTTGATTGAAAAGTGAAATTGAGAATTTGATGGACCGCTCACTTAAAGGAGAGTATACTTTATTGCTCCCTTTTTGTAGAGTCAGAAATTTGATTTTTGCATGAATTAAACTTGGGAGATGGAAAACATGAAATATACTTACTCTTGGCCGTGTGCCTTGAGTAAATTTTTTTTTACTGTTTATTGTTGAAATATGTGGCGTGCGGGCCCGGTAGGGGGAGTAAGGTGGATGGAGTTGGCGTGAAGAGTCGTCTACTTGGACTAAAAGTCGACGGAGTGTCGACTACTATACTTGCTCGTGAAAAGTGGAAATTGGCTCCTGAGAGCCCCTGTATCCTCACTGTGTGTTAATTGTATTTGTTTATGTGTTTTAATTATTTACTTGCAATTTTACCGCTTTAAGTGCCTGTGCATGAATTTTGAAAACTCACGAGCTTTTTAGCTCACCCCCGTTCCCTTTTATTTTCCTTAACAGGTGAACAGAATCCCGAGGCGTAGCTAGAGCTAGCGTCGTGATCTTTTGATTTTTGGTCTCGAGTACGAACCTATATTTTGTATATTTGTGTGATGTTTAGTACTTTAAGTTTATGGAAGTGTATGAGCTTTGGCTCGAAAATTGTAAATCTGTTAAATGGATGACTGTAATTTTAAGTTTAAATGCTTTTCTCAGTTTTAGTGTTAACGTTATGTTAAATTGGGGAAATTGCACGTTTAAGTTAGTAATGATTTGAATGCTTGAGTCCTGGCGAGAGTTGGGCAGACAGTCCGCTAACCCCTCTAGTTAGCCTTAGGGGGAGGTGGGGCTGTTACAACGAGATAGAGGCTAGGTTAGAAGTCTATAAAGGAAATTAAAAAAAAAAGAGTTCTTTTAGAATGGTTTCTTATATTTTAAGTTTGATATTTTAGCTACGTTGAATATTGAAAAAGTCCTAACTTTAAGTTGCGGTTTTGGTGTAGGTATGGAAGGTGGTAATGGAGCTAATGGGCAGGGGGCCATTGGTCATGAGCCACCTGCTAGGCCAGTACGGTATAGAGTGAGTGGAGACGACCACACCAGCCTGTTGTTCACTCCACGTCGAGGGGGAGGTTCAAGGTGCCCGTGTAGGAGCCGATACTCCTGCCCTAATGCTGTGGTGTTATCTATGGACGATGAGCGTCGGGACCTACTAGATGCCACTAGAGAGCTGCAGGAGGAGAACATGGTGGTGAGAGATATCATGGCTACTCGTTAGGAGCGGATTCGAGAGTTGGAGGATCGGATCGAGGTATTGGAGAACCGGGTGGACACAGAGCGAGATAGGACTAGGGCCACTCGTGATCAGGTCCAGAGGTTTCGGGCCCGACTTGATAGGATGTCGGACGAGGTTCATGAGCGGTCTGCTAGGATTAGGGCTGACCTCACCACCCTGGAGGATATTGTAGCTGATGTGATTGCAGAGGCCATGCTTGATGGGGCCTTTGATGAGGACTCGTCTGAGGCGGAGCCTTACGAGGATATCCTGATGGGGGAAGACCCTTCGGAGGAGGAGGAGGAGGAGGACCTGTCTGAGGGTACCCCTCCTGATGGTCCTATTGAGGACTAGAGGATTAGTTCTATAGTATTAGGCTATGGTTTTTTATTAATCTGTTGTAGGGAGACTGTATTAGGGGGATTCTCATCCCTGGGATGCATGTTTATCTATTGCTTTCACCACTATATTTTGTGTGGTAAATTGACTGTGAAAGCACTTTTTGTGTACTTTTTGTGATAAACATGCCACTGTAGTGTACTAAATTCCCACGGCTATATATATGAAAATTCGGTTAACTTTAGAAAAATTCTCTTATTTGCTTCTCGATTTAATTTGTTAAATCATTTATTTTACTTTGTATTACTTCTTTACATTTTCTTTTCTCTTATCTCACTTTATCTTGTTCCGTATTATTATGTATTAATTTTATTTTATAATATGTTTGTACTTAATTATGTCTACCTATTATAAAAATCATGGACGGTAGACGAGACCGAGACCGAGGCCGAGGTAGAGGTCGAGGTCGAGGACGAGGGGTTGGACAACCCCAAAATGAGGGAGACGACCGAGGGTCAGCAGTTGACCAAGGTCAAGGACGAGGATTGGGTCAAGGTTAAGGGGTAGATTTCGGGGAGCAAGTGGCGACTGCCACAAACCAGATGACGGGCATCTTGGCTCGTTTGGTGGACCAACAAGGTCAGGGTCCAGTCAATCAACCTGGGGGCCACGAGGGTGGCGAGGATAGGGCTTTAGAGTCGTTCCAAAGGTTCGCCCCACCTAAGTTCTTTGGGGGACCTGATCCGGAGGTCGCTGAGGGGTGGTTGGAGCAAATTTCTGATATCTTTAGTACCTTGAATTATACAGAGGAAAGGCGGGTATCTTTTGCCACCTTCCAGTTTGAAGGAGCAGCCAGATCATGGTGGAACATGATTCGGGCCAATTGGGATAGGGACCAGACTCCTAGGACTTGGGTGAATTTTACTCGGGAGTTTTACTCTAAGTTTCTTCTTCCCTTGGTACAAGAAAAGAGGGAAGATGACTTCATTAAGTGTCGACAGGGGCTTCTGAGTGTAGCAGATTACGAGGCCCAATTTACCAAATTGTCTAAGTTTGCCCTAGAATTGGTGGCTACGGAGCCAAGAAGAATTAGACGTTTTATTCAGGGCTTGAACTTGGAGATTCAAGAAAGGTTAGCGGCGGCCCAGATTAACAGTTTTAGTGAGGCTATTGAGAAAGCCCAGAGGATCGAGACCGCCAAGGCTCAACTGAAAAGCTTTCATGCCAAGAAAAGGAGTACCCCTTCTAGTAGTCGGGGTCCAATGGATTCGAGTGCCCCGCCTTCCAAGTTTGGGAGGGGCTCAAGTGGGGCCAGTGCCTCGGGGACATCAAGGGGAACCTTTCCTCAAGGAGGGGCATCTAAAGGGTCTATCGGCGGTAGAGGCCCAACGAGGAGTGTTTCACAGGGGAGCCAAGCCTCCAATTCAGGTCTTACGTGTGGTTTTTGTGGAAAACCAAACCACACCGCCAATGAATGTTGGAAGAAGCAAGGAAAATGCCTAAGGTATAGGAGTTCAGATCATCAAATATCTTCCTGTCCTCAAACACGAGATCGGAGTGGTGTCCAGAAGTCGAACCTGAGCCAAGCTAGTTCGGTGGGAAGTAGGACCAGAGTACCAACTCGAGTCTATACGCTGGATCATCAAGAGGTGCCTGCGTCGACTGAAGTAGTCGAAGGTACCATTCCCCTCTTTCATCGCTTAGCTAGAGTTTTAATTGATCCCGGTGCCACCCATTCTTTTGTTAATTCTGCATTTGTTTGTGGTATAGATATAAAACTTGTTAGATTACCTTTTGACCTAGAGGTTAGAACACCAACAGGGGACAAAAGTTTGATTACGAGTTTGGTGTATAAAAATTGTGAATTGTGGATAGGAGAGAGAAAATTAATGGTTGATCTGGTAAGTCTGGATATTAAGGGGTATGATGTGATTATTGGGATGGATTTCTTAGCTAAACACCATGCCAAGGTGGATTGTAGGTTGAAAGTTGTAGAATTTGATATGCCAGGGAAGGCGACATTGAGATTGGATGTTAGAAGAATGTTAGCTTCATCGGCCCTTATTTCGGGTATTAGGGTTAGAAAACTTCTAAGTAAGGGAACTCAAGGGTATTTGGCCTTTCTTATAAATCCTTCAAATGATAAGATGAAGTTGGAAGACGTGCCGATTGTTAGGGATTTTCCCACTGTGTTTCCTGAGGAATTGGAGTCTTTACCTCCTGAGCGGGCAGTAGAGTTCAAGGTTGATCTAGTACCTGGAACGGCACCAATTTCTAAGACTCCCTATAGGATGGCTCCGGCTAAACTTAAAGAGTTGAAGGTACAGTTACAAGATCTTCTGGAGCGAGGTTTTATCAGGGAAAGTGATTCTCCGTGGGGAGCACCAGTATTGTTCGTTAAAAAGAAAGATGGTAGTTTACGACTGTGTATAGACTATCGGGAGTTGAATGATGTGACAATTAAGAACAAGTATCCATTACTACTCATTGACGAGTTATTTGATCAATTGCAAGGGTCAGTGGTGTTCTCCAAGCTGGATCTTAGACAGGGATATTACCAGTTGAGGATTAGGAAAGAGGATGTGCCGAAAACAGCTTTCAACTCAAGATATGGACATTATGAGTTCGTAGTGATGCCTTTTGGGTTAACGAATGCTCCGGCCGCATTCATGGATTTGATGCAACGTGTATTCAAGCCCTATTTGGATCGGTTTGTGGTAATCTTTATTGATGATATATTGGTGTATTCTAAAACTCTAGAAGACCATGCCGAACATTTGAAGATTGTATTGCAAACCCTCTGAGAGCACAAGTTGTTTGCCAAGTTTAGTAAGTGTGAATTTTGGTTGAAAGAAGTATCTTTTCTAGGGCATAGAATTTCCAAGGATGGAATTGCAGTTGACCCATCTAAAGTGGAAGCTGTTATACATTGGAAAAGACCTAAAAATCCTACTGAGGTGAGAAGTTTCTTAGGATTAGCTGGTTATTATCGTCGGTTCATTCAGGATTTTTCAAGAATTACCGGACCTTTGATCGACTTGACTAAGAAACATGGAAAATTCCTTTGGAGTCCTAAGTGTGAAGAAAGGTTTCAAGAATTGAAGAAACGGTTAACTAAGGCACCGATATTAACTCTACCTGATGGTAAAGAAGGATTTGTGGTCTATTCAGATGCCTCTAAGGATGGATTGGGTTGTGTTTTGATGCAAAATGGAAAAGTCATAGCGTATGCTTCTAGGAAGTTGAAACCCCATGAACAGAACTACCCAACACATGACCTAGAGTTAGCGGCAGTTATTTTTACTTTGAAGAAGTGGAGACATTATTTATATGGGGTTACTTTTGAGGTGTTCACGGACCATAAGAGTTTGAAATATTTGTTTTCTCAAAAAGAGTTGAATTTAAGGCAAAGAAGGTGGGTAGAGTTTCTTGAGGATTATGATTGCTCCATAAAATATCATCCTGGAAAGGCAAATGTTGTAGCTGATGCGTTAAGTCGCAAGGCTCAAGTGGCGGATTTGATAGTGAAGGAATGGGAAATGTTGGAGCAAGTAAGTGAATGGAGACCTTGTCTTGGGGCGCAGAAGGTTATTTTTGGAAATGTGGAATTAAGGTCTCCATTATTGGAACGGATTAAGGAGGCACAGCCAAAAGATCCAGTGGTACAGAAGTTACTGGAAAAAGTCCAGAAAGGAGAGACTCAAGATTTTAAGACTGGACCAGAAGGAGTGTTAAGGTTCCGGGAGAGGATAGTAGTGCCGAATGATGAGATTTTAAAGAGAGAGATTCTAGAAGAAACACATCGGTCCAAATATAATATTCACCCTGGGAGTAATAAGATGTACCAGGATTTGAAAGGACTGTACTGGTGGGATGGATTAAAGAGAGATGTGGCTAAATATGTGCAGACTTGTCTTACTTGCCAACAGGTGAAAGCTGAGCACCAAAAACCTTCAGGACTTCTACAACCCTTAGAAATCCCTGAATGGAAATGGGAACATATTACTATGGATTTCGTCACTGGACTGCCAAGGAGTCAAAGGGACATGATGCCGTGTGGGTGGTCGTAGACCGACTAACTAAGTCCGCGCATTTTCTACCGGTGAATATGAAGTATCCTTTGGAGAAATTAGCCAGACTCTATTTGGATGAGATAGTGAGATTGCATGGAATTCTAGTAAATATTGTTTCCGACCGAGACCCTAGGTTTGTTTCGAGGTTTTGGCAAAAGTTGCAAGAGACCTTGGGGACCAAATTAAACTTGAGTATAGCCTATCATCCTCAGACAGATGGTTAGTCTGAGAGGACCATTCAGACTTTGGAGGATATGTTAAGGTCGTGTATAATGGATTTTGGTGAAGGTTGGAGTCGGTACATGACGTTGGTCGAGTTTGCATATAATAACAGTTATCATGCCACGATTCAAATGGCACCTTATGAGGCACTTTATGGGAGAAGATGCCGGTCACCGATTCATTGGAATGAAGTAGGGGAAAAAGAAAATTCTTAATCCGACTGCTATCCCTTGGATTGAGGAGGCTTATGAAAAGGTGAATTTAGTTCGAGAAAGGCTTCAAACGGCCCAAAATCGGCAAAAGAGCTACTCGGATAATAGAAGAAAAGATTTGGAGTTTGAGGTAGGTGATAAACTCTTCTTGCGAGTGAAGCCCGTGAAAGGTGGTGTAGTGTCTAAAAAGGGAAAGAAATTGAAGCCGAGGTATGTGGGACCGTTTGAGATACTTAAGCGGGTTGGAAAAGTGGCTTATCAACTGGATTTACCAGCTAGTATGTCCAAGATTCACAATGTCTTTCATATCTCAATGCTCAAGAAATATTACCCAGATCCGAGCCATGTTTTGCAATTAGACGAGATTGAGATGGATGAGACACTCTCGTATGAGGAAAGACCTGTAAAGATTCTCGATCGAGAAGTAAAGGATTTAAGGATGAAGAAAATTCCTCTGGTTAAAATCCTGTGGAGAAACCACGATGTTGAGGAAGCAACTTGGGAGTTGGAAGAGGAAATGCAGAAGAAATATCCAGAATTATTTGTTTAACAAGGTGAGAATTTTGAGGACAAAATTCTTTTAAGGAGGGGAGAATGTAACGGCCTCGAATTTAGAAAAAAAAAATTAATCAATTTTAATTTCAAAAAAAATTTTAAAAATTTATTTATTTATATAATTATTTCCTTAATTATCTTGTGATATTCGATTTTTCCTCATTTATAATGCCTCATTTAATTTTAACTCTATTTTCCTGTTAATTACGTCTCGTAGCATTTATTAGTGGTAAAGTATCAAAGGCACGTTTTTTGAGGTAAATCCGAACTGTGAGTGAAATAGCGAAATTAAGTACGGATGATCATTAATAGGTTAGAAGAGTGATTAAATAATTGGAATTGGGTCATTGAAGGTGATTAATTAGGGTTTTAAACTTTTAGTTAAGATTGGGATTAACCTCATTAAACTTAGAATTTCAACTAATTATTTCTTCCAACCGATTCCTTCTAGCTCCTACGAAAATTTTCCTATTCTTTTCCCCCCCTCCTAGACGAAAATTAGCCCTTAATTTCAAGCATAATTAAGCCCTTATTTTTTTCCCTCCAAATAGATAAGAATGGCCTTAATAGTCAAACTTCATTAAGGCAAGACAAGACTTGTGTCTTGTCTTCCTTTCTTCCTTATTTAAAAAAAAAAATTGCTTAAAAACCGGTGCAATTCTTCCTCCCTTCACCCGAACTCCCTCTTCTTCCTTCTCTTCATTTTCCATCGATTTTCCTCCTTCATTTCTTGCAAAAATCACCAACAAAAACTTCATCACTCTTGGATTGAACTTGAGCTTGGTGGAGAGGCTTGGGCTAGGAGCATTTGGAAACTTTTGTTTGGCATTTCCTTGGAGAACTTTTACTTGTTTCTTGCAAGAGGTAAAACTAGAAACTTGAACTTCATTTCATCCATTCCATTTGAAAGCATGTTGATAGGTTGGGATGTTGAAAGGTTTTAGAAACCTTGACTTATGTGTTTATAGCTTTGTGTATGGAGTTGATTTGTGGAATTTGATGACTATGAAAAAAAAACGGTGGGCTCTTGAATTCCCACCAAATGTGTGTAATTGATTGTTAGATGGTTAGATGATGTTATCTAAGTGCATTATGTATAATGATGATGGTTAAAAGTTTGATGAAAATCAAAAGAGGAAAACCGGCTAAGGAAGAGGAAAATTGGGGGTTGAATTTTCTGATTTTTCCTTGAATTTCGTGGCTGTGTTTTTGGCTAGTTAAGAGGCTGAATTTGATGTTTAGATGATGAATGTTAAGCTGTTATTTTGTCCCACAAAAAGCTCTTCAAGAATTGATGTTATGAGGGTTGCTAAGTTGCAAAGTGAAAGCTGGAAAATGAGGGGTTATGCTGTCCGAATTTTGAGGATTATTTTGTGATATTCTTGCCAAAAGATGTGACCATTTTTGACCATCATTAGGCTTAGGAGGTTCAATACTTGCTTGGTTTCGAAAATTAGGACAAATGAAGTTAATTTGAGGCATGAACTAGATGATATAAGTGAAGGATCAAAATTTTCCAGTTTTGGATGAATGAGTTGACCGAACTTTGGGCATGTAGAAAACTGCCTTCCCGTTTGTATTTTAATCTGAAATTTGGTATGAATCTATTTGATATATGGAAGTATTAGTGTCCCAAATTTGACAATTTTTGGACTTGAATTCGTCACTCAAACAGTAGCTTGAAAACTGCCCTGTATCTTCATGTTTCCAGAAACTGCAGAATTTCGAATTGCCTCTGTTTGAGCTGTTGTCATTTCATGCTCGGATGTCGAAATTGAGTTCCGTCAGTGGCTGTTGAAACTCCTTATGTAGGAATATATCGTGTATGAATTTCATAGGTTAATTAATTTTCTGTAATTTTTGGCGAATTTTCAAAGTGTGCTGGATGTCCAGCCTGACGAGCACTGTTTCTTTACTGTAGCAGAATGTTCAACGAAAATATGGGTTAATTTCGTCCATAATTTTAATTTGATGTCTTCTGAAAAGTTTTAGATCTTTCAAAGAGGTTTCCAACGGTACCAAATGAGTAGAATTCTGACTTGTATAACTTGAGTTATGATTTTTCAAAGTTTTCAGCTCAACTCGAGAAATTGTCGAACTTTCGACTTTTTGAATTAAACTTAACCAGTGATTAGGAAAACACATTTTTGTTCTCTTTTAATTATTTTAGGGCAAAGTGCTGATTTCGCAACTGATCAAAACTTGGACTCCGACCCCTATTTTGTCGGTGAGTTTTCAATGCATGTTATTATGCTTTTATTGTATTGAGACGTGTACTTCGTGACTTGTTATTTGATTGAAAAGTGAAATTGAGAATTTGATGGACCGCTCACTTAAAAGTGAGTATACTTTATTGCTCCCTTTTTGTAGAGTCGGAAATTTGATTTTTGCATGAATTAAACTTGGGAGATGGAAAACATGAAATATACTTACTCTTGGCCGTGTGCCTTGAGTAAATTCCTGTTTACTGTTTATTGTTGAATTATGTGGCGTGCGGGCCTGGTAGGGGGAGTAAGGTGGATGGAGTTGGCGTGCAGAGTCGTCTACTTGGACTGAAAGTCGACGGAGTTTCGACTACTATACTTGCTAGTGAAAAGTGGAAATTGGCTCCTGAGAGCCCCTGTATCCTCACTGTGTGTTAATTGTATTTGTTTGTGTTTTAATTATTTACTTGCAATTTTACCGCTTTAAGTGCCTGTGCATGAATTTTGAAAACTCACGAGCTTTTTAGCTCACCCCCATTCCCTTTTATTTTCCTTAATAGGTGAAGAGAATCCCGAGGCGTAGCTAGGGCTAGCGTCGTGATCTTTTGATTTTTGGTCTCGAGTACGAACCTACATTTTGTATATTTGTGTGATGTTTAGTACTTTAAGTTTATGGAAGTGTATGAGCTTTGGCTCGAGGATTGTAAATCTGTTAAATGGATGACTGTAATTTTAAGTTTAAATGCTCTTCTCAGTTTTAGTGTTAACGTTATGTTAAATTGGGGAAATTGCAGGTTTAAGTTAGTAATGATTTGAATGCTTGAGTCCTGGCGAGAGTTGGGCAGACAGTCCGCTAACCCCTCTAGTTAGCCTTAGGGGGAGGTGGGGCTGTTACAACGAGATAGAGAAGAGTTTGGCTATACTTGGAAGAATTTTCGGGGTCTTCATCTATAATTCATGCTGACGGCAATACCCTCAAAAATTAGGGCATTAATAGTCCCTGCATTAATTCTTGTCAATTTTCACAACAGAATTGGATGGAAGGATTAGTATCTCACACTTTTATTAAATGGAGGACCAAAAGTGTTCGTTTATTAGTTGAGGGACTAAAAGCGCATAAAGTTGAAAGTTTAAGGACTATCCAAAAAATTTGTCCTTTTAAATATAACTCAAATAAGAAGCATAATAAGAAATGATTTAGGACAGAGACATCTATAATGTAGCTCATTAAAATATTTGCTAAATTTCCTAACTCTACAACCAATAGCAGACTTGCATTTAGATGCAATATAGGATGAAAATCAAGTTATAAATATAGAAAGAAAATTAATTGCAGAAATAAGATTCAATTCATTTTCAAGAAATTAGAATTTTAGAAACTAAAACAACCATGACCATCGCTCTGATATTGTATCTAACTTGTATATTAGGGATACGTAGACTGAACCTTACACAGTAGACAGAAAATTGGACATGCTCACTTAAGTATCAACACAATTGGATATGCTAATTTAATTATCAACTACAACATATAGCAATTTATTTACCTTTGTACATATAAACTTTGAATAGAGATGAAACGAGTATACATTTGTTTTGATTAAAGATTTAAGAATTGGTCTTATAAAGAAAAGAAAATTAAAGAATTGATCATACATTAGGAGAACTTTCGATTAACTTCAACTTAGAATGTTTTACAAGTAAATCACTAATATTTATAAAAACTATTATCATATGGTTAACCCCAAAATACAATCCAAGTATTATCCAAAAAAGGATTGGTGCTATCATTGTATCTCATAATAGTAGTCAATCTTTTGTTCATGATATCCCCTCTGAAAATTTTTACTAATTGAAATTGTATAAAAAATGCTATTGGAATGAAAGAAGGTGATATATTAAGAGGCAACATCATATAAGTAATGGCTCTTATTTATCAAAGGTAATAGTGGCAAGAGCTCTAATAGCAATTGCTTTCAATTTTTCATTGAACTTGTTTCTAATTGCAGATGCCAATGCTTTCATACTCAATGTGCTATGCAACTATCATAATTGGATATATATTCATTCTCACTATAGTTTCTAAAATTGTACAACCAAAGCCAGTGAAAACAGCATCATATAAGTAATGGCCTTTATTTATCAAAGGCAAGAGTGGCAAGAATTCTAATAGCAATTGCTTTCAATTTTTCATTGAACTTGTTTCTAATTGCAAGTGCCAATGCTCTCATACTCAATGTCCTATGCAACTATCATAATTAGATATTTCATTCTCCCTATGATTTCTAAAGTTGTAGAACCAAAGTAAGAGAAAACAAGTTTCCACCTTAATAAAACATATAATATCAAATAACAACTGTAGCAATATGCGATCATGGTAAGGAAAAAATATCCACAATCAAACTTTTTTTTTTCTATCTATATAATGTATATCAATACAAGCTATTTTTGCCTTGAATCATTTTCTCAATCCTGACAGCTCTTCTCTACCTCCTTTATAAAAGCATTAGAAAATATGGCTCCATATAAATTAGTTGATTTTTAGGGGTGTTTTTCAAAATTTTTCCTTTCAAAACTTTTACT